>VZRS01011281.1:79430-112252 GCA_013398055.1 Ifrita kowaldi
TATTGTTCTCCAGCAACAGAGCAACTGTTCGTTTTTCTGGCCATTGCAACACACAAGTAACCACTACTCCTCATATGATATGACACACTCATACTAACAGTGATTCTCCCATCTCAAGAGGATTATTTAGTATTTCTTTCTGAGGTCTTTTACAAACCAAATATTTGCTCCCATTCTGCACATCCTGAGTGCTGATCCCAAACTCTTTTGCTAGTAAAGTGTGTTGTAGTGTATGTTCTTTTGTATGAACAATTTGTACAGTAATCTACTTTCCTTTCCCCACATGACTGGATTAAAGTTTTATGGGGCACAGGGTAAAACCAAACAACAAGAACAATCTTACTGTCATCGTCACCAAGTTTCACAGCAATTCTGTTCTCATGCTTTCCTCATTCCATCCTTTTCCTCCTCCCTTTTTTAGACAATTAATTTCTCAACTTGCTGTCCCTCAGCCTGAAGTCTTCCCTGCTGCTCACATGAAACAGTGTAAATTACTGACTGTTGAAAACTTCAGCTGAAATGCAGCCAGGTCAAGATGAGGTTATATAAAAGTTTAAAGGCAACATTTTTAGGTCACATTCTCAGCAGCACAGATTCCAAATGTTTCAGTAAGCAGACTGCACTTAACACTCTAGCTGACAGCATTCATTAAATTAATACTGTGCCTATACACAGTTCATAAAGTGCATTTCTACCATGCACCCTATAAGCACATGCTATACTTGTATCGTTCCCAGACTACTTATACAGCCAAGCATTTATTTGTACTCCCCCACAGAAAGGAAGAAAGTTTAAAGTAGTTGTTTTCCCCCAAATAGTTTAATAAAAAAACTATGTTTTTTCTTTTCTTTCCCTCTCTGTGTGAAGATTAGCTAATCTTGGAAATTACAAACAAAATTAAAAGCCTGGTCATTCTAAATACTTTATACTGTGCATGCTTATTTTCTTTTCCTAATACCATTGCCAACTCTCACCACTGTGAAGAATCTCCACTACACAAAACTTCAGTTTTGATTTTTTCCCTTAGTAAAATGGCCTTTACGGTATTTTGGTTATGCATTCTTATGACTGCAGATTTATTTGAACATTTCAGATGTGAAAGCTCTTTGTAACTCTTGGGAATGTATTCCATTTGGTTGCAAATCCTGAGAAAACATGTATTTCTTCATCGTTTCAATAAATTGAGTCTATGAATGTAGGCATGAATGGAACAGAAAAGAGAAACAATCTAGCTGTAACAGCAGGGCAAAACATATCCTTCAAAAAAAAATCATTTTCCTCGTGCATTTCCTTAAATTATTTTTAAGCAGTTTTCTAGTGAACTAGTACAACACATTACCTTCTAATTCCTAATGGCTTCTAACTGAAATGGATAAATCGAAGATTGGTGGAATCTATCCAAGCAATGTATCATTTGACAGAGATATAATTTTTTGAAATGCTTTCAATTCATAACAGTATTGTACCTTTGATATGCTGTATGTATTTCATGGCTATCCTACCATTTGTGCTATGGTCCTCATTGATGGGTGATCTGAGGAATGGAAATTGATTGATTTGGCTTGCCACATGGCAACCAAAGCAAGTGAAGGACAAGGCCCAGATAAGTAGGCTGTTCATCCTTTGTATCCCCACCAAGTGTACTTATAAGTGTTCTCTTTCTTTCCTTTTTCCCTCCCAAGTTCAAATTTTTCACTTCCTACTTGTCTCTACAGTTACACATCTTTATGTGGAAATCTCTGTGGTTGCTTTGTTGCTAGACAAGTTTATATTTTAATAATTGCTTATGCAGAATTATACAAGCTGGGAAGGAAAGAATCAAGAACAAAACCAACATTCCACAACAGGGTGAGCTTCCCGCTGTAGAAATAACAATGGTAATTAAAAAGGAGTTTTGCAATTATAAAATTGCTTTAGCTATAAAAAGGAAATAAATGAAAATACTCTTGGTGTCGCTAACATCCTTGCATGATGAAACAACTACAAACTGAGTCCTAAAAGCATCATTTACAGGAGAAAGAAATAAGCCAACAAGCTCTAAAAGCAGTTGGATTAACATACATTAGCTAGCATTCCCTCCATAAACATACCAATAGATGCACTATAAACCCTGTCAGAATTTCCCTTTTGTGGTTAGAATTGATATGCCAATTAAAAACCCCATAGCCTTTATATACATACTTTCTGCATTTTGTTTTTATGTATTCAGTTATACAACCCTCTTTAACCTACTAGTATCTTGTTTATATATGAAGTTGTTCAAGACATAGAATGTCTTTTAAGAAGGAAGAAAACTCATGCTTCCTTTGAATCAAAACATGATGTGGCTGCCAATATATTCCCCTTACTGAGGATGTCATTAAAGAAGACCAAGAGTGTTTTGACTGACAATCTACTATGCATTAAAAACATGTGGATCATAATGCAGTCAACAGCAGCTAGCTCATTCAGGGCTAGGTCTCAAAATCATGGTCATAACGGGTACAGCAACCTCTGACTACCGGCACATTCCAATCTGTTAAAGCTAACCCTCTCTCACAACCTTATGGTCAGGCATGCCGGGGTGCAGAAAACTGTGCAGAATGTCCTGTTTCCAGTTTAAGTTCATATATTCAGATGCTTGCTTCCAAAATCAAGACCTAAGATGCCCAAAGAATTTCTCCACAAACATCCCATTCCTTAACGTATTATAGGTTATGGGGTTTGGATCTATGCTTTTTTTTTTCTTTTTTCCCCTTCTGCCTACATGGGCTACCTGACCTCAAATAACATCTTACAACAACAACAACAACAACAACAACAACAACAAAAGAAGTCACGTACTTTTTCATACCAATCCACATACCACATTCCAGTGCCTTTTCAGTTTCTAACTCCTAAAAGCTCTGATTAAACGTGTCTTCCTACTTGTTCATAGAATGGCTATTTTGTGTGGAGTATCATTAGCTCAGAAATAAAACCTCAGACACAAAGCAACACAGAGTGATTTATTCAGCAACACAGGGGCAGTTTCCAGCATATGATGAACTGAAAAGTTACATGCAGAGTTATGAACTTCAGAAACTAAACATCTTCCTGATTTTAATATCTTTTTTTGTCTATTTTTATCTAAAAGCAGAAATACTGTTTATCTCTCCATGAGGATATAGACATTATTAAATGCAATATACACATACTACATCGGCTTATGTTTCTGTAAGCAAATTGGAGGCTGAACTTTTTACCTGGCTTGTGCCTATTGGTCATACTCTGAAACATGTTCTAGCAGTTCATCTTCTTGCATCTGTATGTTGAATACTATTCTGTCTTTGGCATGATAAAAAAATTGTTCAGAGCTACAAAGCCAGCATTTGGGCTTTAGGCCTCTTTAGCATATGGAGTATATTTGTTAGAAGGACCATAAAAGAAGAATACGTACACTGAAAGTCACAGTTTCTCAGAGAGAACCTTTGTAAAGTTCGAGAGCTCTTTCTCAATCAGTAATTCAGCGATGAAAGAGAAAAGCAGAAAGACAGAATCCACAGTGTCCAGAAAGGACAGGCACTTTGGATTAAGAATGGTATCATTTACATGCCTGAGAATGTGTGCAAAGATACTGGATGTGCACAATTGCATGCAGCAGTTAGCAATCTAAAGGAGATTCTGCACTGATGAAGCACGCTTTTAATAAGTACATTTAGCACCACTCTCACTGGGAAACTACAGGTAGTTAGAAGTTTCTGAGAGAAAATTGCAGCTGATATCCTCAAATCTTGACTTACACCACTTGCAAAAAATGTCAGGCTGCCAGTGCAAGCAGTACAGTGCTTTGTCTAGCTGTTGAGGAAAAGACTGAAAACAAAGATTCAGTGTTTGTCTAAATGAGCAGTGGAGATAGTCTTGTATTAACTCCACTCCTAGACTGAGCCAGCTAGACATGCACAGCTGTGGTATAGAGACACTGCCAGTTAGTCCTGTGCTGGAGTCAATAAGCATAGCTGCAAGACTGTATGTTTTACTTCAGACCTGTTGCCAAGACATAAGATAGTATGTACTCCTAGATACAGACACTCAAATTACATTCCAGTTTATGCCTTGTTTATGCCTTGGCTCGATGTTTTCAGATAGGTTCCTTTGGTCAAAGTTTTCTAAATGGCCTTCAAGTTTGGATGCCTTCACCATTGCAGGAAATCAGGCTTATTCTTAGGAAGGAAACAGTTTACATTTGGCCAATACATCCAAGGCTGTTCTGCAGGGGCAGAAATTTTGCACTGGCAGTTTTTGAAAATCTTATTGTCAAGACCTTCCTTCATGCCTCTATTTTCCACCCCTGCAATTGAATAATATAACTCTACAAATATTTAAAGAATATCCTTGAGTACTTCTGTAATAAATGCTCTAATACTGACAGTAACTTCCAAGACTTTCTGGCTTGCACTGTGCAGTTATATCAGATTCTTGGTCTTCACTTACCTTAGCAAAGTTGGCTAAAACCATGTTGAAATGCAAACTGCTCTACCTTATAAACAGTCTTGTATACAAAAAACTAAGTTAAAATTCATCACAGTGAAGATCAACCCCTGTATATATGAACAAGAAATTAAATAAAACGCAAAAATAACTGGCAAGACAACAAAAAACATTGACAGGACTTGAGGCCTGCATTAAACCACAGGTAGCATAAAAATTAATGATATGACACTGTTGCAAAACTAAAATTCAAGAAAAGAAAGAGGAGACCACTGTCATGCCAGTACATGTGACCAGAAATATTCACATGAATATTCACACAGAATATACACATAAGACAGTAAATTATTTTTTTCCCTAAGTCTTATTAAGGCTTTAGATGGAGAATTGCATTGCATAAAAGTTTTCACTACCATGCTTTTCAAAAAAGCTAAAGAAAAGCTGGAAAAAGTCCAAAGTGGAGATGAAGAGGTTCAGAAAATACGAGCTATGAAAAGAGATTGAAGAAATTGGCTTTGTTTATTCCAGAAGGCTGAGGAAAGACATGAAAGGAGGCTTTCATGCATACAAGGTTGCTTGTGAGGGGACAGCAACCAATCTTTCTCTATGTCTGCTGAAGAAAGGACAAGAACTCATAGCCATTTCCAATACAGAAAACTGTACTGTGATAGCAGTTCTACAAGAAGAGAGGTGTAAGTAAGCTGCATGGGGAAGCTGTGGAAATAAACGGAACAAAAGGTTCACAAAAAAAAGGTTGAGCAATTGGAAATGGTCTGCTGTACTTGAGCCTGGTTTACTGTAAAACACTAGATTAGACAGACAATCATTTGATATCTCAATCCTTCTTTTCTATTCTTTTCCTTCATGTTGCTGCTATTATTCTAGATTACTGACTACCACAAAGAATTTGTACAAAACCAAGCAGTAGTTTGGGTTCCCCTGTACTTGTATATCTTCTCATCTCTCTCTGCTCTGAGCTACTATTTGACAGCCCCAGCTCCTTCTCACACTGACAGCCTTATCTATATGCTCTGTGCCCTCAGTTCTGTGCTTATTTCATCTGCATATTGTCTAAGAATAAAGAAGCAAACACGGGGGTTGGTTAAGAGTGCTTGAAAATAAAAAGCATGGATGAAGTGGCTGCCTCGTCACCTACCACTTGTCTGGTTCATACAAGCAATTGAATTACACCTTGACCTCCAGTTCCAACCTCCCTGCCATGGACAGGGACACCCTTCACCAGACCATATTGCTCAGAGCCCCATCCTTAACACTTCAAGGGATGGAGTCTGAGAAACCTGGTCCAGTGCCTCACCACCCTCACAGTACAGAATTTCATCCTAACATCTTATCTAAACCTACCCTCTCTCAGTTGGAAGCCATCACTCTTCATTCTATCACCACAAACCCTTGTTAAAAGTCCCTCTCTAGCTCTCTTAAAGTACTGGCAGGTGTTATAAGGTTTCCTTGCAGCCTTCTCTTCTTCAGGATGAACATCCCAGCTCTCAGCCAGTTTACACAGGAGAGGTGCTCCAGCCCTCAGATCATCTTCATGGTCCTCCTCCGGGCTTGCTCCAGCAGATCCACAAACTACTTATGTTGGAAGTCCCAGAGCTGGATGCAGTACTTTGGTGGGGTCTCACATGGGCAGAGCAGAGAGGCAGAATCCCCTCCCTCAACCTGCTGACCACGTTTCTTTTGATGCAGCCCAGGACATGATTGGCTCTCTGGGTTGCAAGAGCACACTGCTGGGTCGTGCTGAGCTTCTCCACAATCAACACCCCAAGGTCCTTCTCCTCAGGGCTGCTTTCAATCCATTCTCTGCCGAATCTGTATACTTGGGATTGGCCCAAAACCAGTGCAGGACCTTGCACTTGGCCTTGTTGAACTTCATGAGGGTTGCATAGGCCAACCTCCCAAGTTTGTCAAGATCCCTCTGAGTTGAGCATCCCAATTTGGGTTGTCTTTCTTTACTCAGCTGCCAATTTTCACGGGACCTGTTAGAACTTCCTTAAAAATGCTGCTCCTCTGCTGAATTTGCGTTTGACTGTGCTTGAAAGCAGTTTTAAAGTTATCGGGGGGTAGGAAGAGAGCAATTTGTTACACAGACATATCCAAACACACACAGCACTATCACAGATGTCTCATCTCCTTATAAAATTTGGCTAAAATAAAAATCTACCCCACTAACTCCATTCAAATAATTGACAAAGTAATTTTGATGTACACATTCTCAGTTCCTAGGAACTATTTTCACTGTCATGTTTATTAGATTGAAGTGCTTGCTAACAAAGCAAGGCTACTAAAAGAATATGCTAGGCTGTAACTTCAAGGCCCATGTGTCCCAGAGTAATTTCCTAGAGAACTTCCTAATATTGAGTGAAAGTATCCCTAGGCAGAACTGTTGCAGAGCACTGCTTGTGCTTTCGTTCTATTTTGCAGGCCAAGTCTGGAGCCTCAAAAGGGCCACAAGAATTATTCCTCACTAAGGATCAAATTATTTGATGTCTCTAGTGTTACTGGAGTAGTCAGACTGTCCTATTTCAGATATTGTAAGAGGTTTTATTTCAGAGCATGGAGAGGTGGTGGGATAGCAGAAAATATTAGTTTTATTTTTTTCAGGGGAGAGAGGAAGGTATGTGGTACACATCAGACTTTTTTAGCTCCTGCATGACTCTCTCCAGAACAGTTTATTCTACTACATGTGCTGTGCAACTCAGCAATGCTGCGGTATCAAGCAAACTGCTAAGACAACTTTCTCAAAATTTCCTCCCATTCCCAACAGTTAAAGTAATTAAAGTGACACGATTTGGGAGACAACTGTAATTGACATAGATATATTGCAATATGCAATTTGAATTTAGAAAGCCTGAGTCACAGCAGGCTGCACTTCTGTCATGGATTAATCCAGCAGGCACCTTAACACCACACAGCTGCTCACTCCCCCCACCAGTGGGATGGGGTAGACAATCAGAAGAAAAACAAGTAAAATCTGTGGGTTAAGATAAAGATTAAAAGGACAGAAAAAGAAAGGAAAAATAGTAACAAGAATACTGCAATTTGTTATTACTGTTACAAGAATTAAAATATACAAGTGATGCCCAATGTAATTGCTCACCCTCACCGACCAATGCCCAGCCAGTTCCCAAGCAGTGGGCCACCTCCCCAGTTTTACTGTACGGCGTGACACCACATAGTATGGAATATTCCTATGGCCAGTTCATGTCAGCTGCCCTGGCTGTATCCCTTTCCAGCTCCTTGTGCCCCCCAGACTACTCACTGGTGGAGCAGGGGAACAAGCTGAAAAGTCCTTGGCTCAGTATAAACATTACCTAGCAACAACTAAAACAGTAGTGTGTTATCAACATTATTCTCATCCTAATTCCAAAACACAGCACTGTACCAGCTAATAGGAACAAAATTAACTGTATCCCAGACAAAAACAGGATAACTTCTAATAAAGCCATGTAAGAACCTGATCATGAAGAATTTTTTTCATGTCACTAGTCCTTATTTGTGTAAGCAGGTCAACAGGGCTAATGATGTATCTAAAATCTACAGGAACGGGAAAGGCTTTGCAGTATTCAACACAACTATTATGACCTCTGGGATAAAGAAAAGGCTAGGCATAATATATACCCATATTTTCTATGCACTTTTGACTCCATGTATACATAAGGTGGCTTGCAGTTCCATTAAGTAGTAGACTGCTTGGGAGTTTCAGCTGGGGTGTGTCAAGGATTCTTAGTCATAAATTTCATAGATCATTTTATTTGCTCAAAATAATCTCTTGGCAAGACATCTTACTTCCCTGCCCCCAAGGCACTGTTTGTAATAAAAGCCTGCAAATAACTATACCAGGCAATTTTGTTATTCAGTCTCCTTCTTCAACACGAAATGGAACCTCTTCCAGTCTGTGTTCTTCCTGAAGTGGTTATTGTTACTCTGTATGTGCACATTGTGCAATTGCTGCTGCATCAAACTGCTGCAGAAACTTGTGCAGAATAAGGGAATGACTTAATGCCAGTATTCTTTATTTTACAGCTCAACAGTGAAGTTCATCCTTTGTCTAATCTTGTTAAATCTAGACCAAGTTCATAAGACCGACAGACTAATATAGATAGATTGCACTAACAGCTTTTGTGCAAGTGGAAAAAAAAGCAGACAGCTACACATATTGTGATAACACAGAGAGGACATTGGGAATTACAAACCAGGCTTTTTATTTCATATTTCTGTCCCTTCTAGACACTCCATTTTAAGCAACTGGCCTTTAAGAAACTCCAGGCACATCACTTCCTAGCACAAAGTTAATCTTCCCTCTCATGAGCACATTACTGTTTATTCATCAATTCTCTTAGTTATTTTAAACACATATCTTTCAGGTTGTGTAATGACAGAACAGTCCTTTTTTAATATACAAGTTATTCATTTTTTCTACCACATGACTGCCAGCAACACCCAGCTATGTATTGCACAGATCTTTCAATGCCTTTTTTCCTGGTGATTGGAAGATATTATGCAATATTAAGTAATTAATAGCATTTTTAATAGTGTTCTATCAGATCTGTGAATAATTGATTGCTCCTGCCTAATTAACAGAAGAAAAGAACAGGGTAAAGATTTGTATATGATATGGTATTTTGCTCAAGTGTGGCTTCATGTTGTGGCAAAAGATGTATGTTCTGTCTTGTGCATAATCAATCCTACCTCATTGTGCAATATGAAGTTAATGGAAACAAGAGATGCTCTGATAGGTGAACAAAAAGTTAAATCTCTTTTTCACTTCATCTGTGATTATGTTGTGAGGAATATAAGCTCTGCAGCTGCTTGTTTACAACTCACAAAAACACACTGGGACACAGATTGCTAACGGATGTAACTGAACAGCTTTCTTTCACTTCACAGGATCAAAGGTCCCAGTATATAAACGTACAAACATGTACTTATGGTCACCTCTGCTGAATAAAACATCTGAAAATGCATGTCCACAAGTATGTCCACAAGAATTCTAATGAAAACCAAGGAAACTCTGCCATGTGCTTGAATTTGAATACATTCTGTAATGATTCACTGACTAGAAATACTTCACTGAGGCGGAGACTAGATGCCTATATCTAAAGTTACTTTTGATCTGCTACTAACAAAGGAAGTACATGAAAAAGCCTTTTGATAGAGAATACTAGGGTTTTCCTCTTTATTCCTTCAAAGACAAAGGAAACCAATTAGAAGCCTAAAGTACAGTTAACATTTTAGTTTCAGGAATAGAGTTGGGGGGTATTTTTTGCTTCATGATGCAAATTCTAAATATGTCTTTAAAAGAAATGCTTTTCCCTTCTAGGGGAAAAAATGGCTTCAAAATTATTGAATGGCTTCACTTTTTCTGGTGAGAAAAGTGCTACTGGCATTACAATGGTACAAAACTATATGCAACTCTGTAAGAAAATTCTATCACTCCGTTAATCCCTTTAAAGCATATTCTTCTCATTAAACTGTAGTACATTTTGCAAAATCCGACTCTTAATAAACAAATATGCTGCATACCCACTACAATTTAGAAAAAATTAAAACATTTCTGGTTTTAAGGGGGAAGGGCTCAGATCAATGAGTTAGCTATCCGTTAATCAGACACTGCAATTTCCCCCACTTTTTTTGGTATGGAAGAAGGTCTGATTTTGATGGAAGAACTTCAAAGACAAAAAATATCCAATCTGATTTGTGCATGCAGACAGATTACAGCTGTGATTAGCACACAGAATATGCCTGCAAGAAAAGAACACTGATAAGCAAGGTATTCTTGTCAAGAACATATGCACCAACATACTTTTTTTACTCCAAATTATGTAGAATGACTCTTTCACACACATGACACAGACCTGCCAAACAGCAATGTCCTGGATTCCACCCCAGAGGGGAAGGGTTATGCTCTGCATTGAAATCTGCACTCCTCCAACAGGTATCTACCTCCCCTGAGAGCCAACCATTAGATTCCTTACCGTTAGGACAATAAACACTGACAGATGACCTGTCACAGAAAGTCATAAATGGTGAGATCCTTCTCATCTGACTTTAGCCACTGTCCCACTGTCCTAGTTTCAGCCAGGACAGGGTTAATTTTTTACAGAAACCAGGAAGGAGGCATGGCCATGCCCTAATGTTATTCAATCATCTCATATCACTTTCCAGGGACCAGATTCCCATCAGAGGGAGAAAGCGTGGTGGGCAAAATGCTCCAGTATTGCTTTACTTGCCCTCTGTCATGGACAGGTACACCTTCCACTAGACCAAGGTGCTCAGAGCCCCATCCAACCTGGCCTTCCAGAGATGGAATAAAGAATTTCATCCTAGTATCTAATCTAAATCTACTCTCAGTGTGAAGGCATTACCTCTTTTCCCACCCCTACATGCCCATGTAAAAAGTTCCTCTCCAGCTCTCTTGTAGGCTCTATTGCAGCCTTCAGGTAGTGGAAGGCTGCAATAAAGTCAACCCACAGCCTTCTACAGGCTGAACAATCCCAATTCTTTAAGCCTTTCCTTGTAGGAGAGGTGCTCCATCCCTCTAATCTTTGTGGCCCTCCTCTGGGCTCACTCCAACAGGTCCACATCCTTCCTGTGCTGGGACCCCAGAGCTGGATGCAGCACTGCAGGTGGGGTCTCAGCAGAGCAGAGCAGAGGGGCAGAATCCCCTCCCTCACCCTGCTGCCCACGCTGCTTTGGATGCAGCCCAGGACACATTTGGCGCTCTGGGCTGGGAGTGTCCATGGCTGGGTCATGTCCAGCCTCTCATCCACCGGCACCCCCAAGTCCTTCTGGGCAGGGCTGCTCTCCATCTGTTCATCCCCAGCCTGTGCTGATACTGGAGGTTGGCCGACCTGGGTGCAGCACCTTGCATTTGGCCTTGTTAAATCTCATGAGATTTCCATAGGCTTGCTCCTGAGCTTGTCCAGATCCCTACTGGATGGTATTCCATTCTTCAGATGTGTCAGCTCCACCACTCAGCTTGGTGTGATCTGCAAACTTGCTGATTCCTTCATCTATGTAATTGAGAAAGACATTAAGTAGAACTGGTCACAGTACGGACCCCTGAGGGACTGATGTCCATCAGGACTCTGAGCCCTTAACCACTATCCACTGGATACGACTGTCCAACCAATTCCTCACCCAGCAAACAGTGAACAGATAAGCTGCTCTTTCTTGTACTTTACCATTACACTTAAAGAAGCAAAATACTCTGTGATACGACATGATATATGATATCACATTCATTGTGCTCTTCAGCTTTCTGCTGAGAATACTGACTGCAAGAAGGGAGAAAAATTATCTCAACTAGCATAAAATGTTAAACCTGTGCAGGTTAGAGCAGTTCATACATCTTGCTTGCTCTCTCTCTTGCTGATCTTTTAGGGTTTTTTTACTGACAGGGCTCTCATCATTATCATTTCTCTCTGAGTTTTTTATCTTGAGACGCTTGAGGTTTTTCTTCTACGAATCACTGCACAGTAAAGAGGCCTACTTCAGATGGTATACTCTATCTTCTAAGTTAAAAGGGCAGACAATAATTTTGGCTTAGCCCTAATATACACAATTCTGCACTTATCTCATTCTTTGGGTCAAGAATTTCCCAGAGCATTTCCTGGGATAATCCTTAGTGCAGCAGTTCTTCCTCATACATTAGCCAGTCAGATTGTCTGATGCATTTTACACAGTTCAGAGTCCAGCTCAGTCACTGCTCACTCCAATTTTCCCTCACCACACACGCAATCGCCTGACTAGGTCCTTCTTGTTCACTGACACTTCACTTTCCACAGGAGCACATGCCAAGCATACAAAGGCCAGGGAATGCAGAGGAATTAACCATTTTTGGAATTCGATTACTTCAAAGCCATTTCACACGCTCAAGTCACTTTTAGTCATCCAGAAAATGACATGATGTAGGGAACCTACCTTTTAACCTTTAAAAGATTTCCTGTTACCTGGAATTCATATTACGTGGGAAATTCTTAGCTGAAGTAGTGTTAGTCATTTTGTTCATTGAACAAAGCTGCTATGGGAGATTCTCAGCTGCAGTACAGCTACAGTCATTTCATTCCTAAGGCCAAGTTGTTTGAGGATCATCCCCACACACCCTCCTCCGGTGACAAGCAGAGGTGGAGTGGAAAAGGAGGAGACGGCAGGTCCCCGCTCCTCCAGCCCGCCGTCCTGTCTCCCCTATTCCCCCACGGGGCCCGGCTCTTCCGAGGCTAGGCAGGAAGAGCTAACGAGAATTCACGTTATTCCCCTTTTGTGAACCCAGTGTCCTGTGTGCTGTGTATTGGAACCAGTGGGCAGGCAGAGAAGGTCTCATTAAGTGAATTGGGTTAATTAAGTGAAGGATGCTTTGACCAGCGCTTCAGGACAGACTGAGGAACTGACGTCTGGGCGCACCTCTCCTCCAAGGCCCCGCCAGGTGCCGCCGGCGGGACGTGCCCCCAGCGCCCCCCCTGCGCCGGTGTGCGCGGCCGGGACTCCCGGGGCCGGAGAGCAGGGCCGGGACGCCGAGCGGGCGGCGGGACAGGCAGGAGCGGGTGCCAGGCGGGGTTCACGGCCGNCGGAAAGTTGTCCCTGGCCCCGGAGCCACCCGGCTCCCGCCTCCCGCTTCCTGCCCCGCCGCCGCCGATTGGCCCGCCGTGCGCCCAGGAATGCGAGCCATCCCTTTAAAGCCGCGCGCGGCGGCCGGCGCCCGCAGTGTCCCGGCAGCGCCGCCACAGCTGCTTGCCGCTGCTCGCCCTTCCGCGCCGGGACAGTCGGGACCGCCCGTGGATATTGGTCCCCGGTACCCGGAGGCCGGCGCTGACCGCCCGGATCGCTCTTCCCGCAGGTAAGTGCTGAAGCGGCTTCCGCCGCGCTCGCTGTCCCGTCCGAGGGCGGCCGGGGACACCTGCGCCCTCCCCGCTGCGCAGCCTCCCTGCCTGCGGGAGCCCCGCTGGCGCCGGTCGTGGGTGCGACGGCAGCGCGGTGACCTTCCTCGTATGTGTCCCCAGGCTGGTTCAGAGACAGACCTTTGCCATGGGGCCGGCGACTACTCTCTGCCTCGTTCTCCTCGTGCTCGGCGGCTCAGAGACCAAGCGCACTGCAGGTAAGGCCAGCTCTGTGCTGATACCCGGGGCAATCAAGGAAGGGGGGAACAAAAATAAAACACTTTGGTGCCTGTGTAGGCAGATGAAGTTGTGCTCGGTGGTAAAGTGCTACACAGCTTTCAATGAACAAAAACGTTTTAACCTGAGCATCAGCTAGTTGGGAACAGGAAACTTTTCTCTGGTGTGGAATTTGTGTAACCTTCAGAAATAGGAGTGTTGAGTCTCCAGCACTTGAGCGTATAGCTTGTCTGCCTCTGCACTGAGCAGAGAGGGAGGGAGAAACATGATGTAGGAACTGGCTGAAGAAGGAATGGGGTAATAGGCTGCCGTCTTGGTGCCATAGAGAAGCTGCTACTGTGCTACTGTCACTCAGCTGGATTAAGCAAACTCACTTTGCCATGTCCTAGCATAGGAATATTGCAGTCCGGGCTTTGCTGTGTATTTCTGCACTGCTAGAGTGTAATGAGGTGCCAGAATGGCTGCTACCTTTGTGTGTCAGTCAGCGGGTACCTGGCACTCCTGTGCTGACTGGCTCCTGTACAAGAATGCACATGTACTGCTGCACAGCAGCTCCTGGTGGGACTGCCGCACCATCGGAGCTACTGTCTGTGCCCTGATGTGAGGTGCTGTGCCTCACACGATGTGCACCAGGAACCAAAACGTTAAGCAATCCTGGGAGATAAGCACCTACTCAGCCTCTTCTTGTCCTTTTCTCATGATGCTTGTCCTGATGTCTCTCTGCAGAGTCCAGGAGTGATGATGACAGTGTCTTCGATCTCTTTGAACTCATTGGCTTCATGCGGAAGGGAGCCGGGCGCCGGGCCCCCGGGGTGTACCTGGTGAAGGGACCAGAATCCTCCAGCCCTGCTTACCGCATTGAAGATGCCAATCGCATCCCTGCTGTCCCTGACTCAAAGTTCCAAGACTTACTAGATGCCATCCATGCTGAGAAGGGCTTCATTCTCCTGGCCACTCTCCGGCAAGCCAAGAAAAGCAGAGGCACACTGCTCTCCGTGGAACAGAAAGATGGCTCTGGTCATGTCTTCAGTCTAGTGTCAAATGGCAAGGCAGGCTCCCTGGACCTGAGCCTTTCTGGTGATGGCAAGCAGCAGTTAGTGTCAGTAGAGGATGTCTTGCTAGCTACAGGACACTGGAAGAATATCACCCTGTTTGTGCAGGAGGACCGAGCTCAACTCTATGTGGGGTGTGAGAAAATGGAGAATGCTGAACTGGACATCCCCATCCAGAACATCTTCACTAGGGACCTGGCCAGCAGTGCCAGGCTCTGTATTGCCAAAGGGGGAGTCAATGACAACTTCCAGGTAAGACTTTCACTTATGTTTTTGCCTAGAATTTTCAGTCATCTGCTTTGAAGGTGCATTAGCTACCCAATCAGCCTAAAGAGCAACAAAGACCTCTAAATCTACTAAACTTTACTAATGGAGTTTGAAGGGTAAAGCATTAGATTTTCAGGGATGGTACTTTCTGCAGCAATAAGAAGGCACTGAAGCTTCCAGACAGGTAGTTGCAGCTTCTTCGCTCAGCTTCTTAAATGAGGTTCAGAAATCCATGGGTTTTTTCCTTCCTGCCTGGAGAGTTGCCAAGTCCTTATGCTCAAGGATAAGACTGTTAGGAAGAGGGGCTTTTTTTTATTAAGGAGAATAGAGCAATGTGTTTCACTTTCCCATCTGTCTGTCATGAAATTACTCTGTAATATCTTACATGACCTTCAGTCTCTCCATGCAAGTGGTTCTTCTTTCCCTTGTAGCTGTTGTAAGTAGCTGTAATTCTTCCTCTGTCCACAGGGTCTGCTGCAGAATGTGCGGTTTGTCTTTGGAACAACTCTGGAAACTATCCTGCGGAACAAAGGCTGCTCCAGCTGTAAGTTTACAATCTTCTGAATCCAATGACCTATTAAAAATAAGATTTCTTATTACATTAGAAAGACAAGTTGAAACAGAAGTCAGAAGTATGCTGACATGCAAATCCACATTGCATAAGAAATAAGATTATATTTCTGCAGGCACCCTGATGAATTGGGTGGCAGCTGTTTAGCAGGTGTTAGCTTGGAATGATTAGTGCATGTGGTATAAAATGCATTCACTTTATGTCTGTTTTTTTTTCTCTTAGCCACTAGTGCAATCATTACTTTGGACAACCCCATCAATGGTTCCAGCCCAGCTATCCGCACTAATTACATTGGCCATAAAACAAAGGACATCCAAGCAGTCTGTGGATTTTCCTGTGATGAGCTAACAAATATGTTTGTGGAACTGCAAGGGCTGCGGTCCATGGTTACAACACTTCAAGACAGAGTTCGCAAAGTGGTGAGTGTTGGTTATAACTTCATGGTACCTTCCATTAACTAGCACTTAGTGAATTAATTATAACCTGAGTTTTGAGAGCTTGTGTAAACAGCAATAAATTCACTTTGACTTTTGTGGAAAAGGGTATTTCTGTATTAGATTCTAAATATCTTCTTTTTGCTTCTCACCCCCAAGACTGAAGAAAATGAAATCATTGCCAAAGTAGTCCAGATCACACCTGGAGCATGCATTCATAATGGAATCTTGCACAAAAATAAAGAGGAGTGGACTATTGACAGCTGCACTGAATGTACTTGCCAGGTAAGATTCCTCACATTCAAAAATCACCTGAATATAAATTCATAAGTTGGAATTAACAGATATTTCTAAATGGCATTGTTCGTTAGAGTGAATCGTACACGGAACTGGGCATACTAGAGAAGCCATAGAGTTACTCAGTTTATTTCATTCTACTAGATCTCTGGTATGAAGGCAGCTTCCATACCTTTTCTCAACAGCAGTATTCTAGAAAATTATATGAAACATCACTCTGATATACCTATTAACACTTGTAGTTCCTTAATTTGGGGAATGCCTGTATTCTTTACATAGTCCATCAGTAAACTAAAAGTCAGCATCAATAGAACAAACATATTGTACTATCACCTTTGCTAGATCTGCCTTCTGTCCTCACTGAACCTCCTGCTGACTTAGTAGGAGAAGACGTTCTAGTACTCGGTAGAGGTTCTTAAACTTGTGGTGTTTTTCTTTCTCTAGGAAATGCTTGTAGGTGTGTCCTGTTAGCTTTTACAGGTTACGTGGAACAGCAATCCCTTTCAGATTTCCATTTAGCTGTTTAAATCCCTGGATCACCTGGCAAAATACTTATGCTTTGTGTTTCACTTCTGCTGCGTGTTGTAAATATACACAAAACATACAGTTTCAGGGTTTCTTTAAACTATTTGCTTGTTCCATTTAAGTATACTTTAGCAAAAGCATTTTGCGGTACCAGTCTACCAAAGAGTGGGTTAACTAGCATGCCACTCTCTGGAAACTAAAAGCTGAGTATTTCTATATGTGCAGTACAAGGCAACTCAAATTCTGCATCTGCTTCTTTAGCTGTCTACATCTTTTGTCTTGTAGTCAGCAAATGATACTGTGACTTCTGCATTCGCCTCATTCCTACCATCCTTCTTACTCAATGTTAGCTGTAATTGCCTTAGTCTAGTAATTTGCTTGGGGAGATTAAAATAGTAATCATGAGAGCATTCTTCTGACCAAGCTGCTACCTTCAAGAAGCAAAACTACAGACTGCCCTTTAGCTCTTATTGAGATTGGAGGTGGGTGTTCTTACCCTGCCTGTTTGGCTTACGGATCAAAAACCCTAAGTATAAGTTGTAGATTTCATGGCTCTTGAGCAGAGTCCACTAAACTCATTTCATCTTTACCATATAATCTGCTTAAATCCATACTAACTGAAAAGAAAGTTGGCTTCTCATTCTTGTTTCAATTCTTTGAAATCTGACCTTATACTTTGAATATCACATAATAGTCATTTACTCTAGCCAGCATCTGCAAGCTACTCTTGATAAACGTCACCAGAACAAAAATATTTCTGCTTTTGACTAAAAAATAATGGGTGAGAATGGAAACGAGATGAAGTTTGACTGAAAATACCTGTGACTACCCCTTTGGTTGTATTAGCTCTAAATACAAAGGTCTCTGCTTTAGATATGCTATTGAGTCTTAAAGTTCTGCAGAAAAGGTCTCTATTATTTACCCAGACTCCAGACATTGTTTATATTCCACTTGGTAACTGTAATTCTCACAACTCTTTATAGAACTCTGCCACTATATGCCGGAAAGTGTCCTGTCCTCTCATGCCTTGTTCCAATGCCACCGTGCCTGATGGCGAGTGCTGCCCTCGGTGCTGGCGTAAGTACTGAATACTTTCACAATTCTATAGCAGTTGGCCACATCTGACTACACACATGCTGCTCTGCAGTATACCAGAACGGGATATCCAAGGGTAACCTTGCACTACTGAAGTAAGGTTAATCTGATGCCTCTTTGAGGCTAATAACTTACGTGATACATGTTCAAATATTTTCTACAATATGCAACATACTGAAATGTTTGAGTTCATGGCCTTTATCTCATACAAGAAAGGAAGATGCTTGTGGCTTCTGAGGACAGTTGTGTCCTTTTTTACGGAGAGAGGGGTGGGAGAAAAGATATGGAAAAGCATGTACCTGGAGTCTTATTCAGAACTGTATCCTTCTGCAGCTAGCGACTATGCAGATGATGGATGGTCTCCTTGGTCTGAGTGGACCTCATGTTCTGTGACCTGTGGTAACGGGATTCAGCAGAGAGGGCGTTCCTGTGACAGTCTCAATAACCGCTGTGAAGGCTCCTCTGTACAGACTCGGACTTGCCACCTTCAGGAGTGTGATAAGAGATGTAAGTACTTAATCTACTCATGCTGGTAGTAAAACAGAGGCTGCTTTTATTGGCTAAATGTTAACAGCAAGGATTACCATGTAGCTCTGTCACTGGCATGGATCCGTGGCTTCTAGCTTTAAGGACTTGTATTAATCAGGTAGAGGGGAGCAGAGAATTAATGCAGTAAACAGGCATGTTTGGGCACTGCTCCCAGGACAAAATTCGATGCCAGTTTAGGTATGAAATTTCTCTAGTTGCTAAACTTGATCTGTGACAGTGAGGAGGCTATCCATTACACATGGAGTCTTTGGTACAGTCCTGGTACTGGCTATGTCCTAGGTGATGTACAGCTGAAGTCTTCAAAAACTATGAATAACAGAAATCTCTCTTGTAGTTAAACAGGATGGTGGCTGGAGTCACTGGTCACCATGGTCATCATGTTCTGTCACTTGTGGCACGGGCATCATCACTAGAATTCGTCTCTGCAACTCTCCAGTACCACAGCTGAATGGCAAACCTTGTGAGGGTGAAGCAAGAGAAAACAAAGCCTGTCAGAAAGATCCTTGCCCAAGTAAGTGTGTCCTGGTGGTAACTAGTAACTGGTAGTTTAAATGGTGAACTTCCTGAGTAGTTACTAAATAAGCTTGTTCTAGTATTCTTCTCTCTTTAAACTTAGAGGTGGGCTACGTAAAACCTCACAGGTTAGTTTCAGATGAAACTATTTTTATGCCTCTTCTTCATGCCTCTTCAATGGAGTCCATTAATTCTGTCATTTATGTCAGAACAATGCCCAAAGTGCTCTCACTACAAAAGTAATAGTCCTTAGTCAGGTAGAAACTAGTTGTAGCACTGAATTTAAAGCTATACATGTCTTCTAACTTCTCCCTTTAGTTAATGGCAACTGGGGACCATGGTCTCCATGGGATGCTTGCACGGTGACATGTGGAGGAGGACTTCAGAAACGTAGCCGTCTCTGCAATAATCCCGAGCCTCAGTATGGTGGGAAGACTTGCGTAGGTGAAGCTAGAGGGACTCAGGTCTGCAACAAACAGGACTGTCCGATTGGTGAGTATCCATTTTCCCATAAACATCTGAAGGTTGTTGATAATCTTGAAAATACCAATGGAAAGTCTGTAAACCTCAAGTGCTAGAATTTTAAACCAGATATCAGCCAAATACAGTACTGTAGCAGCATGGTAAGCATCCTTTATCGTAACACTTTCTCACTTGTTTCACAGATGGGTGTCTGTCTAATCCCTGCTTTGCGGGGGCTACGTGTACCAGTGCTCCTGATGGTTCCTGGAAGTGTGGTGCCTGTCCTGCTGGCTACCATGGTGATGGTATTCACTGCCAAGATATTGATGAGGTAAGAAGACTATAGTTTGCTCCTTGAAAGGGAATGAAATAAAACAGGAAGGGAGAATAGAGTCACTGTTTTATAATGCTAACTGTTGTTCTCCTTTATCTCAAACGCTTATTTCAGTGCAAAGAGGTTCCTGATGCCTGCTTTGTCTTCAATGGAGTGCACAGGTGTGAGAATACTGAACCTGGGTACAACTGTCTGCCTTGTCCACCACGTTTCACTGGAACACAGCCCTTTGGCCGCAGTGTTGAGGATGCCATGAGTAACAAACAGGTATTGTCAATTTAAGAATTGTTCTGGATTATGAAACCTCAAAAAGTTTCTAGAAAACAGAAAACACCTATGCGTTTTAGGCAAAAAGGACTTGGAGCATTTAATAAAACACCATCTTCTGTGAGAAGAAGCATTAAGCAATTTCTTTTGGAGATCAAAATGAGTTTTAAATATCAGCTATGGAGGGTTCAGAGTCTACACATAATTTTAGGAGTAAATCAGTATTCACTAATGATACAACAGTATGTGCCTCAGAGATATCTTAGTGCATGGTTCCATTTGATAATACAGAAGGTTTGAACAGGAAAAATAATTAGTGCAAAGACTGGTACTGGAGTCGAGGACTGGAAGAAAGCCATATATGAAGCTTCTTTTTTTCCTGATTGATTAGGAATTTTTGAATTTCTGGGGAAAAAGTGAGGGATAAAAGTTTTCAGTGGGTTTAATTTCTGTGTGGTCTTCTAGGTCTGCAAGCCACGTAATCCATGCACAGATGGAACACATGACTGCAACAAGAATGCCAAATGCAATTACCTTGGCCACTTCAGTGACCCCATGTATCGCTGTGAATGTAAACCAGGCTATGCTGGCAATGGCATAATCTGTGGAGAAGACACTGACTTAGATGGATGGCCAAATGAGAACCTGGTTTGTGTTGCCAATGCCACTTACCACTGTAAAAAAGTAAGTTTACCCTCTTTTACCATCTACCATTATAACAGCCTAAGCTATTAAAATATTCACTCTGCAAATAACCTTCTAGGGATAGAGCATGTTTAGGGATACCATTGCCAAGGCATTGCTAGGAGGATCTTGCTGTTGCTCTATTGCTTTATATATTCTTGTGATATGGGAAAAAATGAAGCCAGATCGTTGTAAATGTTCTGGGAAGATTCTAGTTTAGGGCATACCTATATCAGCTTTGCTCTGACAGATAGCTGTCTCCAGGGGAAGAAAAGCAGGGTAAGATTCTCAAAAGCAACCCAGCCTTTATTTTTAAAATTATTTAACTGTGGCTTTCTAAGACATATTACTGTAATGACTATCTCAAATGGAGAGAATTACAGTAAGGCAACTCCTGCCTGATTGAGGTGTTACGATTTTGCCTAATGATTAGGTTTTACCTGCTCAAATCCATATTGTAATCATACCAGAAGTGAACATCTCTGTGTACTTACTCCTTTCTAGGATAACTGCCCTAATCTGCCTAATTCAGGGCAGGAAGACTATGATAAGGATGGGATTGGTGATGCCTGTGACAATGATGATGATGATGACGGCATTCCTGATGACCGGGTAAGAAAACAGAAAAGAACAGCCTTTGAGAATGTGACTTTCCCATTCCCCTTCCTAAAGCTGGGGTCTAGCTTCTAACCTTAATCTTAAAAGAGGGCCATAGGAAATTGCTGGCACTGACAGCTATCCTGGAAACCTTAGATATGCATAACTATGCAGACAAACCTTCTGCAGCTGTTTGAGCTTTGGAAGTGAATTTTCCTTTTTCATTCAGCCATTCATACACTCATGCCAGCAGCAGGGTGTTTTGAGATAGTAGCATTTGAGTTTTAACTATTTCCCCACCTTTCATTTCTTCTTTCATATAGCAATACAAGCGCAAGCAGAATCTGATTAAAGCTTTAATTTGACTCTTTTTAAAACTTGACTTTTCTTGCTTTTGCAGGACAACTGTCCATTCATCTACAACCCACAGCAGTATGACTACGACAGGGATGATGTTGGTGACCGCTGTGACAACTGTCCCTACAATCACAACCCTGATCAAACTGACACTGACAACAATGGAGAAGGAGATGCATGTGCAATAGATATTGATGGAGATGGTAGGTGGCCTCTAATCGCTCCTTTATATGGTCTTCTAATCAGCCATGAATCAAATGAACCCAATGTAATTCTGATTTCCTACCAAAATTTCATCCCTGAACACACAAAAGTTCTCTTGTGGTGGTTTCAGGACGTGAAGGCTACTGAAGGAACAGTTAGGGCTAATGGAAATTCCCTTTGGAATATATAAACTTTGGCACAGTTCAATTCTAGCTCGACTCTCACAAGGCAATAGGAGCAGAAGTGTGTGGCAGAGCTAGTGATGAGTCACATTTCAAAGCTTTTAAATGCTGCTCAAAATGCTTTAAAAAATGTATCTAGAAGTGTGTGGTGGCTTTTTCCAGTCCTTTGCAGCATTTAGATGTCTGACTTTCATTCATGAACTTTTGCAGGGGTGCTTAATGAAAGGGACAACTGCCAATATGTCTACAACGTAGACCAGAGGGATACAGACTTGGATGGTGTTGGAGATCAGTGTGATAACTGTCCACTGGAACACAACCCTGACCAGGTAAGGGATTTGAATTATCTAAGTAGAGGACTGGTGTGCTAAAAAATATAGTATGTTGTGTGTTGTAGAAAATATTTGAAAAAGTTATACCTGAAATTTGACTTGTCACAAATCATTCATACTACTTTCCCAAATGGTGCCTTTATCAAATAACACGCCCTCAGAGTTTGAACAGCTGCTGGGTATTTTCTGAAAAGTGGCTCTAGTGAAGATCTGTGAGACTACTGCATGTGCTTGTCTCCTAAACATTTCTTAGGTTTGTCAGTTGTGGTGATCTTTGCAGTGAGAATATGAAATGCTTTGGGAATATTGTATAAAATCTGGGTAGTGGGACAACACAAAGTCATTCTTTAAACTTTGTCCCTAAGCTTGAAGCCAACTGCATTTCAGAAGATAACTTTTCTACCAGTAATTGGAAGGCAGCACAAGTTGCATTTCCCTAAGAAAAAGGCATATTCTGACACTTTTAAAATTCACTTGCATAAAAATCTAGGGGGATCCAGACTCTCAGACAACTTATTGATTCAAAAACCAAAGGTAGAAGTAGATAAAGCCTGTGACATCCTGTCAGTTAAAAGACTGTAAGTTTAATAGCTTCAGGGACATAACTGGAATGTTTGAAGGGTTAGAAAAGCTGTTGCAAATCAAAGGAATGTAGTACAGTGTGGCCATGTACCCTAAAAGCAGTGTTACTTGAAGGGTTTAAACAGATAATATAAAATTTCTTAGTCATTGTCACCTGCTTTACTACTTCCCCACTTGAGGGAGGGAATCGCCTGAAGATTCTTTGAGGCAGCTCCTTTCAGGAAGATCCTTTCTCTTATGACTTTGAAATCTTAATGTAAGACTCTAATGGCTTTCCAAACACTATCCCAATCAAGTTCTAGAAGTGGAGGTATTAGATTTCAAGTGCCAGAATTAGTAGCTAATCCAACAGCGTATGGTATGCCTTGTGTCTACACCAGGGTCATCCACCTGTGTTAACAAGACTACTAGGCTCAACATGAGGCAGTCTCGGGGATGATGGGATTGTTTGTCTCAGTTTAGAAGATGATTAAGCAAATGACTGGCTAAAATATGTGATTAGCAAGCACACTAGTTAGTTAATGCAGTCTGTGACCACCATGGGAACCATTGACTGATGAATCAGGGGGCATGAAGAGCATTAGAGGCTTTTATGATAAAGTTATGCTGTGGTGTAGAAGCTGTAACACCAAGAGTTGGGAGACTGTTTTAATGTTACAGTCTCTACTGATAGGTACAGAGTAGTCCAACCCCAATTTGGCCCTTGAAACCCCCTTGCTGCCAGGGAAGGTAGGACATAAAGTACCCTGTTTCCAATATGGTAGATTAGTGACTAAAGAGGCATGTGGCAAAGGCACAAGATAGCTGATGATCACACTGCTTTCTGATGCTGTGGATTCAAATTGAAACCAGAACAAGACTAAAATAGCATAAAACCAGTTAGCACAGGCAGTTTTAAGTGTGTGTTAATCCACTCACTATATCCATCTTAGCTCTTGATAAAGCAAGCAGAAATCCCAATTAATTCTGCACATTAAGACTCCTACTTCAGAGACTACTATCTTAGCCTTCTTTAGGTGGCTTTTTAAAATGTTATATTTTTCTCCTCTGATAGGAAGACAGTGATTCTGATCGCATAGGTGATCAGTGTGACAACAACCAGGACATAGATGAAGATGGCCATCAAAATAACCTTGATAACTGCCCCTATGTGCCCAATGCCAATCAAGCTGACCATGACAAAGATGGAAAAGGTGATGCCTGTGACCATGATGATGACAATGATGGTATCCCTGATGACAAAGATAACTGCAGATTGGTTGCCAACCCAGATCAAGCTGATTCTGATGGTAAGATAGCCAGTATCATAATAACATTTTAAGAGTATCTTCCAATAGTTTGATGCTATTTTTTTTCCACACTGTTTAATGTTGGACAAAACTAAGTAACAAAAAACCAGAATGTCTGTACCAGAAAAAAACTTTAATGTTGTTATAGTACTTCTCAGGGTAAAGATCGATGTAAAAATGACCACATATCCAACTTACTCCTAAGTCACTATCAGGCTGGAGTGAAGGGGCCTTTATATAGTAGCTGTTGTGGCTTCTGTCATGTGTCTGCCAAGTACCTGGGCAGTCAGAGATCTGCAATTCAGACTTCAACTCCCAAGCTGTAAGGCTCAGAAGCAAGCAGTGGTGGTGATATAATGGTAAAATTACTTTTGTTCTACAGGTGATGGACGTGGAGATGCTTGCAAAGATGACTTCGACCAAGACAGTGTGCCAGACATTGATGATATCTGCCCTGAAAATGTGGAAATTAGTGAGACTGATTTCCGAAGATTTCAGATGATTCCCCTGGATCCCAAAGGAACATCCCAAAATGATCCAAACTGGGTTGTTCGTCACCAGGGTAAAGAACTGGTTCAGACAGTCAACTGTGACCCTGGCCTTGCAGTCGGTAAGGGGAAAAATTTACAGGCACTGTTGTTTGGGGTTGTTTGAGTTTTTTATTTGTTGGGAGGGAGGGGTGGGGGGTTGCTTGGTTGTTTTTTTTAGTTGGGGTGCAGGAGAGGAAGAGCACCTGAAAAACTATTAAGGAATTGTTTAAGAATTGCAAAAAAGTAGCACCTAAAACTTTGTCCTTTAATGTCCCCATAGGTTTTGATGAATTCAATGCCGTGGACTTCAGTGGTACCTTCTTTATCAATACAGAAAGGGATGATGATTATGCTGGCTTTGTATTTGGCTACCAATCTAGCAGTCGTTTCTATGTTGTTATGTGGAAGCAGATCACCCAGTCTTACTGGGACTCCACACCAACCAAAGCTCAAGGATATTCAGGTCTCTCCATCAAAGTTGTGAATTCCACCACTGGTCCAGGAGAACACCTTCGTAATGCTCTGTGGCACACAGGGAACACTCCTGGCCAGGTAAGAGTGGCACTTACTACATGCTAAAGTACTCTTAACATTGTAACATGAGTACTCCAGTGTAATAACATACTCTACTAAGGCAGGCTGTTCTTCCAGCGAGTTAGACACTTAGAGGGGGCTCACACATGCTGATCACATAGGCTTCTTGGCAAAGAGCAATAACTTTGTAACTTTTCCTAATCATGCAAAATGTTGTATACAATTAACAGGACTGCTTGCCGCAGACAGGCTTTCCAGCAGCAGTGAATCAATTATTTCTGTAATTGTGCTGTAGCTTCCAATTTACGTATTTAAAATAAGTAAATTTAAATGCAGTTGATTTCAAAAGATCCTATTACAGAGCCTAATTACTTACTTGCAGCCTTTAACAGTAAGGCACCTTCATGTCAAAATAACTGCTGTGTTATCTTTAGCCTTTGGTTAATAAAAAAATATTGTGTCGTAGGTGAGAACTTTGTGGCATGATCCTCGTCACATAGGCTGGAAAGACTTCACTGCATACAGATGGCGACTTAGCCATAGACCAAAGACTGGCTACATCAGGTGAGCATCATTCTTCTATCTGAAGTAAATATCACAGGCAAAGTGGATGTCTGTGAAGATGAACCTCACAGGACCTTGTCAAAGATGGCTGAGCTGTTGTCTCTTTGTAGGGTTGTAATGTTTGAAGGGAAGAAAATCATGGCAGACTCAGGACCAATCTACGATAAAACCTATGCTGGTGGTCGGCTAGGATTATTTGTCTTCTCTCAAGAAATGGTGTTCTTCTCAGACCTTAAATATGAATGCAGAGGTAAGGATGACATTGCATTTAAGAGATCCTATATAAGTGAATTGGTTCAAGAAAGCTCAAGACATAAGAGCCAAGAGGGAAAGTACAGCTGTGATCTTTCATGGCTCAGTCTCAAACAAGTTCTGCAGGCAGAAACAGGATACCTTCTCAATAAACTCTTCACAGTCAAAAATTTAAATGTATAAAATCTAAGTATATTTCTATTGTGTTATTTCAAAGTATCAGAAATCCATGTTGAGTTCCAGAAATTAAATACATCTTGAATCTCCTTTAAAGTGCTGACTAGAATGAATGAACACATCTGACAAAACGTAAGGTAGAAGTGCAAAATACTGACTTTAGCAAGTAAAAAAATTATTTGCTTAAAAGTAAGCAAAGTAGAAGGTTGTCCATATATTGCAGTCTTGAAGTTCAGTGGAGGTAAGTGCATACAACTAGTTCCAGCTGTCCTAGTCTTCTGAAATTGTGACTTTGTTATGTAATGGTTACATAGATTAGATTCTGAAGTCTAACTTAAGGAAGTACCTAACTGAAAGTACACTTTCAATTTTCTTTACAAATGTTTCTAGGCAATAATGACTTGGACATAATCATGCATAATACACAGAAATATTTAAATATATCTTTTCTTTTTTCACAGATCCATAATCACAAGGTTATTGGATTCAGAGACTATTTAAAAATGCTGGTAATTGCACCTTTTGAAACATTTAGCCTTACAAATCCTGGGACCATTATATTATTCCTTCCTTTCTTCTTTCTGCATAAGTGTGGACTCAAAACACATGACCTGCCTCAAGAGAATGCTTTTGAGAGAATGAAAGTGAGAACATACTTGGTATCTGACCTCTGCTGAAGTGGAAGGAAACAAACGTGTCTTGCAAATGAGAATTGTCGTCACTGAACAAGCACTCTTCTTTCAGTAGGAAAGATATTTGTTTGCTGTTTATCACAGTGCAGTGTCACTGCCTCTCTAACTGGAGGTCCCATGGAGTAGCATTTTGTAAAAAGAACATCTTTGGATGTACTGTGGACTACTTAAACTGAAGACCTTTCATTGTGTGGGGAAAAGGGGTTTGGGTGGGAGGGGGAACTCTAGGTCTTTCTTTTTTCTTTATGGGGTAGAGAATTTTTTTAAGGAAGGCTGTGCTACTTTGGTTTACATCCATTTAACTTGGAGAAATTGTTTTCTATGTCATACCTTTCAGATGAAAACATAGCCTTTCTCTACTTGTGGTAAGCTAGATCAGCTGCTGTACACAGGACAAAACAGATATCCTAAAACTGTTTTCTATCATGGGAGGGGGGTACACTGGATCACACCAGCTTTGGGAGAACTGGGGTTTATTATTAGATTCTGTTTTTTCCTGATTTAGATGCAGGTCTTGCTTACCTTCAAATGCGTTCTTTCAGATATGGTGCCAGAAAGCACCACCATCTCAGCTGGTCCTTCAGGAGACCAGCACATGCTTCACTTTTTATGGTTAAAGAGGCACAAAAATAATGTAATGAAAACATTCCTTTTCTACATGCCATAGATGTTTTAAACCCCTCGCTTCTTTAGAGGGGAGGAAAAGGGGCCTGTAGATAAAATTGTAAAATATTTATTTTTGCCTGTTCTTGATGTTATAAGGACTGAGGGATTATTGATTAAAACAACAAGAAATGCGTCAAGACTATCCACCTAATCATTGTTACAAGTCTTCATGACTGTAAGATTGTAAATACAGATTATTTATTATCTCTGTTCTATACTGAAACTAGAGAGGGTTTAGTTGAGAAAAAAAATCTTGTCTGGAGCAGGTAGTGGTGATGTATTTGTTACAAAGAGCAATTTTCCCATAAAGGCTTTGAGGCACAAGGAAAAGTGAGGGTGTGGGCAATGGGATGTTTGTTTTTCTCAGTCTGAGCTCAATGTTGGCTTTTCCTTTCTTTGTGCAAGGCAGCTGGTAGCCTGGCAGGCAACTGTTCTGCAGTGCTAAAATTCAAGTTCCTTTAGATGGTAGCAGTTTCTCCCATTCATAGCACTAGAGGTGAGGGAATGCCATTCACCATCTTAGGGTTCTCTAGTGCTGGGAAATGTCTGTGATGCTTTACCACTGGTCAGTGGGCCTAACCCAGAGCCAGGATAGCTGCCCTGAGGAGATTGCAGCGAGAGGCACAAGGACAGCCCTTAATAACCATTTAACGGGCTCTTTGGGCCACTGCATGCTAAGTGTTGTAACTAGTGATGTGCAGCTACTAAAGGAGGAATTCATCACAGACTAAACAATTTCAGGAGCTCCTTGCAAAAGAGGGAGAGGCCTCGATGTACATTAAAAGACTGTTTCCCCCAACAGAAGGGGCAGCATCCTTATACCTATAATATTTCCTTGTCTTTTCAAAAAACAAAAAGAAACTAACATGGTGAAAGTTTTACGTACAAATATTACCTCATTGTTGTGTGACTGAGAAAAACCTTTGGAGTAAGCAGAGTTCAAATGTCTAACAAACTTTAAAGCTACTGTAGTACTAAAAAGTTAATGCTGTACATAGTCAAAATTTCTTTGCAGAAAATGTATTCCCAGTAAGGAAATGGCATTGGAAAAAAAAAGTCAAATACAATTTCTAATGTTGTATTATATTTTTTCCTGTCATCTTGTATACCATTGCTTGTATTTTTATAAATTATTTTTCTCATTGCCATTGTAATAGTTAATCACATAATTGTGTAGATAGGCTATTTAAATAATTTATCATGAAATGCTACCTGTAGAGTTAGTATTTCTATTTTTATAAAAAGTTTGCACACTGAAGATTTTTTGCTTCCCTCCTCCCGATGTTTTTGCTAGCATAATTTTCTAAGAACATGCTTTTTTTTGTAAACATTTTTAACCATTTTTCCATTCTAAAGTTGTGTAAGTTGTACAATAAAGCGTCTTACATACAAACAATAAACCACCAAGGACATTTATATTTATACCTTTGTGCTCTGGTTTTATTAATGTTTTGTAATACATCTCTGGATCACTGATGTGTTATTTGTGTCAGATTTGGCTTCAGTGCAAGATTTTCTCTGTACTTTTTACATTACAGCCACACTGAGGGGGTGCACCTGAGCTGTAACAGCTGGTCCACCTGAAGGCACTGCTGCAGTTACACAGAACGGGCAGCTGGCACATTTGGTTCTGAAGGCTTCACATGAAGACTTCTAAGCCGTGCTGCCCTTGATGCAGCCACAAGGCAAAACAGTTTTTGAGAGACTGCAGTCATCCCCAGCCAGGCCGGCCCTTTCATATGAAAAGAGGCAGCGTATTGGCTCTTTGCAGGGGCAGGTGCATTAGACTCTCAAGACTGAAACTGCTAGTGTGATCAAAGAGCTCATGCCAGGGCACTCAATCAACTTCTAGAACCTGCTGCTAAAACTAAGAACAGTTAAGACTGGTTCCTTGATCTTTACTTGCAGCAGCAGCTTGTCCTGTGTACCCCTTAGCAAAGGCAGGTGCTAGAAACCCACCTGAGAAGTGTAGTTAGGGGGTCCTGCAGTTATAGAAAATTATACATCTCCTTTTCCTGAGGATGAAGAGTCCTGTTCAATGTCACTACACTTTTGAGGGCAGTCCTGTATATTTAATTTTTTCCCACTGAGAACAAGGAAAGCAAAGGAAGAACTCCTGGCCTGTTACAAGGGGCCAGGAATTTCTGCCCTCATCAGTTACAGGATTGTCTGCTTGACTTCTCCGGAATGAGATGGGATAGTGGGAGTGCACTGTCAGTGTAACCCATCTGATCTTATCTGGGCCTGCAGCATCATATGCCCTGCAGTTTTGGTCTCTAACTCTCTTCTGGCCTCCCATGGACCCTGAGAAGACTGAGAACTACAAAAAACAAAGACAATTCCAAGCTGGAAAAATCTCTTCATTTACTTGCAGGAAAAAGGAGATACCTTAAAGCCAACCAGTTTTCTGAACATGTATCTGTATCTGAACATATCTATATATGGATATATGTAGGTTTAACCAAACGTTTGAAACAGAGAACTGCTGCTGCTGGTGGGGAAGATAGCCTTGACAGCCTATTTCAATGATTGTCTGAGCCATGCCAAACTTTCACACTGACTTATTGCATGCATTTATGTAGCTTTTCTTGCCATTAGAATAACAAAGGCAAGCTATATGCTTTGTGTTAACTCATAGCTTAACTAAGTCCACCCTCTTTTTGCTTGGTGGGTGTGCATACAGTAGGACAGGACACAAGAAGGAGTTACAATTGAGGTAAGTTAGTCCTTTATTTGTCCAAAGAAACAACTACCAAAGAAAAACTAAACAGCAAGGACATGGAAGATGGCCATACTTCACAAGGCAGAGAAGCCTATGGGAAATTTGCTGTTCCCAACTCCCTGAAGACTCATCGGTGGAACACGTAAGGGTACCAACCAATACATGCCACTTCTAGTGTTGCATCAGTAATATTTTAATTTCACGCTATAGTAGAGGACACGATGTTGTCCTTGCACAACATGTTCTTCTCAGAGCCCATGCAAATGCAGCACATTAAGTTTTAAAGTGGTCATCTGCATCAAACCTATATTCAACAGGTGTAGTAGTTTAACCTGTAGGTATTCATGAGCTATGGAGATAAAGACTGAGGTAAGTGTAGAAAGATCTGTATCTTAATGGCGATAGTGCATTTTTTACTGATATTGGCATGATTTTTGCAGGAAAGTCCACAGTAATTGGCAGATTTTCAACAAATTCATTTAGGAAAGGATTGTTGAGATTGCAGAAGTAAGCATCTTAAAGTATCCACAATGCGAATTCTAGTTCTTATTTCTCATCTTTTCAAAAGAGAAAACACAGGTGCACCAAGTTGTATGGATATTTATCTGTATGAAGCAGAGTTATGACAAGAGGAAGAAAACTCATTAAAAAAAAAGTTTGGCGAGCAGAAGTCTTAAAGATAAAATCTTCCACAGGAAATCCATAAAATTAGAGAAGTATCATAGAGAAAATTGGATTTTCAAATTTAAACAAATCCCAGGAAGCCCAGAGATCATTTGTCTTTCATTTTTCAACTGCTTTCAAAGTCAAGAACTGCTAGCCTAGGCAAAATATACAAGGCTGAACTGAGGGCTGCTTAGACTGTGTGTCCACCTCCCTTGATGACTCTGCTCACAAAATGCATATGGAGAGACCATTTTAGTGTTATTGTAAAACTAGGGTAGAATGCCTCTGGCAATGCCCTTCCCACCAAAACTATGCATACCAAGTACACAAAGCAAACAATAAGAAAACAATGGCACAGATCAGTATCTCCACAAGAAAACAGCAGATTTTTAAGGGAAAAAAGTTCTAAATACAGAATACCTGCCTATAAAGCGAAAGTGTTCATGCACTTTCTCACTCTATAAATTACTACACACTCCAGAATATTCCAGTTTACTGGTTTTTTTTCTTTTAAGCGTAAGAGATAAGGTATTGCAGATTCAGTTGCAAGCAGTGAACTATTTCACATAGACATAAATGACAGGGAGCCTTTTATTCTAACTACTGCATTTGGATTCTAGCCAATCCCCCAATGAAACGTATAATTGGATAAATGTAAGTTATGGCATTAGTAGTATTCAAGCACCTCTATTCTGTTTGAAAAGGAAACAGTTTTTCTGACCTTTAAATCTCACTACAAATAAAGGAGCAACTATTTCTCAATAAGTGCATCTGTTGAAAATTAAATTAAATTAAAGAAAAAATCAGTTATTATTTTTCCTAGCTTTCACAAACCCTCCTAACTTGTCAGCTTCCTCAGGATCTGCCAAACCACCTTGTCTTCTCTGTCTATCCTTCACACTGTGAGATTCCCAGAGGTGAGGCTCGCTCTTCATAAGTGGAGGAGGAAACACTCTTGGAAGTGTAAACTCTGGCAAATTTTGCATGTAAAAAGCAAGAGGGGGGGATCTTTTTCAAAGCTGTGCTTAGAAAGCCTTTTTAAGAAGCATAACAAAAAGGTGCATTCTCATATTATTTGCTGAAATGTTATCTAGCAAGTAGGGGGTTTTAATAAAATATAATAATTCTTGTAGTTACTGAAATCACAGAAATTGAGCTGCAAAGAACTATCTCTCACTTATCCGTCCCTGACATGGAGGTAAAAAGGCACCCTTTCCAGCACACGAATTTACTGGCATACCTTTTCACATTTCTAGACTAGTCATTGTTACTCTGATGACATGTTTAAGCAGCCCTTTCCTCTCTGATCTATGCAGCAGATGATTTTTGCACAGCCTGTTTTCACTCTGCGCTCAGCATGCCCACTGGCTCTGCAGGAGTTCTGCTCGGGAAGTGAGAAGGAAAGCATGCACTACAGATCCACTAAGCAGAGACCAGCCCACGTCTCTCTTGGAAAAAGGCATCAGGCTGAGAATTTTTGTGGGGTGTTTTCCTATTTTTTTTTTTTAATGATGAAACTGAAAGTTTTTTTACCCCTTGGAAGAACTACTTTAAATTAAACTTGAATTCTGAACACACAAGGATGATTTCACTCATTTCATTGCTGTCTAGATTCAAGAAACTTTTTAACTTTTTTTTTTTTAAAGCAGGACATTTAGTTTGTCACTTCTCTTTGAAATTAAAATCCCTCAACCACTCTAAGTCTGCACAATAACAGTAAAGCTGGAGTGAACTTCTCACAGTATTACAATATACTGAAATCAATGCTGTAGTCCTTTAAAATATCCCCCTCAAATGTATACTATATTTTCTATATTATATATTCAATTAATGCACACTATTT
>VZRS01011283.1:0-39794 GCA_013398055.1 Ifrita kowaldi
CAGCCCAACGGTTGACGCAACACTCACCCTGTGAAAGATGCCGTCCATAGCCTTAAGTATCTGAATGCACTAAAATGATGAGTTGAGGAAACCGAATCACATTTAGAATGTCTATCTGTTATGCTAAGAATTGTCAAAACACAAAAAGACCCAATATTACCATTACTAGTATGAATTTGGTTTGTCTGTTACTTTTAGTCCATCTCAGCACTAATTCTCAACATGCTTATTTCTTAGACCAGTTACCATGCTATTTCAGTATTTGGAAAGGCCTATCTAAATGGAGGTGGTGACCAAGGTATTAAACAATAATTAAAAAATCTAGTATCAGGTTCTTCAGAGATTCTCTTTGATGGGTCTGCAAATTTTCCAGGCAGATACCTGAACCATCCATTAGAGGTGTGAATTTTATATGCCCTGAGCCTTCCATTTTTAAATTTAGGCTCTTTTCTTGTTTTGGGGGAGATGAAAAATAATCCTAACCCCATAAAAGAACATATTTTTAGTGGTGTCCTGGAAAATTATGCAATTTAGAAATAATTTCAAATGAAAGTATTTTGTGTTTATCAGGACTAACTTAACTATTTAGGCATTCCTTAAATGCACCTTTTAAAGACTTTGAACACTTGAACTTTTTCAAATATCCACAATTCATTGTGTGGGTTCACACTATGACAGAGTACTGAACTTGCCAAGTTACAGATGTGGCTTTATTTCCATTTCAGATTTCTGTTTTCAAAGTACAGAAAAAAAACCCCAACCCAACAAAGGGTTTGCTTGGTGTTTTTACTGAAAACATAATTTATTCCACAAACCCATGAAACAGATGATCAGAAATTATTATTATTGCCTTGGGTAGAATCAGCTTTCATTTTCTCATTGAAAGTGACAGTTCAGACCTCAAATGGATCAAAATGTAGCTCATTTTATAGTGCAGTAACTGCTTTTATGTATAGATTAATCTATATAAACACAAAAAGCCATAGTTTGTAAGCATTAATCAGAAACAACTTTTACCTCACTGAATCTAAAACTGGCCTGTCCCTAAGTTAGCATAGTAAGATTGGACTGAATGCTAGAACTCCCAATATGACTGTGAGTTAAGTAATGGGAAACCTGAAAGAAAATATATCTCTAGAAGTCTTACCTATCTAAAAATTCGGTTTATTTATTTGCACAGGATATGCAACATCTTTGAAATAGCCCATGCAGAAGTGGGCATTCATATTTTCTGCAACTTTATAATGACAAAAAAAATTAGTATAATTCTTCACCACTGAAATCTGAAAATACATGTTCTAAAAGTGAAGAACAGAACTTAAGTTTCCCTAATTTCTTCCAAGGATTTATTTGAGGTGTTAAAAAATTATGATTTCACTTAGCACACCATTTCACTACAAGTTATTTTTGGTGTAAATTTTGGTCTCTTTTCAGGCAGTGTGAATCACTGAACATCAGTAGAACCAGTATTCAGCATTCAGGACAGAGGAAGGCAGCTTCTCTCTTTAAGTTAGTTAAGTATCTGACCGCTCCTTTCAACCTACAAAAATCACAAAACCTTTGCTACCATTTTGGCTTAGGACTTGAAGATCAGTTATTTGACATGAAGAAGGATATTTTCATAAGGATAATGGGAAATAGAATGCGCAGGTTTCAATACACTGGTATGACAAAGCAGTGCACAGCTTTGAAAAGACTGTACTAGTTGAAGCATTACTAATATGCAAGAGAACACGTGTATTGTGAAGGAATAGCACGGCCCTTTCATGAGACGCTTCAGCTTCATGAGGATTTTGTTTCTATTTAGGTTTCTCTTTGCATGTAGTCCTTAAGACATGGGGCCATGAAGGCCATCCTACCACTCTGATTGTAAATTGTCTTAAGCTACTATTCTTCTCTAACACAAGAATTAGAAACGCGGTATTTAGCCTTTCTGAGAATTAAGACAACCAACTCCCATACTCCATATTTGCTTGGAAATTAACAGAACAGCATCTAGTTGCAATCCTGTGAATGATGACCAATTTGTAGATTAGGAAAACAATGAGAGTAATGGAAACTTCTCAAAGTATTAAAGTCTCTTGTAGTCCATGGAAATAAATAGGTTGAATCTAGGCCTTGGAGTACACATCTATAGAGTGGACACTGAAGCACATGGCTATAACATGTAAAGAATTGGTATGTTCTCTCATAATTCATATTAGTACACTGAGAAGAACATCAAATTAACACAAAACTAGTAAAAGGCTCAGTTAAAGCACTGTACAATGACTAGGACTGATTCTACAGATAGACTGTTACATTAGAATGAGATGTTAATTAGAAGTAACCTAGTTCTGGTAGTTCATATGTACAGTCACAGATGCAGATATCATGACTTTTTGATCTCAACAATATCTGCCAAAGATATTCTGCAGAAGGTGTTCATGTTCTACCCTGTCTCAATTTGGTGTGTATATGTAAGAGGTAGAGAACATCAATGTCTTAACATACGAAAGTCATTTCAGGCTAACTTCCAGTTATGTGGTGTGGTCTTGGAAAGCCTTAATCAAATATCAATTTCAGAAGCATACTACTGAAACCTGAGTTAGTTTTAAAGGACTTTGTGATGCATAATGCTTGGTGAAGCAATGGTCTCAGAGCTCACAAAACTGGCTGGCAGCAGGACTTAAGAACACAAATTATTCTTAGTGACTTAAAGGATAGCAGTTTTCTTAAACCAGATTTCTAGACAACCAACTAGAAATTAAGAGTGAGTATGTCTGAGGATGACCCAAAAGAGTTAATGATCTATTTCAGCACAAAAATGTATTTGTGAGAGCCCTTTCTGCTGCTGTTAAGGTCTCTCACAAGGCAGTGTCAGGCATGCCATTATGAAGAGGCACACACAGAAAAAGAGAAGACAGAGAAGACATAGGGACTCACAATTGTGCAAGCTCATGGACTTTGAAGAAAAAATAGTCCCATAGGTCAAATATAGCCAAAGATTCTGATTCCCCAACAGCTGACTATGAACAATGAAAAGTTCAGGATCCTAATTTCCTTCTGGTTTCTAAAAGCTAATACTTGGACTAGAGTGAGGGGATATACCATCCTGCTGAAAAGTGTCCTCTGTAATCTTGGTCCATACATAGTGTTTCTGTTACAATTATGACAGTGAAGGAATTTAGTAGATGAATGGCTGACAGATCTGTAGAATGGACACTGAAGCACATGGCTATGACGTGTTAAGAATTGCTATTATTGTATCTGTTTCATAAGTTGACCACTTCCCACAAAGGGGAAGGGTGAAACTTAATTTGGCATGGCATGCATGCAACATTCCACTGCTCTAATCTGGTATTGCCTGACAGCTTGTTTTGGTAGGTATTGTATCCTGCAATGACACAGAACTAGAACTGGCAGGATGTCAAAATACTTCCAAAACCAGCTTAACCAAATAAAATCAGCTGAGCTGTGGAGACATGAAATGCACATTTAGAAACACTCAGAGCTGGAATGCAGGTGAGGCTAAATACAGGAATGCCAGTGTTATGTGAATACCTAACAACAACAGGAATATTACCAATGAGGACATTTATAAATAACATTAGTTTTATTCCAAAGTTACTCTGAATTTCTAAATCTCTTAAAATGTTAAGTCAGGACTCCCAAATTCACTGATGTATGGAGCTAAGAATTGTTAATCTTACTTTTACTGTTGGGGAAACTGAGGCAGAGAGGTTCAGTGACTTACCCAAGGCCACAGAGGGAGTCACAGTCAGAGCCGGGATTAGAGCTCAGGGGTTTCTGGCTCCCAGTTCCCAAGCTCAGACCACTAGACCATGGCCTCAGGATATTTCCAGCTGATCTTCAGTCTAAAAAAAAGTAAATTCTCAAGTATGTTACAGATATGTAACATATATATGTATGTATATGTATATGTATATGTGTATATTTCTTTTTTCCTAAATGTAATTGTATGAGTGAGAACACATTGCACATAAGTCAGTGACGAAAATCAAACCAGTATAATTTATCTGAGTTACTTTTATCATACATATAAGTATGATAAAGCTTTGCTGAAAAAAATCTTGATTTAAATTAGAGCCAATACAAACACGTATTGTATTTTTCAGGGTAAGGAACAAATTGCCTTTCCAACCCAGCCAGCATGTCATTTATATTAATGGTGAGGAATGATAAGTTGCTCTGTGTGTAAGTAAACTCTATTAAGGAAGTCAGGTCCCTTGGTGAAGCTAGATCCTTAGTAAATTTTACTAGCTAAGCACTGAGGCCCATGTCAGAGTAATTACACCTTTTATCCACTGTGAGCTCTCTCTCTTAGCTTCTCCATATTCCTTAATTTCCCACTTCAGCTAATTTAGCAGTAAAATGGCAAAGGTTTAAAAGGTTAGCTACCGAGGAACTGGTGCATGAATGTTCTGTTAAGCTCCATGCATTGAAATCACATCATGTAGAAGAAGGAATTAATTAATTAACAATTAGGTAGTGATGGATCATTGACAACATATATACACTTGGGTGATAAAAATTAATCTCCCCAGCAAAAACAATACATTGTGTATCTTCTTATCTATACTCCAGCAAGGTTTACACTTGAAATATAAAATGGAAAGGCCTTTCAGCAATTTCTTTAAAAAATAAAGGCGTACCTTCTGACAGTATTAAAACTACAAAATACCTTAAAAAAATCATATAACTTAATTTTTAATAAATAATTGAAAAAATGATGAGAACAAAAGAGGCAGGAGATTTTAAAGTGACTGTAAGGACATTTATTATATGAAAGTACTTAGTATGTTGAAATTGCTAACAATTTGGTAGTATTCTCTTGCTATCTTATTTTACAAGTTGCCATATTGTTTCCTTGTATTGACAGTCAGCCTCTTAATACATAGATTGGCAGTTAGCCCAGTCAGTCCTCAAGTCTAAAAGCCTCTTAGAAGATGAAAAATCTTTGCTTCATTCACACCTTGTAGAGAGAACAACAGGGCAGAAGTGACATCCAGATCCATTTAGAGTATACTTTGAGTCTGATTTTCCTTTGCCTTGCACCTTGTGTAGTCATTTATAGCTGTGCAAAGTGAGCACAAAATAGATATAAAACACTGCTACTCATGTGAGGAGAGAATTCTGATTTGGTTGCATTATTTCCAGAGGTCAACACAAAAAGTGCCAGCCAGTTGAAAAATCTGGCTCTGCATAGAATGTGTAAACAATTTGACACAAAGTATAAAGTAAAAAGCAGCAGCCCTTTCCAAACATTTTACAGAAATTGCACTTTTGTTTTGCAGCAATGGATACTTTCACTTGCTGTTTGCTTGGAATTTTCATAGAAAAAATACTAAATGTTAAACTCATCTACAGGAAACAAATCCTATTTCTTCCTTTCTTTGTAAGAATCATATGTAACTATGAGTCCTAAAGTATATTCTCACTTATAAGGGAACTCATGTCATCTATAAGATTTCTACAAGTGCTAACTTTCCACATGCTGCTTTTAAACCCAGTACTTAAAAAGTTGCACTCCTACAAAACCTTATGGAATCAATGTGAAAAGCTGGTATCATCACAACAGCTGGTCTCAGTCCATCAGAGTTCAACACTGTTCTGACTTTAGTACAGGTGACAAACTATAGTCAGCGTTCACCAAGCAGTGATATCTCTGTTATATGATATACTATCAGTATGATAACTCAAGACCTACTGCCAAAAACATCTTTAAGATGCAAGCTATATCAGCAGGAAAGGGCTGATTAGATTAACAAATATGTTTTAACAAAACTGATAGTTAAAAAATGAAGGACCTAATCTGGCTGTTGCTGGAGATGTGGTCAATAACTATTCCTACTTAAGAACCACGTACAGTAACTAATTCAATATGTCTGGACGTTTTTTCCCCATACTACCTGGTGGTCATTTTTATGGCCCTCCCCAGCCAGAAATCCTTCCTAGTACACTTAAATACCATGATGGGCATGATAGTGCCTGGCAACCCATGTATGTTGATTAGGAGCAGAAATAGAAATTACTGCATTAGCAGCTGTTGATCTGAGAGTATTGCTACAGTAAATAATGTCTCTTAGTGTTTCTGCTGGAATTTTGTTTTCTTTTCATCACAGTCATGCATTTCATGAAGTCATCCTAAAACATAGTTTCCAAAGCTACTACTACGGTCCAAAGCTTACCCTTCAACCAATATGCTATTAACACCGTATTATAGACGGGAGTTTATTGTGGGGTTTTGTGTTTGTTTTTCTTCTTGTCTTTCTTCCCTCTCCCCGCTCTGCATTCAGCGCTTCTGTAAGCATTCTGAGCTGCTAGTCTGGCTTGACTGCAAAGTACTGCGTGTTTGTTGTGTGTCTGCATGTGTGATACCAACTGTTGAAGACTTCTTGATGTTAGATGAGGGCTTATGCTCAGAGCTGTTCTACAGTTGTCTCTCTGGCAAAATCTTTCCTTACCAATGACAATGATGTATCTGTGTGGGGAGAGTCTGTTTCACAATATTATACTTGCCATGGTCTTAATTTTACTGATGGGGCATGATTATGATTTCGTTTACATTAATCAAATTCATGAGTCATTCCATTCATGTCAATAGCATTAAAGAGCTATACAGACAAGTAAGAGTTCAGAATCAGGCTTCTGGTGTTTAATCTGAAAGCATATCTGAATCACTTCATTAAAGACAGAAACTGAAGGATAGATCCTCTGCTTACTTTGCATTACTCAGTCATGCCATTAGCATAAAAGATCAAACAAAGAACTAAAATGACAGCTGGCAATGTGTCACAGTACATGGGTTTTCTGTTTACCTCAGATACAGAAAATACTCCTGAATTAACAAGATTTAAGACTATATTTCAAGTATGACAAAGTTATGGTATTAGATCTCCTTGCCCTTGAAAGTTGGCATTAATGTTTAAAAAACTTTTTTCCTCCCCTTGTTTTTTAATGTCACTCTTACATAACTTGAATGCAAAAGATTTACATAACTTGAATGCCAAAGATCTAAAGGCAAGCTATATTTAAGGAAGACCTCAGAGATGAGTTAAGTTTTATAGCCCTGTCCATAATGAATATTATATCTGGAAAATACAGAAGCATGAAAACTGTGATCACAATTCATAAAATTTGTTTTGTATGTATCTCATAAAGCATTATAAAATCTCCCTTCTTTTTAAAAAGTGAAAATCATGTTAATTTTCTAAATACAGGCGTTCTAAAACAATAAAGGGTTTTATACTGCTTTCTGTCTCCTGCTCAGACAGAGAAATTGTGCAGGGGATGATGGGCATTAATTTAGTCCTCCCTGATAAGTACTTCTAAGACTAAATATTCTTGAAATTGCACTTATTTAAATTACACTCAAGCTCCCTGTAAATCTAAAAAAAGATTATAAGGAGAGGAAATAACTTCAAGAGGCCTAGCAAGCTATCAGAAAATTGCTCTATTATATCTCTTCTGATTTTTTCCATTTTTTAAGTCAAAGAATTGCTGGAATTTGAGAACATTTTCTAGAAATCTGTTTGATACGTTATAGGCCCTAGAAACTATTACTGTCGTATATACTTTCAACTTCACTACAAGCACATGCCCCAAGGCACCTAATCAGAGAACTGAGGGATTTATCAACAAACGAGGGCCAAAAGGAAGTTGGAAGAAGGGATCTTTTGCTATGTTTTCTGTAGGTCTCACAGAAAACTAAAGATCTATCTGTGAAACTTGTTTTTCCAGTATAGTTGGAATAGAAAAAATATTTTCTTCAGAATTCCCAGTGAAAGCTTTCTTTTCACCCTGTTAGACCACACATTGAGTTTTATATCCTACACTACCACAGCATAAGAAAACCTGTGTATGTTGAAAGAACAAGATGCTTCAGGCTGAATGCAAATGTTAGTTAAGCCACTGGTGTCTTTTAAGAAAACCTTGATATAACATGTACTCTTAATAATCATGAGAATGACACATTTTCCTTTGTTATCTTTTCCAATGTTGTACTTTGTGATAACATTGCTGTGTATTTCAGCATGCACACTTGGGCACACATTAATTATGAGGCAATCAACTTTACACAGAAGTGCTGAAACACTATTAAAAATCTCACTCTTTGTTTTTCAATAAACTGAAGTGAATGAGAAAGTGAAGAAGTATAGAACAGAAAAGTGACCTACCGTGGTTGTCTTTATCCGTCCTCCTGGTTGTGTACAGGTCCAGCCTGATTTATTGATTAGCAAATCACAGCCTTCTCCTTCTAAACATGGAAGCATTTCACACCACTGTTTTGTTTTGATAATTCGTGCTATGGAACAGAAAAGCAAGAAGAAAAACAAAACCAAAAACAATTGGCAGGAGAATTCACATTTCATTTATCTCTAAACACTTTCTCATTTGAGTTGTCTATTTTCATTATCTCATAATTCAGCAATAGTTTATGATGTAGACAGCCCTAGGCAATATACAAAATTATTTACAAAACATGTTGTGGTAACAAATTTAATTTCAAACTTAAAAACCAACAATAAAACAGAAGACAGCTTTGTTATAAGTCAAAAGAACGTAGAAATGAGCTATTTTTTTTCTAATTTCATGCTCCTCCTAATCAAGGAAACACTGTTGGAGGGGCTAACAACTAAGACTTCCTATCCTAACTGATCGTTATGGTGGCCCACAACTGGGATCCAATGCGTTAGACTCTCTAAAAACCTGAGCAGACAGTCCTTATCCTGAAGTGCTGACAGTGTAAATAGACATGAGCCATGCAGTGGAAAGAAAAAAGCTATAATAAATAGTTAGAGGGGTCAGCATAATGACAGCTATTGTGAAATTCTGTGATACTTGCAATGGTAGGGGTATAGTCAAGGGCAGAAACTAGGAACATAAGAAGGACAGGTGTTGAATGAAGCAAAGGTTGAGAAATCATGGAGAAGGAGACAACAAGCTGAGGGAAAACACAGGAACAAACAGCCTATTACTATAAGGGAAAAGAAGTCTAGTTAGAAACAGCCCTAACAGGAGGATGGTGTGCTATGTGTTTTGTGTCTCCTCTTAATGCTTGTGTCTCTGGCAAGCCAGTTCTGAAAAATTTCCTCAAGGTCATACCCAGCATGTAGTCTTGGAAGAACAGAGCCCTGACTGCAAGAAAGTAAAAGCAAAGGAGTTGTAAGGAGAAACTTTTCTTCAAGATAGGGAGAAAAGGGGCTTTAATACCTGTAGACTTCTTTCTGGACTATAATACTACTTCTTTTGAGTTCACCTTTGTAGTATCTGGGTTCCTTCTCCTAGAATAGTAAACAATATTACTAATATCTAGTATTCCATTATTCTTTCACTCTCCCCTGAAGACAATATTGTAGAGCAGAGTGTTTAGGATACTTTTCATAAAATATATATCCAGAGAGACACTTTCATGAGGCCATATACTCATGCTAAACAAGGTAAGGTCCCCCAAACTAACTTTTTCTCAGACTATAAGGCTTGCAGTCTGCGGAAAATGGTCCTCAGTTCCTTCAGGGATCATTTCACCAATTCTTGCCTGGACTATAAGAAAGCTTCACCACTTCAACTTATACATAAGTGTCCTAGGATTCAAGGCCAGAACTTGTTCCACACAGATCATGCCTTCCTCTATGTTGATGTGTGACACCAATACACATAACACACCTTCAATAGTTGTAAGCCCAGAAAAAGGAGAACTACAAGAGAAATAATTAGTACAATAAGAGTACAAGAAGCTTATGCTGTATCAAATTAATTTGGGGTCCAAGGAGGCTAAAAGCAGGCATTTATTCCAGCGGCAGTTGCAGCTTTATGCTCACCTGAGTGTGTGATTTAGCCTGACTTCTTCTGTCTGGAGCTACTTAAGAATACAATTCCCAATGCCACTGAATCATGGCAAGAAATAGAAGTGCAATTTACAATATTTTAATAAAATACCTTCCAATATTTTGACACAAAAAAAACTTGTGTCCTCAGCTCTGGTATAATTGTTGGTAAGCTCTAGCAATATGACAAAACCTGATTTCTTTCAGTGGAAGCTCAATTGAAATTCATATTAATATTTTAATTAAAAAAACCTCTTCAGCACCTGAATGTCTACATAGGAATTTGTATTGTTCATTAGGCAATATATAAATCAATGGTGAAATGATTCATAACTACAATTTTTTGAAGCAACTCTGCTAGGTTTCTATAGCACATAATACACAGAAATGTGGATTGTGCTTGGGCACCAGAGGTACTGCTCTACTGATAACTGGATTGTATCAGTTTTTGAGACTAACCCCTCCTCTGGAACAGATAATAGCCTCATCCTTTCTTAGTGAAAGCATGCATCCAGTTATAGGCTTACCAGAAAAAGCTCAGTAAAATGCAAACACCAAAGCTGAACTACTTGCTTGCATATCTTTCATAATCCACATATAAAAATGGCTATTTCTATCAATGTTTCAACAATATGAAGTATCTTTGAGAGACTGAATAGTCAGCTAAACTCAGAAATATGCACTGGATTGCCTTTACTATCTCAGCTAGGAGGTTTTCCTGGAAACTTAACTTGAAGTAATCTTATTAAAAAAAAAATATCTCTGAATTACTCAGTGTTTGCTTGGCTGCTATCAGTACTACAACAAATCCATGGGGTCCTTGCTCTGAGTATTGGCTATAGCCACACAAATTTAAGACGCACCAAGAATATTTTGCAAAACATGAAGTCTAAAATATTTCTATGCTGGGTATAGACCAGCTCATGCATTTAGGCCTTGAGAATCAGAAGTCCTTTTGCAGGGAAGAGCTACTCAGCCCAAATGGTTCACAGCTGATTGGTAACAAAATGGTGCCTCCTCAGCCCCCACGCCCTCTCCCCACCCTGCTTCCCACCGGGATCTCTTCCCCATTACTGGTTTTTACATCCTTTTAATTCTGCTTCTCCACCCACCCCTCGCTTTGCTTCAGGAGCCTCACCAGCACATAGGCCGTCACACACGGTGCCACAAGGGAGGCCCTGTTCCTGTCTGCAGGACTACATCTATTTTTGCATTTTCACTTTTCGGTTTGCACATTATATCAGAGTATGACAGTGAAGCTCAATGTGCAATATAGAAAGGCAGCAAAATGTACAATGATTTTTATCAGCATAATATCAAAGCATTTTCATCAGTAATTGAAACAGAGTTACACTAGTCAAAGCAAAGGAATATAGTGTATTTCCTGAGGCAGTGCAGTTGCCTTTTTACTGTGTATATTCACCAGGGGTGTAATTCAGCCCTCTGCAGACAAGAGAGCAAAAAGCCTATCAGCTTCTTCAAATTCACTCCAAGCTCCATTATAAAGAATTAAGTGGCACTTAAATGATACACAGGCTTTGTCCAGAGCTTCTGCAAAGAACTGAATTTCAGCTTAAGAATCTGTGCTGACACTACCTTGTGTCTCCTAAGAAGGAGGCTGTGCCCCTCCACTTAAGCTGAAGTTGATAGGAACTGACGTTGCTCAGCACATGGTAGAATTGCTTTCCTGAGTAGTGCCATTTGAACTGGAGAACAAATAGACTCTATCCAAGGGTTTCTCATGCAAACAGTTTCAAGGCATTGGATGCAAGCAGATGCTGTATCAACATAACGACAAACTATCCACCAATGTGATCTTAACTGTTTTGTAAGACAGAGAATCTTGCAATCTATTTCCAGTTATTAGTAGAAAAAGTCTCCATTCATGATCAGTATAGTCTAATTTAAGACTGCTCAACTGAGTAGTGTTTCAGAACACCACAGATTGTTTTCTGCTAAATACTGCAGCTAGATAAGCTTTGTCACTAAGCCTCTCACCTGGTTTAACATTATATATATATTTCCTATGGAAAATCAGTTTTATTATCTGTATTTTCTTTTCCCAAATTCACCCTACACTCAATGCACTTCATTCGCCGCATCTCTAGTCAATCTTTTATCAGCTGTTTGTGATACCAAAAAAAACAGTCTTGTTCAGCAGCAGTAAATTCAAAAACTTACAGCCATCTAAAATATGATAGATTAAAACACTCAGATTGTTACAGTTTGTTGTCTCTTTTATTTTTAACATTGGAAAATGAATCAGGAAATAAAAGTAAACATGTACTTTATTTTCACTGAATAAGAATATTGATTGAAAGAGCATTTGGATACAGAGACCTATGATTTCCAAATACATTATGCTTCTATGCATAAAAGGTGGTGTGCAAAGTGAATATTTATAATGTATAATCAAAACCATGGTGCATGTGCCTGAATAAAGTAAAAAAACCCACCAAACGCAACGATGAAAAAAAACCCAAAAGACAGCTTAGTTGATGTTTATCAGTCAATTCCAGATGCCTGAAGTAGCAAAAAGAAGATTCACTGGAGTAGTGAGTAGGGAAAATTTCTCCCAAGCAGAACACAATGTTTTGAAACATACTTCTTAAATGAGAACTTAGCTCACCTATACTTCTTACAGAATTATAGTCTTCTTCACATTACTTTTTTTCAATGATAATTTGTAGCATTTAATGCAAGCTGTAACAAACGCATTGGAGAAAATATTTCCTCTTTGACTTCCATATATTTTTTCACTGTTGTTTTCCTTGAACTCTGAAGAAAGCTGACCAGCATAGTGGATTGCCAAGGTTCAGAAATGCCTTTGGCTTCACCATTTTAGATGTACATAGACAAACATTCATCTTCGTGTACTTCTCTTGCCCTATTAACACTGAATAGGACCACATCTTTTATAATTATTCACCTGCAAATGATCCCAACTGGTTCTGTCCTCCCACTCATCTCCTAATCTCTTTTTTCTTTTTATCTGATATTTTTCCTTTTTCCTTCTCCCGTTTTTTTCAACTCTAGCGTTTTGCTCTGGCCATTTCCCTCCTCTGCCTGATTCAGTACATACACACTATCTGCCTGTCAAAGATCCCCAAACACCTTGCAGAACTTCCTATATTTAACTAGTTTTACCTAGGACTGGTAAATACTGTTCATTGTCCCCATTTTGCACAGAGGTTAACCATCTTGACCAAGGTCCCACAAGAATTTGTTGTAGAGCTGGAAACAAAACTTCTGAATTCTTAGTGGTCACTAGACCAGAGACCTTACTGTGTCCCTTCTTCCTTCAGAGAGAGAGAGAGAGTGTACTTTAATAAAAAAAAAATTAAACAACAATAAAAATATGCAAAGTAATACACTTTTAAAAACATATGTCAGCTAAATTGCAGCGGCAGGAAAGAGGCCATCAGAAAGACAAACTGAATCACAGTACTCTAAGACACCGCAATCATGAACTGTCTTTAGATCAGCAATTTGACTGTAATAGTGTAAAAGCCCCAAACGTCAATCTATTTTACGACAAGGAAACATCACAAAGCTTGGAAACATTTTACAGCAGTCATTCTGCTTCCCTTAAAAAAAATTGGAGCACTGCTAATTCACAAAGAGTTAGATTGTCTCAATTATTTATAGGGCATCTAGACTGAAGACTATTTAGTTCTAAGAACAGCAATATAGCAATGTCTAGACACCCATTCTATCATTTAGCTCTTGCTGTCAAGATTGGGAGGGATGCTTTGAGCTGAGGTTGAGAAAAATATGGGAAAAAGTGGTCTCCTGTGGGCTACAGAGAAGCTACAAATTGAGACCAGGTAACTAGATCATGAGTAAAAGATTGAATGACAGGGCAGACGCTTTTCCTGCAGCTCATCCAATCATAGTTCCACTGAGGGATAAATCTTATTGCAAACCCTGGGTTGAGAAAATACCTTCAATGTTCACCTGTACCCTGAAAAAGAATGAAAATCTGACTTTATAAGAAATGATGCAGATTGCACCTTGTACAACATGTATTTAGGAGGAGCAGGATAATACCTAGGAGACAATCTCCAAATTACGCAGTCATCCGTATTATCCCAAACAAAGACTCCCTAAGGGACACTATTGCCAGTTACATGAATGGTCCCTAGGAATTTAGCTGAATTAGCTGGCATAAGAAATTGTTGGATTAAACTGAATGAATGCAGGAAGCTACTTAGTAAACCACTGAGGCAAAAACTACTTAAAAAAACCTTTAAAAAAGTAAAACCAAGTTTAAACTACTGCATTTAGCAAGGCATCCAGGTATTTGTTCATTTTTATGACATACTTAATGTTTTGCTGTATCTTCATAAGAGCCTGTGAAATAAATATATACTGACAGTTTAAAAATAATTACACAAACAAAAGTTGAAGTATAATCCAGATTCTAGGAGCACTCTCATGAAATTCAACAGCTCTTATCTTTTTTCCTGTTTGTGTCTCCAAATAGAAGAATTTCCTCATTATGGTACCCCAAAAATAAATAAATAAACAATGAAAAGCATATGAGACTAAATGCACAGGAACATGATACCTGATTTTTTCTAGTGTAGAAACTAGAATGTATTTTTCTGGCCTCTCTCTTTTCAGTTCTTTGAAAACCTTAATACTATGTGACTCACTGATATAGTGATAGGTCCCTTAGACTAGTCTACACCCAGATGTTCAAATATTTGTATGACAGAAGCATTATGCTCAGACGGAAAGTGTCCTACAAATTAGCTTCACAGTCAGCTCATGTCAGTTGCCATTTGACTTTTCAAGGGCCAGTATTCTTTTTCTAATTGCTCTCATTTGATATTGTAATGTATCTCTGCATTTGTTCTTAACTCCTCAGCCTCCCACGGGAAATTACTACAATTGCTTACACGGAGAAGTAATGCAGCAAATATAACACCTATTTTTTCAACTTCTTACAAAGAAGTCGAACAGAAACAGAAAAAAAAATCATTTATTATCATTTACTAAATTTATTATCACTTACTAAATTTCACAGGTCACAACAAGCATCCTGATAGTTATAATAAATGATGAATACATATAAAATTGACATGTTGAATTTTATTTAGGGACAATACATGTGCTACCAGTCTCTTCAAAACTACTGCTTTCTAACTAAATATTAAAATGTCAGTGCTTTGAATAGGCAACCTGGCCTATAACTTTTCCCAGGATTTCAGAATTTGTCTGAATATTCATAGATGGACATATTCAATGGTTTTCAATCTATGAATGATCTACTGCTTCGTTTTCTGTGGGTAGCTAGCATTTGCTGTCTAATAAAAGATGCTAATGGAACACCCCTAGAGAAAGCTTTTGTCAGGACTCAGTGTCTTCTGTTTCTGTCCCCTGCTGTATTCAATTAGTGTGCTGGAAGCAAAGTAAAAATTACTAAAAATCTGATCAGTGATATACCAGCAGAGAACCCTTCAGAGATCAGGTTTTCATCACATTTCACTTTGCTGCCAGCTCATTGAGAGCAGCAAATTTAACTGGAGAGGGACAGCAATTTCAGACCCAAAGAAGAGAATCTGAAGATGGCAGCAAAGGATACAGACAAGAAGGGTTAAAATGAGAAGTAGTGGGAAAAGAGATACTAGGAAAATAGAAAAAAAAAAAAAAGCCAGGTAGACGTAGTAGCTACTGAATCTGATGGGCAAGGTCAAAAACTTGGGCAACTTGTTCAGTGGAGTCAGTACGACGATGTAGGTAAGTGAAGGCAAAAGACCAGAACAGATTAGTTTTTTTCTCTTAAGTACATCAGTTTCAGTCCTCCTGCTGTTTTGNGTAGGGGGAAAAAAGATACAAGGAAAAAAAAAAAAAAAAAAAAAAGCCAGGTAGACGTAGTAGCTACTGAATCTGATGGGCAAGGTCAAAAACTTGGGCAACTTGTTCAGTGGAGTCAGTACGACGATGTAGGTAAGTGAAGGCAAAAGACCAGAACAGATTAGTTTTTTTCTCTTAAGTACATCAGTTTCAGTCCTCCTGCTGTTTTGAGCAGAGAACTGCAGTGGAAGACCAGATTTACTATGGTTAAAAGTAGAATGTGAAAGAACTGACCGGATATTCACTGCCATCCCTATGTTATGCAGAGAAGGCTGGGCAGCTGTGGAAGAGGGAGAAGGACCCTGAGAACTCGTAGCTATGAAACATGTGAACATATGAAGGTAACCACTGAATACACAGCAAAGCAAGAATTTTAAGGAGGAAGCCACAGTAATAATTAAACCTGCTCTAGGTTGCATGGTAGAGCATTTTCAGTGCCATGGAAAGAAGCTGTGAATAAAAGATTACTGAGTGAAGAATGGGTGGCAGGAAGGTTATAAATGAACCTCACAAAAAAGCATTTGAACACAGACTAAATCTCAGAGCATAAATACTCATGGATAGGGGTGACAGAGGATAACTGGACACTCCACCCTGTCTGCAGTTTCACATTTGACTGCACAGTATCTGATACTGTGCTCACAAAACACACACTAAAGTGATAGCCAAGGATCAAGGTGCTTCTTGGACCCTAGCTGTAGAGAGTGTATGTACTCAGTCTTACTGGGTACCTTTAACAAACTCTGCACATGCTTAGTAAGGAAAATATTAAAAGAAAGAAAGAGGAAAAAAGAAGAAGAAAACAAGAAGCACTCTCCATTTGACAACTGCTTTTGCATGGACAAAGCAATGAGAATCAGAATGTGAGATTTCACTTGCCCAAGGACAGAAATCCGTTAGTCTTTAATCTTTTGACAGCTATTTCTGGGAATTCTAGTTAATTTTCTTCATGTGTATTCAAATGACAAGCATTTAGCTGAGTGGTTCTGCCGTGGCCCTCACTGCTTTTAGTACTTTCCGAGCCTGGTGTCAGCATGTGTATTTCTGCTGTGACATTGTGCTGACATTTTATTGTGCACTGGAAGAGATAATAATTCAGCTGTTCTCAAGCACAATGGGCTTCCTTTGTCAACAACCAGAGCAATGGGAAACTTTGCTCTCCTTTTGTCATGTATGTATGAACAGAACCTGGAAGCAAATTGAGGTGAAACGAGCTGATGACTAGCACAGAAACAGACTAACAAGCTGCCGCTGTGAGAACAATTAAAAGTGTTAGAAAAGGAATCTCAGCAATGAAGCTGTACTTATCTCCTACCCAAAGTGCTTTCCCCCTATTTCCCGTGACTAGATGCTGTGTTACAGTAAACTGTATGTTTTTTGGGATAAGCCTGTGATTTTTGCTTTCATCAAATATTAAAAAAAAAAAAGCTACAGTTACACTGGGTATTTTGACACAAATCAATGCTTAAAGAATGAAGATTAAGAAAACATAACAAAATGACTGAAACAGATGAAAACAAACAAAAAGGGAGCCGTCTTTATGGTATCACTTTTCATAGTGAGAGTACAACTAACAATAATCACTCGTGATTCTTTTGAAACTTGTGCCAGTGCCCCGGGGCAATTGCCATAGGGAACTGTGATGTTGACCTTTAGATAGCTTGGAAACTGGCCTTTCCTTATGGCTTCTGATTTCATTAGCCACTGTTTGACCAACAGAGGAACAAAAGTGTTAAAATACAGCAAAGATGTTAATTTGTATAACATGCATTGTATTGGTACACCACCCACAGGGAAATCCTGTTACAGGTGGATGTGTTATATCTCAACTGCCATCAATCACACATCTTGTCTGACAGCAGTTTGACATTATGGCTGTGCAGAATATGATTTTTGACTGACAGATTAGGTCGTGAATTTTTTTAAGGTAGCTTTTCATCTATACATAAATATTACTGGTCCTTTACCCCAAAATTTTACGATCTGACACAATTTTCCTAATTTTGTACTTAATTTGGGCAATTGTTAGTCTTACTACTTAGTAAAGCTTCCTCTGTAAATACACTATTATTTTGTAATAATAAAAAAAAATTACAGATGAGTGCCTTATATTGACATTAGGTTCCTATTTTTGTTTATTTTTACAATGCACATAAAATTGGGAGACATATACCTTAAAAAGACAATGTATCTCCAAAACTCAGCTGAGGCATGGACATTTTTACCTTGCGTACCTAATGCAACAAGAAATTGACTTCCAAAGATCCACTAGATTCTACTTCATAAAAATTCTTAAGATATTTTATGCATTAAAAACACTACAGAAGGAGCTCTATAACAGAAGTAGTCACTGATTAGAAGGAATAGTCTTTCTTTACCTAACAGGAAATATTTGATATATTAGAACACATCCAGCAAATCTATGAATAACCACATATCTTCTTGATATCACTATCTTTTTCACCATCAGAACACCTAACTTGAAATTTTCAAAATTGTTTCTGTGAAATCAGACTGGAAGGATTGGCCACAAGGCGAGAAAAGGGGAAATGCTGCCTCTCTCCTAGGGCAGGCAATGCATGTTCTGCCATGCTACAGCCACCGTGTTGGCAAGCATGAGTCCTATCCCCTGTCAAAAGCTGCACAGTGAAGGCTGGGTGGGCCAAAGGACACAGAAATAGCACAGACAATATACTCTGACTTACTTTTCTAAACCATAAATTCTTTAAATTAGGTGCTCTAAGCATTTGTGGTTCTGCAGCAACTGTTCCAATTGCCAAAAATCAGACCATCAGGCACAAAGCAGCTGATCAGGTCACGACACTACTTTTTTGCATTGTACTCCCTTACAGGAAACATGACAGAGTCATATATTTTAGGGACAGAAACAACAAGTTTTTTAAAGGCCATAAAATTTAATCCAGCAATTTCTATAACAATTTCAATCATTTCTTGCTGACATAAAATATGACTTTTGGAAAGACATCCAGTACTGATTTTCAGAGAATGCTCACATTTCTAAAAACTCTTAAGGCAGCTTATACAATTCAATGGCAAAAGCAAAACTTCTCAGTTCTGTAGATTTTAGTATTATTCCTCCAGGGCTCATTTAACTCTCATAGGCATATAGTCATCTCCTTTACTAAACTCCAAATGATTGAGTGGTGTACTGTCAGCTCTAATAAAGCCACATCTCTAACAAAACACCCTGTGCTCCTAAAGGTTAATTATCTAAATTTTAAATCTGCAGCTCTTGCCTTTTTTTTTTTTTCCACATTCAAAAGTATCTTAAGGAAAATAAACCAAATTAAACATCAACACTGGATGCACATGGGAGTTAATATCCCACAAATTTAACTGGAATGGAAGCAAGTTAGAACACTCCATCTGCAGGAATGTAATTGTTTTCTTTTAACAGTAACTGTCTGCAAAAGAGCTTTCTCAAGTGACTCTTACTTTTTAAGAGCAATGGGGAAACCTTATTGGAAATATCTACAGTTTGTAATAAAATAAACAGTACAAGTTCACAGTCCTGACTCAGGCAAAACGTGCAATGGGTTTCTTGAGGGTTCTTCTGAATAAAGCACTGCTTGACTGAGTCTGCAGCTTGGAAATAGCCCCTTGCAGATTAAGAAATAACAACTGATAGTTCTCTATGATTCTCTTAAGTACAATACTGAACTATTTAAGTGTTCATTTAGACTCAACATTTTAAACATACAAAAAAATATCTTAAAGAAATCTGCCCAGGGAAACTCCACAAATTTTTTATATTTTCACATAGCAAAATGGTCCTTTAAATTATCTCTGTATGCCTAATTATGCTATTAAGGATGTATGTACGTATTTATGCATCTACAGTATTAGGAATAAAAGTTGCTGTTACTACTTCACTGCAGTGTTCTACTCTGGTCAGCAGGATACCACTGTAGTTGTATTGGAATAATAGAATAATTTGTATTAAAGTGTAGAATTATGTGCACACTTTCTCCTGTTGAAGTGAAAAAACGCTTTCATAATTCCATATCCGTAGAGCCTATTTACACATTTTTTAAAATTCCTTTATGTTCAAGAATGGAGATATGTATATATTAGTAAACATAAAATTATTCTGATATCTTATGCCATTATCAGCATATTGTGTATCCTAAAATAATCTTCAAATTCCTAAATTTTAGCTAGTCAAGTGAAAAGGTAGGTATTTTTAGCTGCCTGTTACAAAGATTTCTAAGCTCACCAACTCAGAAATATTCAACAAATATTCCAGATATGGGAGAATAATTGCATGAAAACACATACCTAGTCTGATAGCATGGAGACTGGCAATTTCTACCATATGCACAAGCAGGAACTTCAGTTTTCTGAAATTGAGTGCCCCAGAGCATATGTGATAGAGGTATGTATAACACACACTGATACAAATTTGTTAGCAAATTCTTCAGCAGCTTTGCTGTAATATGAATGTTGCCTTTTTTTTTTTTTTTAACCAAATTTGTAGTGGACGCTACAGCTTCAGTGCACTGTTTATTACATGTATGGTCTTGACTACTTGAATCTGTGCAACCCATTTAAAAACAGACTGCAAAATGCCAAAGACTTTCTTTCACTTCCAGTCCTGCTCAAGTTTTCTTTGAGGCAGTGCTCATCTGAATCATTGCCTGTTTCTTGCATACAAAACATTCATATTCAAAGCACCATTAGCACAATAGCAATTAACAAAGAGCCTTTTATGCCAACGTGCTACAACTTCATCTCACACACCCTTTACAGGAAAAAGGTCTTTTTTCTTCTTTCCAGTATCAGTGAAGCACTCATGCCATGCGAAAAGAATGCTCCCTTTCAGTGCAGAAGAGACATGACTGTGCCTTATGTGAATCTACTCTACGTACAACTGAGGGAAGGACAAGGTTACCTAAAAGATCTTTCTCATTTCTAACCTCTATGAAAATTCATGGTATTGGGAATTGCATATTAACAAGCAGATGCAGGATTTTGTGTGGAAATGGCACAGTGCCTCCATAGGACGCTTTTTCTTAATTTTTATCTGCCTTAAAGGATAGGAAAAACACTTTTAGGCTTGTCACTAGTGTAATCAACAAGAACAAGAAAGGACAGCAATTAGCACTGAGTCATTCACAGCATCTATTCCCAAAATATTGCTAACACTTAGCAGTAAATGGGAAGCAGGAATAATCTGCAGCTATATCACGCTAGGAATTGGTGTGGTTTGTTGCCAATACTACCTCAAGTTGCCACATTGGCACTAAGACAAACACTGAGGTTTCCCATGAAGCAAGACTGTTTCTTCATGGTAAGCTGTAGATGCAATGATCATATTAATTAGAGAAGAACAAAAGAAAGTGGAAATGTTTTATACTTTCTCCAAGTAATAATTATAATTTATAGGCAATTTCACAAGACAAAAAAGTGAGTAACACAGAGTTGGTCAGAAAAACACAGATCACAAACACATTTGCAATAATGGCATATAGGCAGTATCAAAGCATTTTAGAGTAATGCAAAGATAGATATGAGAATCTAATTGCCCCAAAACATCTTCAGTATCCGTCACAATATTTCCAATACCTGAACTACACAACCCTGTGACATGTTAATAAACTCGATCATTCAGGAACAGCTGTAACATTGTCTACAATGTGTTACCCTGAGCTCCCACTAGCACAACACACACTCGTAAAACAAGAAACAAAAAAGAAACGACCCCTCAAAGGCCCTTGTGTGCCTTTATATCACACTGAATAAGCAGGCACAGTACAGCCTGCTGCTAAGCTTTTCCTTACCAGTTGGTCAAAACATGGATAGACTCTTGGTTACAGCTCCTAATGTGTTGATCAACTGACCCAGAATAACAAAGGCTAAGGGTAAGCAACACAGAAATTACTATGCTGGATCCGACCTGAATCAGTCTGCAAGTAGCCAGAGGGATGTGTAAGAACCCAGCACCAGCCAGCTGCCCCTATTTCTGTATGTTCTAGCAAGGACTGTTCTAAGAAGAAATAACTTAATATGTTTAGGTTTGTTTCTCAGTTACTGCTTTCCAAGCTGTGGATTGAGGGGCAAAGGGTGGAAATTGTACATCTCAGAGGAACAATTAACTTTGTTCTTGATTCCCTGAGGTGTATGGTAAGCCATAATAACATAAATTAACTCAAGGAGAATTTGCCATAATAGATCTAAACTGATAGCATTAAAAAATGTTCGTATATTTGTATTTAAAAGTGCCTCTCTTTTTTTTTTTTTTTTTTTTTTAAGGATTTTTCATTGCCAGTTTGAGGGAAAAAAACTACTATAATTTTTTTTTCCCATTATAATTCACACATTAATCACAGAAAAATTAAGGACACAGAAAAACAAATATGATAAATCACACATCCTTTTGACTGAGATATAATACAGCATCAGGCCTGTATACCTCATTAACTACTGTGTTTGCCATTAACACTTCACAAAAATGTGTGAACATATAGCTGCATTATGAAGCTGTTAATAAAGAAAACTGCCTTTAATTTTTTCTGCTTCATCTTCCTCTATATTAGAGGAAAATCATCCATACTGCATACATTTCCTAGCTTAAAATACAAAAATTTCTTTTATGATGGAATCTGCAAGGTATTCCATTCACTGTAATACCTACAGCACATTATTTCCTCCCCAACCCAATACGAAATCTTTCCTAAATAAGCTTGACCTGTTCATACATTGCTCTGTTCCATTCAGCTTCTTACACAGCACTCAACCATGCTGGACCCAAGAGTCTCTTGGTAGGATATGAGGAATGTGGCTCTCATTTATCATGTGCACTCTCACTCCCCAGGACAAGAAGTATATGCACCAAAAGTTTTGTCCAACATTTCGTCACTTCTGTTTTCCTTAATGCACATATACACATAAAAGTTAGGGAAAGCAAATCAATGAAACAAATCCCGCACTTAGAATGGAAAGTGCTGAACCTCATCCTTAGTTTTTTGAAAAATTTATTTCAGTTGAAGTTAGGCCATGGACTGCTTTCCTTAGCACAGCCACATGCCAAACGAATCTGCTGAATGCACTTTCATTCCTACCCTCTCTTGTCAATAAATACATGTTTAATTATACTAACTTCAAGACACTTCTTCAAATATCTATCCTCCCTTCCACAGCAGCTCTCAAAACAACTCTCAAATAAAGAAATCACATTCATTTCCTGAAATTCCTAAGTATATCCCATTGTTTAGATAGGAAAGACTACTATTTGATTTAGATTCATTGCTTCAGGCAAAAGACCATGACTGCTTTCATCAGGTTCTCTGGAACTCACCCTTAATACTGGACAATTTTAAACACAAACCCACATTTATTATAAAGCAAAGTTAACATTTGGAACATGAAAAGAGAACATTAAAAAAATTCTGAATGCTAACATCCAGCTTTGTACTGGATGTTACTCCAGTATCTTACCCACTTGGGGTGCTAGTGGTCTACCTTATTTAATGGAGAGGAACTTACTGGAGTTAAGGAACTCTCTCTATTTATTCTTTTTTCTGGTTCTATAGACTAAAGTATATAAAAATGAGGAACTGCTTCTCCTTAGCAGAATCCCTCTTAATTACACTCATACCCTTTAGTATGTTCTTTCACTTTTATTGCTACAGTTTCATGTATTTTTTGTGCAGTTCATGCATAGATCATGACAAATATTCGTACATGCAAGTACATGATTAGTATATTTATCCTAAAAAATGTGTAGCCTCTGCCCTGTCCCAACAGCTTCACAGGGACAATACACACTAAATTATTGACAAGGTAGCAATTCTGGCATTTAGAATGCCTCCCAAGCCTGCACTCCTTCATTCACCTTTTGTGAACGTGAAGAGCTCCTGCTTGCACAGCTGTTTGTGAAGCTGGACTCTGGCACTTAGAGCCTCCCCTAGGAATCCTGACCATAGTGACTACGTCACTCAGTTCCTTCAAGTTACGGAGCAAAATGTAAATAAGATTTAACATCTTCTGGTGATGTAGGCACTAGCAAAAAAGTCAGTTTGTTTGTCTTACAGTGGTATATGTTGTCAAAGATACATTTCATTGGAAGATTTTTTCAAAAGCTTCCGGATTATGCTTCAGTCAAAAATGGTAAAACTTGCTGTGGCCTTAACACACACAGTCAGCTATACAAGTATATAAGCAACCTGTCATTATAAAACTGACTCATTAAAACAATGGGCCAGGAGTAACCTTGAAAAAGGATTTTGAAAGATTATTGCTAGAATAATGTAAAGAGAAATTCAGGAGATAGCAGCAGATAGAAATAAACCCTGGTTAGAAAAAATTGCATATTTTTAGCAACTCTGATTTAACATCAAAGGCTTAGCAGAAATACAACTCTCAATGACTATCCCACGGTAAGAATCACTGAAGTATAATTCTAAACTTTCCAACAAGAGTATTTAAGATCTCTGCTTTTATATCCCTTGTTATTTCTTTTACCAAGTTACTAGAGCATGATGGAAATTAAATAGCTAGTATTACCAATATAAAGAGTATTTGCGCCTTTTTTTCAACTGGTATAAACCAGAATAATTCCGCTGAACAAAAGAAATCTATTTACATTAATACTAAATCTAGAACTGCTTGTGTTTATTAAGCATTGGGACGTTTCATTCACTGAGATTTTATGTTTATAGATATATATGAGCATATCTTACAACTGACAAAATTGTATTTGCTCTTGGAAATGAGAAAATTCAAAATCTGTGTTACTTGAGAGAAAATGCAAGCCTGTATTTCACATCTTAGTTGCAACATTTGTTCCTAATACAGCAAATAAAAGCAGAAATCAACTTCATGAAAAACTGTAAATTATCTCAATCATTAAAATGTGTGAACTTAACTAGGTTAAGAAAGAAAAAAATTTTAAAATTACATATTTGGAAATCTAAAGGCAATAAAAGTTGAGTTAAAAAATCTGAAACTGGAAAACAGAAGAGCTGTTAATTTATTTTATGGATGACAGACTGTGAGACCAGCAAGATTCATTGTAATTCTATATTCTGACCTCCTGTACAATGTTACCCAGAGGAATTCTCTGCATTCATCACTCTACTCACCACAGCTAGCAGTAGCTGTCATAGAACTAGAGGACTGTTTTGGAAAACAAATAGAAAATCCTGAGTTTAAAATTTTCAAACCACAACTTCAGTGACATTTCCCAAAGGACAATGGCAATTGCTTGTAGAAAAATCTTGTGCTTGTTTTGCATTTTTTAAAGTCAAAGTTACCACACTGGTGTCTTAAACTGTGTACTCCAAATTTAGCAATGGAAGAGGCCTCAGGAGTTTTCTAGTTCTCTAACTCTTAATCAATGTCTTGATTAGCACAAACTTCATACAGTAAAACATGTTACTTTCATCATCACCAAGACAGCTCTCTGAAGTCTGTTCAATTTTTCAGTATCTTTATTGAGTTGTGAACATAAGAACTGAGCATACTAATATATTAAAATCTGTTATATCTCAAAACTGTAGCAATCGTTTTTCCCACATTCACCCAAGCTTTTCCAGACTTTTGTCTGTAAGATATTCACCTTCATGAGCATTTTCCACCTTCCAATTCTTTTATTGCAGTGTATACACTGGATCTGGCTGGGCTGGAGGTAATTTTCTTCACAGCAGCTGGCATGGTACTTTAGACTTGTTATGACAAAAGCCTTGGTAACACTCTAGTGATTTAGCTATTCCTGAGCAGTGCTGCACAGCACCAAGGCTTCCTCTGCTTTTCATTCTGCCCTCCCACAGAGAGCAGGCTGGGGATGGGCAAGAGATGTGAGAGGACACCCTTCCAACTCAGCATATTCCGTGATTCTGTGACAGCTGATACAAACTGACCAAATGGATATTGCATGTCTTATAACGTCACTCCTGCCAATAAAAAGCATAGGGTAGTTTTTCCAAGGTAGACTTGCCGGTTGGGCATTGGTCTGCTTGGGGGCAGTGGTGTGCAACTGCCTTTGCATTGCTCCCTCCCCCTCTTGCTATCACTTTAACTGTCTTTCTCTTGACTCTCAGTATTTTCTTACTTTTTTTCCTTACTTTTGCTCTTCTCCTCCCTATCCTGAGTGGGAGTGGGGGTCAGTAAGCAAGCAGATGGTGGGTGCCTAAATTACTGGCTGTGATTAACCCAATACAGTCTATTACAAGATACAGTTCACATTGTACCATGCTTTCTTCCATCTGATAAAGCCCCTGAAGCTTTTGGGGATAATTCCCAGTCTTGGCTTTTGGAACATTTTGGAAAAATTTGACCTGGGTAGTCTTTACAGCAATCTCAGCTGCATACTTTCTGGATCACCTCATGGTAAGAAGTGACTTCCTAGACCTGCTTGAGTTCATGGAGACATAATCCTCCAGTGCAATGCAGCAGATCCCACACAACTTTCTTTCCGTATCATTCTTCCATCTCATTATGACTTCACATATGGTTTATCCTTTCAGGGGCAAGATGTAGTAAAAATCTTCCTTGTAAGAGCCCAACACTGCATGATACTGCACAGGAAAAGCACTACATGTGCAGCCACAATTAGAGGCACAGCTATAAGAAGTGCCCATGATGATCACCAAGAATAGAGCAACCTCACACCTTCCAGCATTTAGATTCTACAAATGCCTCGCTTAGCTTCTATAAATGCTAGTCTTGGGCTCTTGCCCTGACATTGTAGGTTGAGAGCTGAAATGGGGGTTTCCCAGGCAACTCAAATCTGTCTAGCAACCACCCATGTAAGCACGCATTACAAGGTCATCACAGTGTGTTTGCTATTTCCCATGGCATCATCTTGTTCCTTGGCAGCTACAGAAGACAGATGCACACGGTGCCTGTTCAACCTTGGCTCCTGGTGCCAGCAACCAGAAGCCAGCTGGACCTGCAATCCAACTTTTGACAGCCAGCAGCACCGCCCAGTGCTGCTATAACACGCAGTCGAGAAAGGCAAACAGAGAAGGTCCCTGTGTGGTCCACGCATTGGATGCCCTACGGACCCACTGCCCGGTGCTTCCTGGTCCCACTTGTCTGGGTCTGCCAGCAGACACAGGTAAACTATTGCACAAGTCAGGTATCCACAGAGGCATGACAGGGAGAGCTTGATGCATCCAGGGGATCCAGTGGAGGGGAAATTTCTGGAAAGATTGTGTTGAAATGGCAGCAATAGCATTTGGGATATCTGTCACTCTTAAGAGCTTTCCTTTGCAGAATGCAGTGACTGGGGTCACCTTAACGGCTTGCAGTAGGAATGTAAATAGCTACTTTAGCACGTAGTGCCACCACAGGGGTCACATAAAGTTATCTAACACAGCAGGAGGGGTAAAGCCATTAGAACTACTGTAGCCATTGATGCTTTTTTTACCTCCTTTTAGTCTGTGAATCATTCATAAACACCAAAAGTGACCTTACATTTTCTTCCAATTTAAGAACAAAGAATATTAGGCGCTACAGATTAAAAGATCCACTAAAAATACAGCTGTTTGATGAGACCCTTCATTTACATCTACTTACTAGGATCTGCTAGTTAATTACTTTTTTCACTTATTATACGGCATGATTATTTTTAATTGTACACTGCTCTTTCTTGCCTCCAATTTTTGTGTCCATAGAGGAAGTACTTTATATTAACACTAGTACCATTATTACAAAAAATGTAATTGATTTGAGGAAAAAAATAGGTGGGGAGTAGTATACCATCTGAAAACCTGCAATTTAAAGTAGCCCAAGAGATGTGCAAAATGAACTCCCCTCATTATCTTATTTTTGATATGCAGATTTAAGCAAATAAGCTCCCCCACATCCTTACAGAATAATGTTCATGTTTAAGATTAAAGCATCTCAGAAATACTGTATGAGAGCCCCTCAGAATAATCACTGGCACAAGTGGTCTTTTGACATGTTAGAACTACAGGCATTGTTTCACCTTTTCACCTATTGGAATTTAGTATCTAAATTTGTACTAGACATCCCAATGTTTGTCCCAAGCTGCCACTAGATTATCAAGCAAAAATAACCAAGCTCAACCTCCACTCCCATGAATTCTTTCAACGTCTCCCTGGTCGCACTTCTGTACTTTCCATACTTCCTAGACTTGCTAAATGCCATACTGATATTCAGAGAAGAGTCTTTACCTGGGTATTCTTTAATCTAAGAAAGGTGGTATTTACTAATACTACTTCCAAATTAAAGTACTCCGTTGCTGCTGTAGCAAAGTATTTCATTGCTATCATCTCCATCTAATGTAATGTTTTCTTTTTACATAATTCTAGACATAAAAAGTAGAAGTTTTTGAATGCAAAGGACTGCAATAATTATAACAGATACATTGAGAGAGACATGAGTTTATTCAGTAGCTGAGACAGCATTTATGCTGAAAGCATAATTTGTTAAGGAAAAAAACCCAACAAAATCCAAAGCAAATATTGTTTGATCAGATTAAGTAGCCAAATACCTTTGTTTACATACCCACAAAGGAAACTATTTTATCTGTCATTCATTGCTTGATACATGCAAGCAATACAATTCAAAACAACAAACACAAACACATAAAAATGCCTTCCATCTCACTTAACAGGTGCCTTAAATAGCAGATTCTATAAAAAATAAAAAACATTGTCTTACATAGGCTCAAACAGATCAGTCTCTGCAATTTTTCTAAAACAGCCTCAGAAAAGACACCTTTGAGAAAATCTCAGATTACCAAAAGGATTTGATTTTATTATAGTTCAATATAATTTTACTTTCAAATTAGGCAATGCAGTCTTTTTTAAAACTAGTGAAGTAATAATTTATCTCATCATCTGACATCAAAACAAAGCTCTGGGGAAGTTTTTAAGAAGCGATACATAATCTTTAGGATAGCAGGCTCATACCAGTTTGGAAAACAAAACACTAATAAGAAAACAAAGGAAAAAGGCCAAAACACGTGTTCCTGTGTAGAAAAATCTACTTTCAATAAAATACTTTTATTTATTTTGATTAAAAAATGAATGAAAAGTTTAAAATTGTACTAATAAGTTGGAATAAATTGAAAAATTAAAATCATTGACCTACTGCATGGGACTGGAGTATTGATGAAATATTGATGTTGATTTAGATAAAAAAGAATGTGCATCTACATTTGAGGCAGCTATGAGGATCTTCTTCCCACTGACTGCTGAAGACCATTTACCAGTTATGAGTTATACTGGCATTCCAGCAGTTTTACTTCAGTCACAGCTCCTTTCAGAAGATTGAACAGTAAAGTAATATTCTAGAATGCACTTCAGCATTTGTCTTTACTGTACTAGGACTTCATATCCACATAGCTTCAGCTACCTACACTCAAATCAACTCTTTGACTTTTGATCAATTTAGAAAGTAAATCGGAGCAAAAAAGTGCCATTTGACTTGGGTAACAGTGTTGTACAGTCACAGTGTGACTCCAGGATTTCATGACCTGAACAGCTCCCACTTTGGTTTTAACTTAAAGGGAGCTTTGATACAAGAAAGCTCCAAATGTGCTCTGTTCCACCTACTTGAAACGATATCACAGCTAGTATCAACAGAGAGGCTTAACCTAAATTCATCCCAGTTTAAAGAAATCTCAGCGTCAACACATTGCTTTTAATGGGAACTTTCTGCTCTATGGAATCCAAATCAACCAGATACTTGAAGTAGAATTACCTTCGTCTCCCTTGCCTTCTTGAAGTGAACCCATCAAATGATACTTTACTTTTATTCCCTACAGGTATGTTTTACTAGAATAATTAAAACAAACAAACAAACAAACAAACACCGGAAATAAACCAGAAAAAAACAAAACCCCAAACCCACAAAACTAGTGAAAAACCTCTTAAAACACAAAAGTCTGAACTGCTGGGTGAAACTTGAGATGCTTGTGAATAAAACTATCCCTGTTCACTGTTCTTAGACTAAAGTGGCCTTTCTTCTAGCTCTCATTTTCAGTGTAATAATTTTAGTGAGTTTTCAACTTGACAGGCTGGAGAGATGGGCTGACAAGAACCTTATGAAGCTTAACAAAAGGGATGTGCAAAGCCCTGCACCTGGGGAGAAACAAACCCATCCCAAGTAAATGCTGGGGGATACCCAGATGGGGAACAGCTTGGTAGAAAAGAATCTGAAGGTCCTAGTAGATAACAATCTGACCATGAGCCAGCAATGTGTCCTCACAGCCAAGAGGGCTAATGGCATCCTGGGCTGCCTTAGGAGGAGTATTTATTCTGCCAACCATGTCTAAACCTAGCTGTGGAAACAGCAGATCCTTTTTTCTGCATATTTACATGTCAGTAACACAGATAAAATCATTACAAAATTTCAGAGAATATAGAAGTAGCATAATTATCATCATTTCATCACAGTAGTGCAAATTACACTACTACAATAAACCAATATGTACAGTATTTCAGTGCAGTATGAGCCAAAGGAAGCCTCATTTCCAGCAGTGGGAGATACAGATTTAATATTTAGTCTTTTTCTCCTGAGGGAAATGTCAACTTTCCTGCCTTAATTCTCTTTGGCACGAAACATTCGCTGGAAATACACCTGGTTCAACAGAGAATGTTACAATTAAATACTGAATTCTGCTCTAAAATAAGCAGCTCAATTTAAATACTGAATGTCTCTTCATATTTTTTGTATCATTTTTAATTATAATAATACATGCAATTACTAGTATGCAGTACTTTTCAGCTTCAGAATTCCACAGCCAAAATTAGATCATAATAAAATATTTCTTTGGAACTTTTTTTAATTTCAATAAAAGGTTCTCTTTCACTCCTTTTTAATGTGAATGTTCATTTTAAATGCATCCAATTTAAACACTATAGCACTTTGACAGTGCATTACAATAAAACATAAAACTGACAGAATTAATTAATGAACAGTAATTACTGTAATTTACAGTAATTCTGTCTGACAGCATCTAATTACCAACAGAGCATCTCTATGACTATAAAGGTAAGCATTTTATTGCTTCTCATATTTTAATGGGGAAATTGAGGCAAAAATGATAATTAAGCCCAGAATACTGAAAAATTAGATGTCCAGAATTTAGTCTGGTATGTATCTGTGTTAGATTTACAGCTTCTTTTTTTATTGGAATGTCTCATTAGCCTCTAGATTTTCCTATTGCTTCAGCATATTTTTGGAAAGCAAACAGTCTGATTGGGAGGGGTAAGAAAATTTTCCAAATAATATATTTTGCCTGGGTTTTAATTTTTCACAAGGGGGCAAATCCCAAGTATCTAAGTGGAACTATTAGATTTTAGATCAGCTTGGATGGATTATTTATCCAGGAATTCAAGTATAGCAGGTTTCAGGCTTTTTTAGAGATTTTTCTTCCTCTCCAAACCCCTCAGGTCCCTTTCCATGGCACTAATCTCCAGCATCTTGTTCCCCAGTCTGTATGGAATCCAGGGTTGCCCTGTCCCAGCTTCACCTTTCTGTCCCAGAACCATTTCCCACTGGAAATTTCCCATTATGGGAAGCATTTCCCATATAATACCATATTATACCATACTTCTATCAATACTACCCTGCCACTTAGTCTGTTATTGGCAATATGAACTACATTAAATCGACAGAAAGGTGAATTGGTATGTGTCCATAAAGTTACGTGTATGCGTTTGAACATGTGACTAAAGACGCTTCTCACAGATATATTCCTTGGACACAGACATGTCAAAGAAAGGAGGAATTGTAAGGTTTATGTCTCCCAACCTGGGTACTTTTACTGTCTGTGATACACATTCCCACACCGCAGGCCAGGGCAGCAACTGGGCTTCTCTTCAGTTCTCTGTTTACATAAGAACTGTGCCTTTCTCTGCTCTTCACCAGAATGCAATGTAGCAAAAGTGCATTAAACAAACATGTTGGAAAAATAGCAAAGACATAAATACCTCTGAACTGGAAAATGAATGGTTTTCAAAGAAACACTATATTTCATCGTGCCATGAAAATCGAACCTGTCCGCTTGGAATTTGCTGTTTCTTGGTTTCTGTTAACACATGAATCTGCTTACTTTAACCAACAGTTGGAAAAAATGAATCACCTAGAACAAGACCTGTGAGACTGCACTGAAGTCCTGCATGTACCATTGCACACTGCTTAATTCAAATGTGCCATACAGAGCAAAACTGCCAGTATTTTTCTGAAAGGTATGGAAAATTTGCACACATTGTTAGAATGTTCACGAGTACAATGATTTCTTCTAATGTTGCCAAATAGTAGAGCCTATAAAGTCACCTTGTTATTGCTATTTTTGCTTTTTTTTTTTTTTTTTTTTTTTTTTGTGCTTTTCTGATCCTTTTTTTTTNCCTCAGAAAAGGGTAGGAAGGCAATATAGAAAGCTCACTTTCCATTTTCCAGTACATGGGTAGTGCACAAATGCACAGCATCAGCCCCGAGTTCTCTCTGACACTGAAGAGAGCAAACTGAGACAGCACAAGAAAAGATAAAGGTTTTAGTGGTCTCTAGGTTTGGGTATAAAAGGCATTTGCCAGGCTTTCTCACCAGCTTTGTAACATTTACAGTTATAACCAGAGGTAATTAATAGATTACTTCTAGTCACTCCTGCATCTTCTTCCCCTTTTGGTTCACTAGCAGATGTATCCCTGACACATGCTGATATTCAGACATGCCTGTAAGTCTAGGAAACTGCTGACATTCTTACTATTAACACTGTTTGCACTGTGATAATGTAGCTGACCATGTAAGCAAAACAATGACATAAAATGGCATCAGGATTTGGTGTGAATTATCCACTCACCTGCACACACATTTAGTGCAACCTCTTTCTTAGTTAAGCACAAATTCTGCAGGATCTCCTTTTCCTTTGAAAATGTAGCAACCTTTCTGGGCCTCTTTTGTAGCATCAGCCACCCAAACGTGAACAGAGTGCAAATGGATATCGCTGTGACTCTGTCATGCTCACAAGAGCCAGCTCTAGTGCCTCTGTCACTATTCCTACCTTCACCAAGCTGCAGAAGAATAAAACCTGGCTTGAATTTAATCACATTTAATTGAAGATACTGTCAGCATTGTGGACAATACAGTCACATAAGAAAAGTGTGATAAAGCAACCTGAAAGTCATGGTTAGACTGCTTACACACCACAGGTATAATATTGTGTGAAACTTGGCTGTCAGCAGCCTAACTACTTAACAGTACACATTTGATGGGGAGCGCCACCAGACCCTGTATAACTAAGACAGCAACAAAAGAAGACACCTTTGAAAAGTTTAACAGCTGCTGCAGATCACAGCGTTCTCTTGTATTACAATATTATTCCCTATTTTATCTATGTAGAAGGTCACTCCATTTCATGGGGGAATCTAATATCCCAAAATCTAATTTCAATCTGATTAAGAACAAGAAAATTCAAATACTGAAATGGTCATTTAAAAGGGACACATTTATTGGATGTATAAGCCCTGGAGCAGTTTGCATGGAAGTTCCAGGTCAAAAGGTCAGCTCCTGAAATGCTGCAGCCTCACAAAGCTCAGATTTCTGTACTGACAATTTACCAGTATAATTTATTAGTGGTAGTTCAGCAAAATTCGACAATTTCTGTGAAGCATTCCTGTTTAACTATTCACTATATTCCAACGAAATACAGAGATTTTTCTTTTCCTTTTGACTTTCCTCTGCATTCCTGAGCTCTTCAGTTTCTCTGAACTATGCTTCCACTGCTCAGGAGCCACTTCACTGCTTAAGGACAAAGCACGCTGCCTGGAATGCCATATAACACCTAAACAAAGCAAGCCTGGTAGTGAGAAGCAATACATTCTATTAGCCCTGTTGATCGAGCTTATCTAGACAAGCTAGCAGACTCAAAACCTTTTCTTTGGGACAATAGAGGACGACAAAAAACTCCTCATTTGAATTCAACTTGGATTTACAGTAGAACTTCACAGTACCATTCTGGAAGGAGGTAGCAGCCTTGGAATGCAGTTCGTGCAGACTTGCATTAGCTTCATGGTGTGGCAGCTGCAAAAGAGCTGCATGCAAGTAAAACTCAGTGTTTTCTTTTTCTCACAATTGCAAGGATCAATTTCAAATCAAGACTACCTGTGAAATCAAGACCTTGAAAGAAAAGCAGCAATGTAAAGTGAATCCTAAGGCCCTCAGAAGTCAACATTTTTCATGTGCTTTTATAGGTTTTATAGAATAACACTGCATAAAACTTTAAAGAATTTTGAGAAAATGTATTTCACAGTGATACAAAAGAGCTGCATAACAAAATACAACACACTCATTGCTCAGAAATAACAGACCTTTCTTCCAGTGAGGGGTAGATAGAATATGGGGCAGCCCATGAATTTCATCTGGTAGCTGTCAATTTAAGTAAAAACATAAGAAATAAAGAGAAAAAAAAAATCTTGGTTTGCAAGCAACTTGCTAAAGCACAACACTTCAAACCTGCATTTTAGATGTCATTTCACTAACTTTTTTATCCCCTGTAATCCATCAATATAATATGACACTTCAAAGCTAGACTCTAATCTTTCAAATTAATATTTTCAAAAGATTGCAAGTGTTTTCGTTTGAAATGCCTTGGAAATGCTTTTTATTTTAATGAATAGAAGGCAGACCTCAAGGTCTGTGTTTGTAATTTTATTGGTGTACCGCTGACGTTTCTTTCTTGACTTAAGAACACCAAGATACTACAATTGCAGTTAATTTATTTCTCTTATCACATACCGGCTATCAGTATATTTCAGATATGGTTTCTCTGGATTAAAAACTACCCCTAGTCAAGTCCCAATAGCAGCATTCATAAGAATTTATTTTACTAAATTATAATTCAACTGGGGACATTCTTAACAGCATTATCAATTTATGGGATAGAAAACATGAAGTACAACAGCGTCCACAAAACAGGCGACAGAAATGTTACCATTTTCAGATTTATGCTTGCTACATAAAATATTTTGAAATGAGGAAATATCTATTTGTTAGAAAACAATGAATGCAGAGCATGAGAAATTCTTTATTCTGTGTTTTGTGGTAAGATTTGTACTTAGGTGAATTTTGACAAGACTAGAAGTTCAAACTCCCCTGATAAAAGAAGGAAGTATTTCAATCCAGCTAACGCAGCCTCCTTGGGAGTACAAAGAGGCTGTGCCTATATAAAAAAGGCAGAAAGACTCAAAGGATCAAAGTTGCAGAGTAAGACGGTGCTGAGAACCCAGTGTTAACCAAATATGGATTTGTGGGGTTTACCCTGGACTAGATCTACCCTGGCTCAATGCTCATAACAATTACACTTGATGCCATCAGACAAAATATCTTCCAGTTGAGTTTTTGTTTAAAAATAATTTAGCTTGCAAGTTCTCAGAGAGGTCTGCAATGTAATGTAAAACGCGGTAAAAATGGGGATGATTGGGAGATTTGCACTGAAAATGCTTTAATGCACTGTGCATCTCATCTGTGATTTTTGGATGCACATACCTGAAGAATATCTTGATCCTATGACCCTTGCATGTATTCAGTGGCAGGAGGAACAATCCATGGGAGGTGTAAGTCTTCTAGCCACACTGGAAGTCTTCAAAATGCCTTTTCATTCCGATGGGTGAGAATTACAGACCTCTCCTGTCCCTACCTGCTCCCCACTGGCATTTTTGACAGCAAGGCAGCTGAGTCTCATCGAGTACAATTGGTAGATGTTTTTATTATACCATAATGCCCTAGAAACAAGGGAATAGTGCCTTCTCTTTCGACATCAAGTCAAAACTTATCAGGCTGAAGAAGACTCTGAATCTGTCCTACTTAGATCAGTGCTGCAATTAGGCGAAAGGTGGGTGAGGACTGGCACTGCTTTATTTTGCAGTCCTGATATTTTGGGCTCATTCAGTATTGAGATGAGATTATTGTGTATCTAGAGAACATTATAGCTCTAAATAACCAATCATGATTTATTTCTTTTCTACTCTTGGTTCATTAGTTGCAGCCATATCTTTTCCCACTAAAAGTCCCCTTAAATGGTTCCTAATTTGTTGGTACAGTTTCACCACTAACTGTGAGGGAAAGAGGAAAGATTTTCACACCTCCAATTGAGTGCTACATCACCTTGTCTTAGCAAATGGCCAAAAATAAATCAATTGTAGTTTGCTCTACCTAAAGAGACAAATCATTCTAATCAAAGTGGTGATTTAACAGACTACAAGCTAGTGAGGTGCTTTCTTTTTTTTTTTTCTCTTTCATTAGACTAACTAAAGGTTTTGTTCTATTCCTTTAATCTTTATTCATTATGTGGCAGAATCCTATGTGGCACTAGAATAAATACCAACTTAACCTTTACTTGTTTAGTAAGTTCTTGTTTAACAAAAACTAGAATACAGCCCATTGGTCTTATAAGCCTTCTAATCAATGCAACAACTTAGTGTAACAAAAACCCAAACCTATCATGTTCTTTTCTTTTAAAATAAAAAAAGATAGAATAGATAGGAACACTCTAAAGAAGTGACATTTAGTGATGTTCCACAGTAGTTCTAAGAAATCCCCCAAACACATGCATTTGTTTTTCTACCAACACTGAAATAAAATAATATGTAGAAGATATTTTTGATAAACAAAATATTCTGAACCATTTTCATTCACCAAAATCACAATGTTTCAATGCTTATGTTATAATTTCAGTTAAATTAAAGCATTGAGAAATTTTTAGTATAAATTTATATGATAGGATGGAGACGATTCTGAAGGAGACGATGCTTTCCTATAGGAAATGAGTTTATGTATATGCNAGATCAGTGCTGCAATTAGGCGAAAGGTGGGTGAGGACTGGCACTGCTTTATTTTGCAGTCCTGATATTTTTGGCTCATTCAGTATTGAGATGAGATTATTGTGTAGCTAGAGAATGTTATAGCTCTAAATAACCAATCATGATTTATTTCTTTTCTACTCTTGGTTCATTAGTTGCAGCCATATCTTTTCCCACTAAAAGTCCCCTTAAATGGTTCCTAATTTGTTGGTACAGTTTCACCACTAACTGTGAGGGAAAGAGGAAAGATTTTCACACCTCCAATTGAGTGCTACATCACCTTGTCTTAGCAAATGGCCAAAAATAAATCAATTGTAGTTTGCTCTACCTAAAGAGACAAATCATTCTAATCAAAGTGGTGATTTAACAGACTACAAGCTAGTGAAGTGCTTTCTTTTTTTTTTTTCTTTCATTAGACTAACTAAGGGTTTTGTTCTGTTCCTTTAATCTTTATTCATTATGTGGCAGAATCCTATGTGGCACTAGAATAAATACCAACTTACTCTTTACTTGTTTAGTAAGTTCTTGTTCAACAAAAACTAGAATACAGCCCATTGGTCTTATAAGCCTTCTAATCAATGCAACAACTTAGTGTAACAAAAACCCAAACCTATCATGTTCTTTTCTTTTAAAATAAAAAAAGATAGAATAGATAGGAACACTCTAAAGAAGTGACATTTAGTGATGTTCCACAGTAGTTCTAAGAAATCCCCCAAACACATGCATTTGTTTTTCTACCAACACTGAAATAAAATAATATGTAGAAGATATTTTTGATAAACAAAATATTCTGAACCATTTTCATTCACCAAAATCACAATGTTTCAATGCTTATGTTATAATTTCAGTTAAATTAAAGCATTGAGAAATTTTTAGTATAAATTTATATGATAGGAAGGAGACGATTCTGAAGGAGACGATGCTTTCCTATAGGAAATGAGTTTATGTATATGCTGGCTATTGAATGGGCTGCCATCACTTGATTAGGATTTGATTATGCTTGATTACACTTGTTAGAATATTTTTACCAAAAAATGCTTCTTTGCAATTTTTATATCTGTTTGTTTGCATCTTAATTCTATTTGTAATAGCTTGAAGAATAACTAAGATTATATCGTATCAAAAGTAAATAGACGATACAGCCTCAACATTTTCAAAGATAATTCATTTGCAAGTTGGAGAAGTGCTTCTGCACACAGCTGAGGTCATTGGATAATTGATGATCTTTTATGAAAACCATGCACACTTTCATCTGAAAATGAAGATATTCTAGTTTGGATAATAGACAAATCTACAAAGACATTTACTAATCACCTTAAGTCTTTTGTGATAGCTATTAATGATAAAAGTTCATAATTTAAAAAATTTAATTAAATAATAGTAAAAGCATAATGAGATGCCAATCTTACTATTAATGCTTTAAGGATCCCTCACAAACATATTTTAACTCTTTTTTCCTAGAATTTATGAACACTTTCCAAAGGAGCAAGAAGAAGTATTCCCCCTGTTTTGGTCTGTTTTTGATAAAGAGCCTAATCCCTTTCAAGACAACACCAAAATGTCTGATTAATTAAGTGAGTAAAGGATTTTACCCAGAAAGTAAATAACAAACAAATCCACAGTGTCCTAAAATTTCACACTACAAATGAGCTTAATTGCTGTCTCATCCCAATCTTCAATATGAGAGTATGCTATTGTTATTAGGTACAACACACTCCTAGTTCAAACTATTGCATGTTACATCATTTGGACAATGTATCCTTAAAAATAAAAACAAAAAGTAATTCATCTTCTGAAACCACAAACATTAAAGAAAAGAAGTTCAAAGAAGCAGCAATAACGTGAAAACTTAATGGGCCACATTCCCTGCCAGCTTCACATTCTAGGGCAGCTTCTACAAAAACGAATTCAGCCCATTTCTTCGTGTTTCATGACTTCTATTGAAACATGGTAAGAATGACAAAGAAGCAAAAAAAATTAATATCTCTAATATCTGACAGACAACGGCGACAAGGAGATTTTAAACTGTATTTATGTACAAGTAACAAATGTTTTTACTTGAGCTTCCATCCCGCAAAAGCTTATATTTGTCCATCCTGGTAGTTTCACAAACACCAACGTGATTACAAATGTTTTCAAAACTAGACTGGGACCTAGTCTATACCAGCAGACATTTTTGCTTATAAATATACTTGTATGCTGAAAAAAAATCAATCTTTTAATCAGTGTTCCTGTTATAGCATGCTTTTACTCATCTAACATCCAGTAAAAGCTGAAGGCTCCTCTAACTAGCATAAATTCTATCAGTGAAAAGCAGACATGTACGTACAAATTTGTCTGCAATGTCAGCTGAAAAACAGAAAGCTTATCCCTAACTAACTCAGTTGTGCTGGAAAATCACAAGTACATTTGGACTTATTTCTACTTGTTTAACACTACACAAATATTTACAAATGACAATATATATTCCCAGAGGGAAAAAGAAAAAAAAGAGAAAGAGAGAAAAAAAAAGTTTTTGAGTGCAAATTAAAAACTAGCAAATCAGCTGAAAAATCCTGGCATCTCACTGTGTCTAACTATAATACTGAAGAAACTGCTAATCGCTCAAGAACAGGCAACTGAGGAAGTAAAGAGCTAGCAGCAGGAGGTGTCTGTAGTAGAGGTAGCATTAGTTTCAGTGATAATCTAGACTTTCCAGCCTCACAATATATCCTAAAGCCTTTATCTGATTATAGAATTCAGAAAGATAAGAAAAACGAGGAGTTCTTCAACAGCAAAGTAAAATTCCTCTGTAAGCAATTGGTAATTCCAACCAGCACTGAACAGATATACATAAAATATATTTCAGATTTTCCTCTGTATCATACTTTTAAAAGGTAAACAAACCTCAGCCTGTTCTAGCCTCTTCTCCAAGTTTTCCTCCCTCAAAGTGGAATTCTGTCTGAGATGTTATCTGAGAATATCTGAGCTATCGGAGAATGAGAAATCATTCCACCTGAACAACTAACTTCCCGTCCCTTCACAAAAGCCTGTTGGTGCTGGTGGTATTAATAAATTGATAGTGAAATTGGTCCAGAAAAAATACTCTGCAATTCAAAGCAAATTTAAGTATCTCAAATTACAATGGCCCAATGTAAGAGCTCTGGATATTTATGAAGTATTCCATAATTTTCTATCTTGATAAAATATTTTATTATAACAAATATTTTATTATAAAATATTCAATATTATTGCTTAAGCACCTAGGGCTGATGGGGTCAGGAAAGTTTTAAAAGATTGTTTCAAATATGTAGTAAAATGTATTTAA
>VZRS01011284.1:0-20414 GCA_013398055.1 Ifrita kowaldi
TAAGGTCCCTCCCATCCCAGACCATTCCCTGGATCCCAAGGACTCACTCTCTCGGAGTTTGGCTTTCCAGACAGTCTCATCCGAGTCCTGCTCCACCAGGGACATGGTGAAGTCATCAGGCTTCTCCAAGTACACTTCAAAGTAACTCTTCAGCTTCAAGAGTGATCCATCGACAAATTCAATCTCCTACACAACAGAAATATGTCAAAAAGAAATATTTCTCTAAAATAAACTAAAGAGAAGCCAACTGGCTGTTGGGACAGATCCGAGCCTAACTCCCATCTCCCCAGAGTTTGGCTGCTGACTTCAGCATCAGGACTTCATCCCAAAATTTTAGGGCTCTAAGAGGCAAATGGCTCCTTTCTGTGCCACATTTCCAGGGCAGCAGCAGTGCAGGAACCGAGGGCTGTGCCAGGGACTCACCTCAGGAGTTATTTCAGCTTCTGGCTCACAGATCAATCTGTATTTCTTCCCTTCCTGCAGTAACTTTTGGCACACGGCGGGCTTGTCAATTTTAACAAATTTCTTATTTGAGTGCTTCACAGCTTTTGAGATATCCTAAAATTTAAAAAATACCATTTCGAGGTTAATATTTCAAGGTTGCTCATACCAGTAAATTGATTAACATTTAATACCTGTGTTCATGTGGCTCCCTGGTCTATTCTCTGGCCCCAGCTCCACAGCACAGCCATGACCACAAACTGCCCAGAAAGCTGTGGAATAACCACCACACTCAGAAAGCATCACCAAACCTCTCCAGCTGTTCTGCCACAGGGGTGAAATGAGATAGGAGAGTTTGCAACCCCAATAAAAGGCAGGTTTTTGTCACTGTCCTCACTGTAATAGGGTAAATTCAAGTCCTGCTCCTGCCAGAGCTCCTGAACGATCCCACAAACCCAATTTCCTAATTATAACCCGCTGCAGGGCAATGCAAGGAACTTTCTAGAGCTGTGATTTTATCCAGGGTTAGCTCCATGGCCTCTCTTTTCTCTGCAGACAGGCTCTGTTCTCCTCTGAGCGTATTTCTGATGTGGTCCTTGGCAGCAGGAAAGTTGGTGGCACTTGGATGAATTCATTGTCAGCTGCTTTCCCAAATTCCCAGATTTTCACTGGGGACTCCCCCACTGCCCCGGGCAGCCTGTTCCAGTGCTCGACCAGCCTTTTCCTGAAGGAATTTTCCCTAATGTTCAACCTAAAGCTCCTCTGGTACAACCTGAGGCTGTTTCCTCTTGTCCTGTCACTTGTTCCTTGGGAGAAGAGAGCAGGTTAAAGAATGGAAATGGAAAAGCTGGAGCGAGATGATTTACACAGGATGGAGTGACAGAAAAAAGGGGGAATGGCTTCAAATTCAAAGATTGTAAGTTTAGATGGGACATTGGGAAGGAATTGCTCCCTGGGAGGGTGGGGAGGACCTGGAATGGATTTCCCAGAGCAGCTGTGGCTGCCCCTGGATCCCTGGCACTGCCCAAGGCCAGGCTGGACACTGGGGCTTGGAGCAGCCTGGGACAGTGGAAGGTGTCCCTGCCCATGGCAGGGGGTGGAACAGGATGGGATTTAAGGTCCCTTCCCACACAAACCACGCCAGGATTCCCTACCCCACCCTCCCCAGGCCCAGCTCCCCACCCGGGCCGTACCTTTATGAAGGAGTCGTTGTTGGTGGCCACGTAGACCCAGAAGGACAGCGAGGGGTGCTCATCGATGGCTTTGTAGAGGATGACAGCCCCGTGGTACTGCAGGGGCTCCTGGCTCTGGATCAGGGGTCCCACAGGGGACAGGGAGCTCACCACCCACTTGACGTGCGATGCCGAGAACTCGGCCGAGGGCTCGATGGCTGCGCCGCCGCCCTTGATGTGCAGCACCTTGAAGGCCACGCCAGCGCCGTGCTCTGTGGGGAACACCCCGGGGCTGAGAGCTGCCAGAGCACCCCCGGGCACCATCCCCAGCCCCCGGCCCCACACTCACCCCCCAGGCAGAGGCAGTGCGGGAACTGGATGGAGCTGAGCGCGCCGGGCGCGTCGCAGCGCACGTCGAACAGGGGCCCGCCCACGATCCAGGGCTTCTCCACCAGCTGGGCGTACTTGCTCCAGGACAGCAGGGAATACGTGATCCTGGCAGCCCCTGTCACCTCGAAAATCAGCCCAGTGACGCTGCACTGGTAGCAGCCCTCTGCGTCCAGCAGCGCCCTGCAAGGACAGCCAGCACTCGGCAAAGGCAGCAGGAGCTGCCGGGGAGAACGGAGCAGCTCCCTCCTGCTTTATCTCAGCAGCACAGCGTGCTCTGCCTCTGGGTCTGAGCTGTCACTGGGCTGCTAAAAACTGCTGAGGGCCCACCCAGCCTATGCAAAACAGACGTGAATGAGTATTTTGCATAAAACTTCCTGCACCAGGAGCTGCTCTCACGGGAAGGGCTCGGTGTCAGAGCCAACATTTTCCGTGGGTAACATCAGCAGCCAGCGTGGAGAGCAGCAAGGGATACATGGACATCCCACAGTGACAACTCCAAGGCAGACAGAGGGAGAACAGCACTGCATCCAAGGGAAAATGCAGTGCTGAAGGGGAGGGTGGAGCAGGGCAAGAGCCCTCGTGTACATCCAGGCTGAAATAAGCACATGGAAGGGGGCCTGCTGTTAATTATTGCAGCAAGACAAGGCAGCATCCTGGAAAACCCTCCCAAGAGCTCTCTTGGACCAGGATCTGGAGGCAGCACAGGCTCTAAACTGTGATTTTTAAGGATCTGGGTGCACCTTCCAGTATAAATCCAGATGCATTGTGCAGCCAATGAGCTGTTCCCCCACTTCAACCAAAGACTGAAGCACCTTGATGAGAACAACGTAAACCCATTATATTCAAAAAATTCATACATAAACTGTCCTCCAGCAAGTCTCCTGGGGGTCACTTGCTCCTTCTGGTCCTGGAAACAGATTTTTAAAAAATTCTCTTTAAAAAGGTGAGGAGAAAGTAGGGTTACAGTTTGCAAATGATCTCATGCAAAAGAAGCAGGTGGCTTTTCCCTCACAAACCTACATTTTCATTCCTGCAGTGCTCACAGGGCAAGCAGCTCCCTCCTGGTGGGAAAAGAGGAAGATGAGCTCATGAACAGCCAAGTAATTAAAGAGCCAGGAGCAAAGAACCCCTCAGGAGATCTGTTCCTACCTGACTCATTGCAGTGAGGTGGGGATTCCTTCTCCTCCTGTTCCTCCTCTAGGAAAAAGGAGTTTGGAGTAAATACCTCAGTCTCCAGAGGGTTTCTGCTCCCACATTCAGCCAGGACAACCCCACAATTTCATTTGCTTAGACTCAGCAAACCCTAAGGAGAACATTCCCGAGGGTCCTTGCAGGCTTTGCACAGCCTGGGGGTGAAGCTGAACATCAGGATGCCAATTTGCCAACAGCTGCTAAGCTGCCCAAACTGCTGGAAATTTTCACAGGGGTTAAAAATTCATCCTCAGGATGAGCCTCATCGTGCCAAAGTTCAACCCCCAGCATGGAAACTGGGAACAGCTTTCCCAGGGAGCAACCACCACTGTCTGCAGTGTGTTTGTCCCTAAAATGATTTAAGAGTGCCTGGATTCTCCTGGCCAAATCCAACAGGGCGGGATTGCAGCAGAGCTGACACTTCAGGCCAAAGGCTGTGTCCTGAGGGGTGGATTTGGGAGCAGGGGAGTGGCAGAGCCACCCTGCCAAGGGCCAGGATGAGCTGCTTCCCACCCCACCCTCCCTCCAAGGAAAAACGGATCCCGGAGGCTGTCCCAGAGCTATCCTGGGACTCCAACACTCTCCTGGGCTGGGAGGGCCAGAGAAGGCCCTGCTGTAGCAAACAGCCCAGCAAACAGCAGCCAGCAGCTGGCTGCCTTCCCAAGCCCTGCTATCCCATCCCTGAGCTGCAGCACGATTGGAATGGCACCAGGAACACTCCCTGCACGTGGAAGCTCATGGCCTCCACCCCCCACTTCCTAGGGATGCTCTCCAGCAGCTCCTTGTCCCAAAAGACACGGAGGGGATGGCTGGGCCAGCTGGAAATCCTTCCTGCCATCCCACAGCACGCCTCGGGGGCCGTTTATTTGAGCTGGCTTCCTCCTGCTGAGCAAGGGGTAACAGGGGCAACAAACCACACTCACCCAACCTGCCTCCATCCCACTCCTCGGCATCTGGGGAGAAAAACCATTAGAACTGGTTAATTATCAGTATTACACAAAACCAGAATAAACTGCTGGCAGCACAACCCGTGGAAGCGCGAACCCAGCAACAGCAAACGCTTCCTTTCATTCTTTCCCTGTCCATCCTGTTTGGCCGGTTCTGTTGCCAACTTTTGAGGAAATTTATGGCCTCTTGGTGTTTGGACAACTGCTGTGGTGTAAAAATATCCGTGGGCATTGTGTCTGCAACACGCACGGGTGTTGTGTCTGTGAGGTGAAAGCAGCACAAGCTGCTGCCCTTCGATCACTGATAGGAAATCGTTGGCTCCCAAATGCTCTATTGGGAAAGCAATCGGAGTCAGCATTCCCTAATAACTGTGGGACTGCTCCCAGGAGAAGCAGCTGGTTTAAACTGAACAGCAGTTTTATAAAAGAGATTACAGGTAAATCACCATGTCCTGCTCACCTGACTCCTCTTCCGAGCCGCTGCTGGAGCTGCCTTCGGAACTGGCCTCTCCTTAAAAACAGCACCCCATTAGGCACAGGTGGGATGGAGGCCCAGGGATCCATCCAGAGGTTGGGATCCATCAGGCCAGCCAGCAGGTTAGATAATGGAACAGAGCAGAAAAAATACTGAGGCAGAGAGAAGCATCAGAGCATCAAATCCCTGCTCCAGGGAAGAGTCTGGGGTCACCCAGGCCCTTCTGAAGGGTGTTCAGAACATTTAATTTCCATGTTTTATGCAGTTTGGGATTATTTTGGAGCTTCAGCCACGGCACCTCCCAGTTAAATGATGGTTTTCCATGGCAGGTGGGAGCAGCTTTGGAGGGAGCTGTGTGTCCCACTAGGCGTGCCTCGTGCGGATGCACATAACGTGGCTTTAATTAATCATTCTCACAAACGTCAGCTGAAGAGAAACCAGCAGTGGAAAGCCAGGGATGTGCTCTGGGATGTGGGTATGGGGGAATTTGGGATGCAGGACCAGCCACACCACCCCAGGAGTGAGGAAATCCCTCATGGTGTGCTCACCCTCCGGGTGCTCCTCGGCTGATCCCGATCCCTCGGTGCCGTTGGGTGTCACCTCTGCCAGAGAAAAGCAGGGAATAAAAGCTGGAGAAGGATTTAAGTCTTCTCTTGCCAGTTTTGTACTCAGAGAAAGGGAATAAACAACAAAAGAACAGGCATTTTAAAAACCAGCACAAACAACCAAAATAATCCATAAACCAAGGGTTTACACCAAGGTTTTTAAAGCCAGTTATAGAACTCCCACTCCCAAGGACGGGCATTTCCCAAAATCCCTGTACCTTTTTCATCCGAGGAGAGGGACTCTGCTCCGCTGCAAGACAAAAGCAGACACACTGAGCAGCTCTGCCAGCCCTTTCCCACGCTTCCACGGGGGCAGCATTCCCCACCCCCGCCCGCTGGCATCGCTCCCAGCCTCGGGAATCTGGGAGCTGCCTTGGGATGGGGCTTGGTGATTAAATATTCATCTCCTGCAGCATCCCCCCGACCCTGGCTCTCTCCTGGGGACACCTGGCTCTGCTGGACACAATTCCCACCGGCACAAGCTCCTGGTTCCAGCCCCCACTGCCGAGCCCTGGACTCCGTGCCAGGCGCCCGTTGGGTTTGGGAGCAATCCAACCAATCTCCAGCCAGGCAGGAAACTCAGACAAACTCCGGCCTTCAGCCGTGGCAGACGACTCCAGCAGACCCATTTGTGGCAAATTCACACCAACCTCCAGCCTCCATCCGCCCCTGGAAAGGGGAAATCTGCTGGTTTTGTCATTCACGGATCGTGATCCTGTTTGGAAACCTCTTCCTGGAGCTCCACAAAGCTCCACAACATCTGTCAGGCAGATCCAGCACAGAAAAGCTGCCCTGAGGATGGGAATGGCCCTGGGTGCAGGCACCATAAACCAGCAGGTGACATCCAGCTCTCCTGCACTGTGGTGGCACCAGGAAATATTCCAGAACCTCTGCCCTGCTGAGGGGCAGCTGAACAGCAGGCAGGGAAAAAGCATCCAGCCCTTTTGTTTTGGAGGTAGGTGAGGGTCACAGGGTGGTCCCAGAGATGCTGAGGGATGCTGGGGGTGGTGAAGCCAAGATGTGGGAGTTGCTCAGCTCAGGAGGCTGATTTCAGCCATCCTGGATGCTCCTGGAATGAGCGGGCAACACCACGGGGGTCAGAGCCTCGGGGCCACACCAGGGCACTCAGACACAAAACGGAAAAATAAATAAATAGATGAGAATGGCAAAGGTGGGAAAATCAATCCCTAAGGAGTGAGGATTCCTGAGGAACTCAGGGAAGCGATGCCAGCTGGGGGGTGCTGGCAAAGCACAGCAAAGCGGCTGCACGGGGCTGGAAAAGTTTCTGGGTCAAGGGCAGGAAGAAGTGGGAAAGGTCTTCCCCCCACAAGGAATTACACAACAGTTTGCTCTTCCAAACTGTATCTTGAAAAAAAAAAAAAAAAAGAATTATTTATCTGGTGGATTTGGATGAAGCCTGGATGCTCTCCAGGGCCGGCAACCGAGCCAGGCGATGTTTGTGCAACCCTTCAGCCCTTCCACCAAGTGCTGGCTTGCTAAACTGGGACCGCTTCCCTCCGCGCTGCCTTCTAACCCCTCGCAGCTGCATTTCCCCCTCCCGCGCTGGCAAACGGCTCCGGCAGAGAAAACACAAAAAGAAACAAAAACCCCACGCGGGCAAAGCCCCGGGCACTGTGCAGTTAATTACTGTAACCATTAATTGCGGCGGGGAGCGGGCGATGCCGAGCGGAGGAGCCCGCTGGGGACAGCGGTTCCCGGAGCGCGATAACGCGGGCGAGATAAGCACGAGCCTCGCTGGAGGGTGCAGGGGGTGCACGGGGGCAGCGGGAGCGGACAACAGCGGGGAGGGTGGCGGGGAGCGCCGGGCAGCCCCGGGGGCGATGAGGAGGCTGCAGGAGGATGGCGGGGGACAAGGGGACCCCCGGGAGCCCATCCCCGCTCACCTGCCGGGCTCCTGGGCTGGGCCGGACATCGCCGCGGATCCGCTCGGCGGCACCGCGCGGGAACGGCCGCGTCGGGGGCGGGAGCGCCCTGGAACACGCCCCGGACACGCCCCTGGAGCTCCCGGTCCGCCCCCGCGTTCTCGGCCCCCCTCGAACTCGAGGTGCTGTGGGTACGTCCCACTCCTGCGCTCACCCTGCCTCGGTACAGGTACAGCTAGGCACGGTGTAACTCATAAATGTATAGATAATGTTCATTTCTGGGCACATCAGGTGTTATCTATTAGAATATCGGTGTCATATGCACATATGAGATCACTCTAGAATCCCGGAGTGGTTTGGGTGGGAAGGGACCCTAAAGCTCATCTCGTTCCACCCCCCTCCCCGTGCCATGGGCAGGGACAATTTCCATGGATCAGGTTGCTCCAAGCCCTGTCCAACCTGGTCTCGGACACGTCAGGATCTGCCTCCTGCTGGCAGAGCTGCTTAGGGGAGAAAAAAAAAGAAAAAGTTAAAATAAAAGAAAGAAAAAACCAGCCCAAACCTGCAGCACGTTCAGGGTTCTTTTGTTTTAAACACAAAGGGAATAAAAGCTTCTCACCCAGAAGCATTTTGGTAGTGAAGGGCTCCTGGAGCATCTCAGCACTGCAATAAATCCCGGAGCCCCAGCTGTGAGGGGCACCCAGCTCCCCCCACCCCTGCAGGGCAGCCCAGCGTCCCTGCAGACCCCGGTGAGGGGAATTCCAGAGCTCCAGACAGGGAAACCCCCCTCAGACCCCGCCCCGACCCTTACCCTGCCCCCCGACTCCTCCCAGACTGGAAACATCCAAAGTCACCCCGGTTTGTGCCCAGAGAAGCCCTTTGGGAAGAGGGGCGTTCACATGTTTGGTTTAAGGATATTTCTCTTATTCCAAGAGCTGATCCAGCCCCAATCCACATCTCAGCATCACCCCGCTCCCCCTGGGCCGAGCCCAGAGCAGCTCTGGGGTGCAGGGTGGGGTGACCCTTTTTGTGCATCTGCCCAGGGCCCAGAGCAGAAACAGAAATGAGCTCTATAAACAAACGTAAGGACTTGAGCAAACACAGGCTCAGAACGCTGCTCCAGGTGCCTTTCAAGCGCTCAGCTCCCAGCTCCTGGAAATATTCTGGATTGGAAGCTGCCCCTTGCCCCCAGCTGCAGCACCAAACAGTTCTGGAAAATCCCTATTCCCAGGAAAATCCATGTGCAGAGCTCACAGGAACGAGCTGTCATGGCTGGGATGTGTAAAACTGATGGAAACCCGACCTAATGAACCAGCTTTTAATGGGACACCCTGGAAAAGTGACCTAAAGTGTGGGTTTGGGCAGAGATGGAAGCGCCAGGGAAGGAAATCCCCTGTACACAATACCCTGGCGTCGTCCATGCACCGGGAAATGCAGCCTGGAGCAAACTGAAGGAAGTGGGAGAAGTTCATGACACAGCGACAGTTGGGAGTGCAAATAATTGCCCACGATGGAGAGCAAATAAGGAAAGGAAATCGAGAGGGCAGAGAAAGGAGAAGGGGAAGGTGGGGGTNGAGCCATCGTTTCCCAGCTTTTCCGGACGTCCCCACGCCGAGGATGATGCAATAAAGATCCCGTGAACTGTCGCAGCCCGAGGATCCACCAACTCCCCCGGGGCAGTGCCTGTTGCTCGTGGAGCCGCGGCAGCTCAGCCCAAACCTCTCCAATTTAGAGTTTTCCTCTGAGGGTCTGATTCAACCCCGGCAAAAACTGGCCCAGTTTGACAACAACAACCCTTCCCCAGTTTGACTGGAGTCACGAGGTGCTGAAGGGAGGTTGGACTCAGTTTCTGAAAACACAAATCAGCTTTTTTTCAAGGCCAGGGACAGATTTAAGTCACAGCTTTGATGGCACTTTATAAACCAGGCCCTTCTGTGAAAGGGAAACTGGAGCTGCTGGTGGCACCCCGGGACAGGTCCCTGCAGGCAGCTCCGAGGGGATTTCCTGCTGCTCCCCTGGAGGAGCTCCCAGCCCTGCGGAGGGCTTGGAATGCAGAGGCCGAGGTGCCTCAGGGTGCCAGACATTGGCCACCTAAAAATCAGCCTCTGGAGGCACCCAGAGCAGTTCCAGCCTCCTACAGACCCTCTGTTTTTGCAGGTCCATCCCCTGAGCACCACATCCATCCCAGTTTTAAAAATGGGGATAAATCATAGAAATCCAGAGTCTGAACCAAATATGTGGAGGGTAGCACGGGTATCTAAGGAGATGAGAAGAGACATTTCTTCCTTCCCTGGCAAATTTGATCTGGGTTTTCAGAAGGAGGTTTTTCAGCACAGAAGTTGATAATGACTCTTCTTCTCCTCGTCCTTTTTCTTTCCCTGCTTTTTCTCCTTCTTCCTCCTTCTCCTTCCTCTTCTTCCCCTCCTTCCTCATCTTTTCTTTCTTCTCCTCCTCCTTCTGTATCTTTATCTTCTCCTCTTCCTCCTTCTTCCTTTAATCTTCTTTTCCTCCTTCATCTTTTCCTCCTCCTGCTCCTTGTCTTCCTTCTTCTTCTTTTAAATCTTCCTCACTTTCTTCTATTATTGTTGCTATTATTACTACTACTACTGCTATTACTACTATTACTACTCACAGCAGACTATCCATTTTTTTTTTGGTACCATTTGAGCAATTAATGCATTTTCCAGATCACTAAACAGAAAACAAGAGACACAAAGAAAATTGATGCAAACGCCCAGAATCTCCCACTTTGTGCTCCGAGGGATTTCTCTGCCCGAGCCACGAGGGTGAGAAGGGTTTGCAGTGCTCGGGGTGGATTGTTCAGCTCTTCCAGGGATTCCCGTTTTCCAAGGGAAGCTCGGTGAGTGGCTGGTTGTGCTCGCTGGGTGCAGCTGGCCCCGCAGCATCCCGGCACAAGAGGGGAGTGTCCAGCCAGGGATGGGATCAGGGAATGCGAGCAGGGCGAGAGGAGCTGTGTGGAGGCATTGAAAGAGCAGCTATTGAAAGAGCAGAGTGCTGCAGGAATCGCCGGGGGCTCCCTGTGCCAAGCTCGGAATGAGGGCGGCAATTGTCCTCCCAGCACAGGGAGCCGCACTGTGCCCTGAAACCCTTTTGTCAGGAAATGGAGATTTCTCCTTTCAGTGGCAACCGAACCGCAGCTTTCCCACGTGAGCCCTCTGCAATCAGCTGAAGGATGGAATTGACGCTCCTGTTTTGCCTGGTATAGAATCATGAAGTCATTTAATCCCAATATCGTAAAATCACTGTTTGGTTTAGCTTGGAAAAGCCTTTTAAGGCCATCCAGTCCAGCAGTGCCGAGGCCACCACTGCCCCACGCCCCCAAGTGCCACATCCACAGGGCTTTAAACCCCTCCAGGGATGAGGACTCCAACACTGCCCTGGGCAGCTGTGCCAGTGCTGGACACCCCTTTCCGGGAAGGAATTTTCCCAACAGCCAACCTAAACCTCCCCTGGCCCAGCCTGAGGCCGTTCCCTCTCCTCCTGTCCCTGTTCCCTGCGAGCAGAGCCCGACCCCCCCGGCTGCCCCCTCCTGTCAGGGAGTTGTGCAGAGCCACAAGGTCCCCCCTGAGCCTCCTTTGCTCCAGGCTGAGCCCCTTTCCCAGCTCCCTCAGCTGTTCCAGCCCTTTTCCCAACCCCATTCCCTTCCCCGGACACGCTCCAGCCCCTCAATCTCCTTGTGAGGGTCCCAAAACTGCCCCAGGGCTGGAGAAACCTCAGCACAGGAGTCAATCAGCACCCTGGGCCTGTGGCACTGCTGGGACAATCGGGACGCTGCTGGATTTGGGATAACGGGGTTAAATAGCGGGGATGCTTCCCTGGGTGCTCCTGGATCCCAAGCCCCTTTCCCAGACACTCTTTCCCAGTCACACCAGTATCCGGTGATCCTCACCGGTATCCACAGGGATCAATTCCAGAGCCGCCTGCAGATGGCAACAGCTCCCCAGCCCCGAGCTCCTCGCCCGGGATTGCTCCGAGCTCCTCCTGGCTCCTCAGATGGAATAATAGATAATATTATTCGTAATAATATTATGTCGTGGTCAGAAACCAAAATAATAAACAATAATATCAAATCATGGAATAATATTAGAATATTAAAAATAATATAGTCATGGAATGGAAAAAGAAGTCGATTAATGGGCTGTGTGATTATGGAGGAGTTGGTGCCTCTAAATTGGGAATGTGGGGCTCTGCAATCCCACCCAAAATTCTCGGTGGGCTCAGGGAACCCCTCTGATCTCCTGCTTCATCCCCCAGGCACTTCCCAGCACGGGATGGGACAATGCAGAGAGATGTGCCTGTTGCAAATGCAGATTTTACTCAATTCCCAACGCTTAATTTTCCCTTTCCAGCAGATTTGAAGTGACAAAAAGCAGAGTTGGGTGGAATACTGGGATGAAATTTCTCCCCGTGAGGATGGGGAGGCCCTGGCAGAGCTTGCCCAGAGAAGCTGTGAATTTTTTTGCTATTTTTGGTGTTTGGGGGTTGGTTTTTTGCTTAAATAAAAGGCAGGGCCTGGCTGCTCCTGGAAGTAGGAGAGGAGTAAGGGGAGAGGAGGACTCTGAGAGGGAAAGCAGGGGAAGGAAACCGGGATGGGGAGGAAAGGAGACACAAAACCTTTGGCTGAATCCGGTGGCAGCGGAAGCAGGGAGGAAAGGCAGGCCGAGGGCACAGGGGGAAAGTGAAAATGAAAATGAAAGGAGAAATGGAGCTGTAGCTTCAGATATTCGTTTGGCTGCTCAGGAAAATACGGGTTTTTCTCTATATAATTTATATATATCATGCTAAATACATGTTTTACTCTACATTAATTTACCCCACCATGTGGTTTGCAGAAGTGATGGTCAGAAAACCAGCTTTTCCCCTCAAAGTGACATCCAGCTACCCCCAGGGGAGTGGATACATCCCAACCACAACAAATATCCCTGAATTCTCGCTGCAAGAACACCCCCCTGATGCTCATCCCAAAGCCCCCATCCACATCCTGCAGCATTTCTGATCCCATAATTGTGTCCAGGCCTGCGCACAATAAGTTTGAGCTGGGTTTGATTTCCCCCAACTCCTCTGCAGCCAGGATTTTGTCTGGCACTGGAACCAGGAGCATCCCCCCAGATCAGCACTGGGGACGTTGTGTTGTCCATATCCAACCTCCCCTTTGGGCTGGAAGAGCCAAAATTGTGTCACTGGGGCTCCTGCTGCACACAAATGGGGCAACAGCCTGGTCTGGTGATTATGCCACTTATTTTTGGTGGATTTTCACTGTTTTTACCCCATTCTCCTCCTCGTTGTGTCATCCTGGAGCCCCAAAAGGTGACAGGAATTGCAGGAGCCACCAAATATTTTGCTGCAACGCAGTGAACAGCACAGGGAGGGAGGAGGATGCTCTGGTGTCTCTCCCTGGAGTCCCCACAGCCCCGAGCTCAGAGTCACTGCAGATTATTTATTATTGGGCATTTTTTTAGTGGTTTGGTTGATTGGTGTGGAACAGGAGGGGTCTGAGGCCATCACCCACCCCCAGCCCAGCTCTGCAGCCCGTTCTCCCCCCTGTGCCTGAGCTCAGCATCCCCTGATCCCCTCAGCCCGGGGGACACAGCTTCAGAGCCACCCCCTCGGTGCACAACACTTCACCAGCAAGCACTTCCCTGATTTCCAGCCCGATTTTGGGAATTTAAATGTCACTGAGTGAAGCAACAAACCCAGCCTGAGCAGGAAGCCGGGGCTGGACACGGCAGATCTGCTCTTTGGGCTCAACAGGAGCCACACATCTTTTCCAGCAGGGAATATTTGCCCTTCTCCCGGCATCCCACCAGTTTGTGGGATGCCCAAAGGGGACACACCAGTGGGGTGTAGGCCAGCAGGACCCCTGAGGTCCGAGGAGTGGATCCAGCAGGGCCATTCCAGAGCTTTTCCCTGTTTTCCACGCCGCCCCCGAGGCTGACATGGTTATTTGAGGAGCCTAAAAATAGCAGGGTCAAACCTCTCCTGCCCCCTCAGCATCCTCATCATCCCTCCTTGCATCTCCAGAGGATGCTTCCCTGCAGAACACACAGCCCTGTGCCTGCCTCACTCCTGGAAAAACAGCTGGAAGGGTTTTCACCCCAATTTTTTTCATTTTCTCCCCTTTCCCCCCTATTTTTTAGCAGCCTCCTACCTGGGTGATGCCCTGAGCAGCCTCAGTTGCGGGTGCTGGAATTTCCCCCAGGAAAACCCTCTGGCTGCAGCCTGTTGCACAGGGAATCCAGGGAATTCAGGCCCCTGTGGACAAACTGGGGTGGGAATTGTTCAGTTTGGTAAAAATAAAATCTCTTCAGAAAAAGGGGGAGAGGAAAAAGGGAATGGGAAAGGGTTTGGTGCTTGCTCCCTGCCCTGGGGCATTGCCCCACAAAAACTGGGATCACCTGGAATTCCTGGTAGAATGTGTGGAATGGCAGGGAAGCAGCTGGAATTGCAGCCAAGGTAACCTTCAGGAAAAGTGGGATCACCTGGAATTCCTGTGTAAGACTGCAGGGAAGCAGCTGGAATTGCAGCCAAGGTAACCTCCAGGAAAAGTGGGATCACCTGGAATTCTTGGTGAGATGTGTAGGACTGCAGGGAAGCAGCTGGGATGCAGCCAGGGTGACCTCCAGGAAAACTGGGATCACCTGGAATTCTTGGTGGAGTGGCAGGGAAGCAGCTGTGATGCAGCCAAGGTGACCTCCAGGAAAAGTGGGATCACCTGGAATTGCCGTGTAGGACTGCAGGGAAGCAGCTGAGATGCAGGCAGGATGATGCCCAAGAAAACTGGGATCACCAGGAATTCCTGGTGGCGTGGCAGGGAAGCAGCTGAGATGCAGGCAGGATGATGTCCAGGAAAACTGGGATCACCTGGAATTCCTGGTGGCGCGGCAGGGAAGCAGCTGGAATTGCAGCCAGGGTGATGCCCAGGAAAACTGGGATCACCTGGAATTCCTGGTGGCGCGGCAGGGAAGCAGCTGGGATGCAGGCGGGATGATCCCGCCCGGAATGCGGGAGCTGGCAGAGCATCCCGGGATGAGCAGCCCTGGCTGTGTCACACCAATCCTTTCACCTCCCGCTGCTCCGGCTGAGCTCGGGATGCTCCAGGGCAGCCGGGGCGGGCTCATCCCGCTGGGAATTGCTGCTTCTGACTCATGCGATTCGTGTGGGTGGCAGCAGGGATGGGAAAGAATCCGCTGCTATATTTAACCACAAATCATAGGAAGAGGTTGAGCTTTTGGGCCGAGTTGTAAATAACAGCGGGATGAAATCACGGCAGAAATCCACGCCTGGATCGTGGCAGCCTCCGGAGAACCAGAGTGACTAACAAGGAAAAATGTTGCTCCCTGGAAAACACAAAAAATTTCAAAAAGAAAAAGGATTTGGTTATTCCAGACCAACACAGGAATCCTTCCAGCTGTGACACATTGTTCTGTAGTGCCTTTTAGGATATTCCAGTGTTCCTGTGCCCAGCTGCTCCCACCCAGCCCTCTGTGGCCACTCAGCTCCTCCCTGGATCCCAGAGGGATTCAATATGGATGGTGTGGGATCGAGGCTTAATCCTGGAACCATTTTTAGGAGTTAAGATCATTTGATTCAAAGGAAAACCAGCAAATCATCCCTTACAGGAGGAGATGCTCATTGTTTGTAACGCCAAAAGCCTCAGCCAAAGTCATTGCATGAGTGGGAGCTTTTCCATGGAGTCAAGGGATTAAAATCCTAATTATGAGGAATTGTTGCAAAGGGAAAACCAGTCTAACCCAATCTTTCTAACTCTCCTGTTCAGCAGAAGGAATAAAGAAGAATATTTTCAGTGTCATGTGCAAGCTGGAAGCCTGACAGCCCATTGATATCAACATCATTGCCCTGTAATATTATATTACTGTCGATATTCCCACCTTTTATGTACTGGAGAAAAGAAAATTGTGTGAAATAAATAAATATTTTATACATACAATACAGAAATAAATCTCGAATAGGTAGTAATGAATAAATTTTATTCATTTATTTGAGTATTGCAGAAAACACATTTCATTTCTGGAGGACACCCAAATGTGTTAACAGCCTGGGAAGGAGTCTGAGCTGTCCAGGAGGGTTTCAGCGTCTCTCTCTCACTTTCCCTGGTTTTTAAACAGCCCAACAGCAAATATTTGCTGGCAGTGGGGATTTCTGAGCTGTGAGGTAATGGCTGCTTGAGTTTTTTTACATATGCAGAGTCATCTCCCTGGGTTTGGAGCCTTATTGCAGTCCCAGATGTGCTTGAGAAAGGGGAGGCACTGGAGCTCAGCTTTGGGGTTTAATCCCATCAGCTCAGAGCTGTCCCTGAGCCCTGCTCCGAGCTCCCTGCTGATGGATGGGCTTCCTTAGGAGCTTCTCTGGAAGTCTGTACAGGAATATCAAGAACTATTTTGTTCTATTAAGAACTATTGAAGAATTATTTTGGCCTCCGAGGAGGTTCCCATGGGGCTGTGTTTGATTGTCATGGAATCCTGGAATGGTTTGGGTGGGAAGGGACCTTAAAGCCCATCCCATTCCCCCCCTGCCACAGGCAGGGACACCCTCCACTATCCCAGGCTGCTCCAACCTGGCCTTGGACACTTCCAGGGATGTGGCAGCCACAGGTTTTCAGTCCAACCTCCAGTGCAGCAGCGATATGCACCATAATTCTTACAAAAACCTCAATTATTACAAGGTTTGGGTCTATCAGATATTAAAATAACATTGAAGCTGAGTGCTGAGCTCGTTCCTATCACCATCCAAAGCTGTGCTTCCCTCCACCAATCAATGGGATTTTTCCAGCTACCAAACACGTGAGGCTTTCAGAGTCTTCCTAAAAGACAAACCTCAGGTCGTCAGGATGTTTATTCCTAAGCAGTTTTCCCATATTTGAGAGAAAAACACCTCAAAGGAAGTTCAGATGTGAAGCACTGCTGTGCAGAGAGCATTTTCTGGAGCAGGTTCCCGTTTGGGAAGAGTCTGGAGCTCCCCAAATGCCAACGGTGCCGGGGACAATTACTCCATCAAATGGTTATTTTGCCGAGTCAGCACTTTGGCACCACCTGGAAGATGGGGAAGTCAGGCCTTAATGATCTGCTGCTCCAAAGGGATCGATGGGTTTCTGCAGGGGTCATTTGCAGGATCAATAGTTGTCCATTCTCTGCAAAACTGGAGAAAATCAACTTGAAAGCTCCTTCCCAGAAATGGCTCTGGATTTTACCTGGCTCCAGGGAGTCTCAGAGTGGGTTTCCTACAGATTTTGGGATGGGGCAGGCAGGATGTGGCCACTAATGATGGGTTTATTCCTGCTCACAACTCCTGGTCCTGCCCCAGTGCTCTGCTGTGCTTGGGGGACAGGGAAATTCCAGGTTGGATGGAGCTGGGAGCAACCTGCTCTAGCGGAAGGTATCCCTGCCCATGGAATCCTGATGGAATCAGAGATCCCTGCCTGCCACCACGCTGCCACTCTCCAGAGATTCCCAAAATGTGGCAGCTGCACCACCCCAAATCCCCCAAACCCACAGAGGATGCAGTGCCTACATCCACGGCCACCCCAGGATGAATCCTCTGGCCCTGATTCCTCATGAGCCTCTGTTCCTGCATTTTCCCAAGCCAGGCATGGGGCTGCTGGAGCTGGGGCTGCTGCAGTGAGCAGAGCTGCATGCCAGGACTGGAATTCTTATTCCTTCTCATGCCCTGCTCCCTCCAGCCACAGTTTTCCTCGTCTGATGGGACACGGAGCTGCTCCTGAGCCACTGCTGCAGGCTGAGCACCAAAGGCACACAGGGCCAGTCAAAACGTTGGCTTTAACAAGCTATCAACAGGCTTTAATATTTCATGGAGCTCTGAGGGAGCCACAGCTGATCAGAGCTGCTGTTAAAAGGCTCAGCTCTATTAACGGCCGGGCGGCTTCACCAGGCGCCTGCTGCTTGCTCACAATTGGCCTCCAAAACCCCACAGCAGTTACTGTCAGGTCTGGAGGGAATGTGGCCTCTGGAGCTGCTGCTGGAGCTGCTGCAGAGCATCCCAAATCCTGCTGGCCATGGGCAGGGACGAGTCCCCAAAGCAAAGGGTCCCCCCTGCGCGAGGCGGCTGCTCCAGCAGCTCGGTCCTAAAGCAGCTGGGGCTGCATCCACTGCTGGCACCCTCCTGCCCTCCTTTCCCAGCCCCAGCCCCCTTCTGCAGGGAGAAATGTCCCAAAAGTGAGGAAACAGATGCAGAACAAACCCCTGAAATGCAGAAAGAAACTGCAGCTTCTCCTTGTTCGCCAGAAGCCCAGCACCACCAGCCCTTCCTTCCTCAAACTCTTTATCACAGCTGAGAATTTTTCCCTCCTTTTTGTTCCTGAGCACTCCAAAATGCGTAATAAACACAATTACCCAAAACTGGGGCTGACAGCAGGGGGATGGCTTGCAGCTATCAGCAGTGAAATCATCACCAGGCGAGTAAACAGGACAAAGGAAACAAATTTACCCCATGTGACAGTCACGTAGGTGGGTCAGCAGCTGCCTATCAGATCTGGCAGGGTCACCTAAAAGGAAACCAAGCAGAAAAGGTCTGGTCAGCTTTTGCCATGTTTTATGTTAGTCAGTTTTTCCATGACTGGATGAGAGCTCCCTCTCCTCTCCCTTTTGCTGGAGTTCTGCAATTGAGCTGAAGGTGATCAGCAAACCACACAGATGTGGGGCTGTGGTCATGGGGGTGGATTGGGACACCACGAGTGTCACTGCTGGGTGACACAGGGACCTGTGAAACCTTAATGGCAGGAATAAAAACCAACCTGCACAGGGCCCCAGCCTGTCACTGCCCACTCTGACACCGCTGCTGGCCTTTCTAAGCTGCAAAATCAGTGGTGGGCTGTGCACCTTGAGCTGCTCAGGTATCATGTACCCTCCTGCCCTTTGGTCCTGCTCATCCCTGCACCCTCAGGTTCACTCTCACATCCTTGGCTCCTCCTCGCTGCCGGGTACGGCTGACCCCCGTGCCCTCACGCACAGCTCATCCCTGCATCCCCGTGTTCCTCCCCGCTGTCGGGTACCGCTGACCCCCGTGCCCTCACGCACAGCTCATCCCTGTCAGGGCCCCCGCCCCGCACGGGGCTCAGCGCTAAGCTCGGGGCAGGTTCAGCCCTGANCGCCGCGCCCCGCCCGCGGCCCCGGGCACCGGGGGCACCGGGGGCACCGCCACCCCGCCGGGCCCCGGGGTGGGCGTGGAGCTGCCGCACCTGCCCAGCTACGAGGAGGTGAAGCACCTGCCCAGCTACGAGGAGGCGCAGCGCTGCCCGCCCGCGGAACGGGGCGCGGCCGCGGGGATCCAGGGGTGAGTCCTCCGCACCCAGCCCCGCTGCGCACCGCGGGCACCGCGCTGATGGACGCGGCGGGACCTGCGGGACGGGGTCATCCTCCGGACCCCGGGAGAGTCAGCGGACAGTCCCAGGTGTCTCAGGAGGGATGCGACGCCAGGAACCAGCAGCGTTCCCTGGTGGGACACTGGGGATCCCCGGGAAGGCTCCGCACCGCAGGGTGGGCTGCTGGACACCCGGCTCTGCAAGGGACGTGTCAGGGACAATGGTGATCCCCGGGAAGGCTCCACACCTTAGGATGACTTCCTGGACAGCCGGCTCTGCAAAGGGACCTGCCAGGGACACCAGGGATTCTCGGGAACGCTCCACACCACAGGATGACTTCCTGGACACCCGGCTCTGCAAAGGGACCTGCGGAATTCCTGGGGACCATGCAGGGATGGGACGCGCTGCCTGGGAAGCAGGGACCCACTGGGACAGCCTGCAGGATACCAGGGCGCCTCACAGGGACATGGCACAGTCCTGGAAGGACTTCCATGAGGAAGGTGACTTGGGGACATCACCTCCAGTAGGAGGACATGGAGTGATGGGAAGAGCTGGCTGCAGTTTGGTGCAGCGTTCCCAGCTCCCCTCAGCTGGGCTCCTTTCTCCCTGGGAATTTGGGATTGCTCAGCTGCGGGACTGTGCTGCAAGGACATAACTGGGTGATGCTCATCCCGCACATACCCACGGGTGCCAGGGGGAGGTGGCAGCGTGGGGACAGCCAGACCAGGCTGTGCCCTGCTGGCATCCTGCAGCGGGTGTACGGAGCGGGGCCTGGGCAGCAGGGGAAGGAGGGAACCCCTCCAAATGCTAATAAAATATCAGCACCTCCTGCTACCCTGGCTCTTACTCGCTGAGGGGACCTGGGACCCCTCCTGCTCTTAGGGAAATAAATGTCACATCTGCCACAGCTCCTGGGAAACCTTCCATGAAAAAGGCAAACAGCATACCCCAAGGAAAGGCAGAAACCACCTCCATCCTTAAATACCTGAATGAGCTGGGAGTTCCTCATTTCCTGCTAAATTCTCCCTACAGCATCACCACGAGCTCACCCCAACTCTCCTGACAATGGAACTGGTCTGTGCCCAAAGCTCTCATAAAATACCTTTTTTCTGTTTTCCTTTCCTAGCTTGACTTTAGCACTGGAACTGAGGATCTGGTCAGTGTAGGAGCTGCAGCCACAAGCCCTGTCCTTTCTCTCTTTGGAAGGTGTCTCTAATGGCAAAGAAAACCTGCAGGTTTATTTAAAACAGAGATTAGAGCATTTCCAACCGCAGGGTTCCAACTACCACAGTTCTTTCTTTATATAAAGTAACACAATTCTTGCAGATCCTTCAGGAAAAACACAGAAATAATTAAATCTTTTATTTTTTGTACAACCAAGCTCTGTGCAGACAGAACTCATCCCTCTCTTTCCCTGAAGGTACCAGACCACCCTATTTTCCTAAACTTTACAGCAGGGCAAAGGCACCTGAACTAAAATTAACAGGCTAAGTTCCAGTTGTGGAAATTTTATAGCACAGGGCAACTCCTGACTGATTTGGATGAATAAAAATAAACTTTAGAAATAGAGATTCTTACATGTGATCAATTCATAAAAACCTTTTTTCTCCCTGGCTCTTCCCCAATCCCTGCAGAGCAAAACATCATCTCTGATATAATGAAAATGAAGAAATGGAGGTCTTGAAATTTCTANCCCTCCCGCACAGCTCATCCCTGTCAGGGCCCCCGCCCCGCACGGGGCTCAGCGCTAAGCTCGGGGCAGGTTCAGCCCTGAGCTCGGTGGCGGGGCCATCCCGCGCTGACCCCGCCGGCTGAGGCCGCGCCTGGCCCTGTGCCCCGGCCCCATTAAGCTGCGAAGCGCCGCCAAATGGCCCCATCAATATTTGATGCGGATCAAGCCCGCCGGGCGCGGATAAAGCGCGGCGCTGCCGGCGGCGAGGTGCGCAGCGGGGAT
>VZRS01011284.1:20454-37108 GCA_013398055.1 Ifrita kowaldi
GCGGAATTCCTGGGGACCATGCAGGGATGGGACGCGCTGCCTGGGAAGCAGGGACCCACTGGGACAGCCTGCAGGATACCAGGGCGCCTCACAGGGACATGGCACAGTCCTGGAAGGACTTCCATGAGGAAGGTGACTTGGGGACATCACCTCCAGTAGGAGGACATGGAGTGATGGGAAGAGCTGGCTGCAGTTTGGTGCAGTACTCCCAGCTCCCCTCAGCTGGGCTCCTTCTCCCCGGGAATTTGGGATTGCTCAGCTGCGGGACTGTGCTGCAAGGACATAACTGGGTGATGCTCATCCCGCACATACCCACGGGTGCCAGGGGGAGGTGGCAGTGTGGGGACAGCCAGACCAGGCTGTGCCCTGCTGGCATCCCGCAGCGGGTGTACGGAGCGGGGCCTGGGCAGCAGGGGAAGGAGGGAACCCCTCCAAATGCTAATAAAATATCAGCACCTCCTGCTACCCTGGCTCTTACTCGCTGAGGGGACCTGGGACCCCTCCTGCTCTTAGGGAAATAAATGTCACATCTGCCACAGCTCCTGGGAAACCTTCCATGAAAAAGGCAAACAGCATACCCCAAGGAAAGGCAGAAACCACCTCCATCCTTAAATACCTGAATGAGCTGGGAGTTCCTCATTTCCTGCTAAATTCTCCCTACAGCATCACCACGAGCTCACCCCAACTCTCCTGACAATGGAACTGGTCTGTGCCCAAAGCTCTCATAAAATACCTTTTTTCTGTTTTCCTTTCCTAGCTTGACTTTAGCACTGGAACTGAGGATCTGGTCAGTGTAGGAGCTGCAGCCACAAGCCCTGTCCTTTCTCTCTTTGGAAGGTGTCTCTAATGGCAAAGAAAACCTGCAGGTTTATTTAAAACAGAGATTAGAGCATTTCCAACCGCAGGGTTCCAACTACCACAGTTCTTTCTTTATATAAAGTAACACAATTCTTGCAGATCCTTCAGGAAAAACACAGAAATAATTAAATCTTTTATTTTTTGTACAACCAAGCTCTGTGCAGACAGAACTCATCCCTCTCTTTCCCTGAAGGTACCAGACCACCCTATTTTCCTAAACTTTACAGCAGGGCAAAGGCACCTGAACTAAAATTAACAGGCTAAGTTCCAGTTGTGGAAATTTTATAGCACAGGGCAACTCCTGACTGATTTGGATGAATAAAAATAAACTTTAGAAATAGAGATTCTTACATGTGATCAATTCATAAAAACCTTTTTTCTCCCTGGCTCTTCCCCAATCCCTGCAGAGCAAAACATCATCTCTGATATAATGAAAATGAAGAAATGGAGGTCTTGAAATTTCTATGTTTAATAAAAAACCATGTAAAAACCAATGTAAAAGATGTATCTATACTATAAATAGTAAATTGCTTCTCTCCAACTTCCCCCATCTGTAAGTGATACAAACTTTATATAAATATATATTAAAATTTCAGAATTAAATTTTAGAAAGCTGCAAGCTTTTCCATTATTGCTTATTTATAATTTTGACTATTCTGGAGTGAATAAGGCAACAATCACCACAGTTCTTTCTGCAGGAAATGGTTCCACATAATCTGTAAAATCAAATTTTCATGTCAGATGATTCAAACCTTCCTCCTGTTCCAGTCCCAAAGGGTAAAATCCCACAGACTAAACCAGATCTCGAAGTTTTCTTGCCTTACATACCAGAAAACAAAGTATTTTTAAAATTTTTCCTCTGAGCTATTACAAATATGCAGTAGGTTTTTAAACACCCACCCGACTTTTTGCTTTTACCTCACTTGAGGACTTTATTTTTCACTTAAAGATGTATTTTTCCACCTCCCTTTTTATAATCAGAAAGGATTTACTGTGGTCAAGGTTAAATGAAGTGAACAAACAAAACTCCCTATGCTGCAGTGTCAAAATCTGGGTTATATTTGGTTATTGATCCATCACAACAGCACCTAAACAACTGAATATTAATCATGTTAATTAATCTCTGTTTCTTAAATTGGTTCATGATGGTTTAAATGAAGAAGTCAGTATTTAAATAAGAGGTATTGCTTTTTAAAAGAGGGTTTTCAAATAATTTCTTGTCCTGGGCAATAATGTAACCAAAATATACCTGAAACATCTGTATCCTTCTGCTATTTCTTTTTACTTAACACTGAAAAGAACTGAAAAGACATACAAATTTAATCCAGAACTTTGGAATTCCAGACCAACCAGCTCAAAATTACCTTGGCATGGACAGATAGCACTTTCCTTGGAATTACAATCCCTAAAATCCCTGCCACAATCCCACAAAAGCCATATAAGAACTTTTTCTCCTGAGAATATCCTGAAATTCAGATTTCATACCCAGGGTCATAACTGTATTTAGAACCTGGTGAAAACAAAGAATAAAAGTGCTTTTCCAAAATATTTTGCTTTGTTTTCTACTGAACACCAGGATGCTCAGGACTGGATGTGTGTGATAAAAAAGAATTAAACACCTTTCCCATCACCTCCATATGTAATCAAAACACCCCGAATATTCTTTTTTCAGCAGTCAGTGGAGATCACCACATGCAGCAGCTCTCAGATACATGAAAAACCTCCACATTTATTTGGTTTTATTAAGAAATTTATGCAAGGAAAGGTCACACAATGATTTACAAATTTGCTGTATGTACAGCTATTTAACATTTTGCTGGCAACATTTGAAAGATACATAATATATCTTGTCAATGCTGAATAACCTGTTAATATATTTATAACATGAAGGGAACGCAGCCAGTTTTTGGTGTGAAACAAAGAAAAATGTATCCTGATGAAACAACACAAATATAAAAAAATATTTACAAATCAAGTGCTTAGGGCAGAAAAAATACATGAAATACTCTCTTATTTTAAATATTTTTGTCAATTTTACATTTCAGATGCTACAAATGCTGTTTGTTACTTCCAACAACCCTGAAAGCACATTCCAAAGTATTTTAAACAAGAAAATACCTTTTTACTGCTGAATGCTTTGCTCAGTGACAAACCCGAGCTGCTGAAATCATTTATTAAAGAACTTGCTGGTACATCCTAACAGAAATATGTATTACCACACCTGTGAGGGAAATATTTGTACTTTAGAGGCTCAAGCTCAATTTTTTTAACATTTTTTGCACTTCCAGTTTGCTTAATTTGTTTTAGGGCAATTTAAATGAGTCTGGAGAGGCCCCTGAGGCTGCAGAAAGAACCAAGCTGCTTAACTTGGGGCTTAAATTGGGACTTCATGAGAGGCAACCCAGGTTAAAGAATATCAATGGCAATGAAAATTTAGAAGCCACAGAGACAGTGAATTCCCTTTTTTTCTCAGACAGGTGGCACTCACTGGCACCAGACTATAAACCCAGCTTAAAATGAAAGTAAATAATTCATTCTGTGTGTCACCCAAAGCTTAAAATCTACAGAAATTCTCACTCTGGTGGCCCACAAAATGTTTGCTGTGGTTTTTTTTCTACATGTCAGAACGAGCCAGTACCAAATATTGAAGGTGTCCAAAATGTCAATTATTGCTGCACAGTCACACTGGTTCTCACTGCAGGGCTGGCTGCTGCTCGTTCTCTTTCTTTAGCAATTTCCATCTCTATTTTGGCTTTGATTTTATTCCAATCCACTTCCAGCTGTAAGAACAGAAAAATTAAATACACAGAGCTCAACATCACAGAGAAAGAGGTCAGTTATTCAACTTGAAAATGCAATTACAAAGTGTTGAGTACACAAACTCAGGAAAGAGATGTAGGCACAGCTGAGCTCTAACTGAGCTTCCACCTTTAAAATAAACCAAGCCTGAGATATTTTCATAAATCCCACCACATCTCAGTGTGTCTGGCAATGTAACACAAAAATAACCTGCTTCTAATTCAATACCATGACATCAGTGTCCTGCTACCGAAAATTTAGCCCTGTATCAATAATTTATGAGTGATGTCTCCTCCAAGGAAGCTGATAGGATGTTAAACCAGTTATCTGCTCGAACAGAAATCAGATTCCTGCTTGGAATTGCCCTTCTGCATCAATAAATGTTTTAGTTTTGCTTTGGCATTTCTCCCCAGCTGCAGAGAATTGGCATTTTCTGCCTGTGTTTTGTGCCAGTGAAAACTCAGTCAATAGATACAGCACAGTATCACAGTACAAATGTGGGTACAAGAGCTGTGTCTTCCCAAAAATGCGTGACAAGGAAAAAAAAGGGATCATGGTGTGTTTGATGACCATAAAAACATGTCCAAAAATGAAATTGTGCAGTTCAGTTTATTGCTGGAGAATTAACACTGTCAAAGGTGGGATGGGAGAAGAATTTCAAGGATTGCACAAGGAATTCTCCTCTGTAATTAAATCATGGGGTAACAGGGAAGATTCTCTAAGAGGGAAAGTGAAACTGCAATACCCAGGTTCTCAGGTGAAAATACAATAATAACACCTCAATTCCAGAGGCATTCACTGGGTCCAGGATTCCCAGAATATGTGTAAGGTATTAAGAACCTGATATGTAAAATAAAACACATTTTTGGATCCTGCCTGGCTGCAGTAAAGAGAGGAAAAAACTCCTCATTTAAGCCTGAAGAGGTTTTAGGTTGTGAGAAGGAAACTGAGATCCTTTTATAACCTTGAGAAGAAACAGCAGCACAAAATTTTGCTTTTCAAGTTTCTTCTGATTTTGCTTTATGAATCTGGCAGGTTGCATTAAGAATTTAATTACAGCTTAAAATTCACATTATGTAGATCCCTCCTACTCTCAGATCCAGCAAAGACCTCCAGCACCTGGATGTGGAAAAGGACTTTTTCCCTCCAGAAATCTCCTGAGTGAGACCCAAATTTCAAGACTGACTATGGTGAAAAATCATCCTGCTCACACCTTGTCACTTCCAAGGTGGAATTCCTTAGGAATCCTTCCAGAATTTACAGCTTTCTCAAGGATTTAAAGAAAATCAGGATTATCTACAATGTCTACCAGAAGCATCAGGGGATTTACACAAAATTTGCTCTATTATGGGTTTTATAGAACACACACTTCCTGCACAGCAGCTGGGAAAGCTGCAGGATAAGAATGCTTGGAACCTGGGCTTTATTTTTCTGTATTTTCCAGGTAAATTACTGCAGAATGGTTCATTAGGGGCATGCTTTCGTTTAGGAAATGAGAATCCTTAAAAGCTCTAAGAGCTAATGGCTTCCATTAGGAATCCAGCTTTATTCAAAGTGAAATGGGCAGTGTCCAGTTAAAGGATGTGAATTCCCAGCTCAGGTGTTCCCTGATCCATCAGCTGCAGTGGATAAAAGGATTTCACACAAAGGAAAGGTCTCTTTTGAGAATTTCACCCTCAGAATGCTGAGGAATAAGGAGGGGAAAAGCGGGAAGGACTTGAGGGCTGCTGAGGGGAATTGCACACGTGGATGCCTCTCCTGAGGGAAATGTGTGGAAATATTCCAGTGGCATCCAAGATCCAGAACTTTAGGATGTGCCCTCAGCCTTCAGCATCTGTTAAATACTAATAAATTGATTTACTGATGACACAGAGGGTTCCCAATAAATGTATATTGAACTGTTTATCATATTTATCAGAATGGTTTGTAGTTCACTTCATAAATATCCAGATACCTTCAAAGTTTGTTATTATTTCTATCCATAAAATGCCACAAAAATGTTGGAGATGTTCAAGAGAGACACTGAACCATGGTGAGGTTTAGCTCCCTGTTTTATAGAGAACAATTGTGCCTTCACTGGTGTAATCTTTACCAGATATTAAATACATATATTCAATATATACACTGTGAATCTGTGCCTTCAAATAAAACACATGCCCAGCTATTCCTGGCCAAGCAGCTCCACATCAGGCCAGCAACTGTAAAAATGTCACATTTATGTTCACATTTGAACCACAGAAGGAAAACAGAGGTGCAAACCCATCCCACCCTCCCCAATTTGCCACAGAGCTCAGTCTGAAGCAGCAGGAACAATCCTGAGGGATACTTACACCTTCTGCATATTGCAAAAATCTTTGGTTGGTTTCTTTTTTCCCAAAATCCTGCAAGAACTTCTGTCTGTAAGCCAGGACCGTGTCCACATGTGTCCTGTGCTTCACTGCAAGATCCAGGGCTCTGGAATAAAGCAGGAATGGCTTGGTCAGGCTGGGGAGATGCTCTGGCACAACCACAAGCACCAAGGTTTTGCAGATACCCTGAGGGTGAGGGCAGAGATCCCAAATCCAAGCAGTTCCACCTCAGGATCAGGAGGTTAAAAGCAGCCAGTGATGAAAAATACCCAACAGTTATTTCCACTGACAACCTCATCACATCATTAATTTGACCACAGGAGGCTTTTTATTTCAAGGAAATGCAGAATATTTGAGAGTTTAGCACAAGGGACCAATTACAAAACCAATAATGTTTAATTACTTTTTTATAGTCAAAAATAGGTTCTGAACAGTCATAATACACATTTATGACATATTCTATATAGTATTTACAAATATGGTATAGGTGGGAAAGATTAGACACTGGATTAATTTAATTCGTTACTCTCACCTGGTTTCTTCTCAATGGCTTAAGAACATGGATATTTGATATACAGAGAGTTTTTAGATTATATATAGAATAAAAGAATATCCTTTTACTAATATCCAGCTTAAACCTCCCCTGACACAGCTTCATAACAAAACAACAATCACAGATATGTGGGGGAAAATCAACCTTTTGCCTGAATATATGAATATAATCGCAGAGAAATTAGGAGTAAACAGCTCAGAGGATTGTGTCAGAAAACGTGGGGGTTGGTTTTGCTTAAAGGAGAAATTCCTCCTTTGTTTTCTCAGCCCTAATTCATATTTTCTCCACCTACACAATGCTGGGAGCCTGAGTAGCCACAGCTCCATTTTTAGCAACAAGACACTTCAAACCAGCCCAAATTCCACAGCCAGTCTGGGGCATCACTGAGGACTTCTCTGTGCTAACAGTGATGAGAAAGCAAAATGTTATTTCAAAATGCTTCCAGGAATATTCTGGGCTTTTATCACCAAATATTTGTATTTTCTAAACACGACACAAAAATGCTGCTTTTTTTTTAGTTATTGTCAGGCTATGATTTAATTCATTTTTTTTTTAAAGTTGTGGGCGATTTAAAAGATAAGAAATGAGTCAGCAATAAAGCAACTGACTGAAATAATCAGGAAAACATATTTTAGTGGGAAAAAGTCCTACCTCTCCCAGTTGTAAAGGTTAATATTGACTTGGATAGCTTGGTAAACCAGGCCTGACTGAAGCAGGAGGGTTTCAGCCTCCTGGGTGTTCCCACTGAACAGCAGCATGTGAGCCATCCTGGACTCCTTGGATGGCAGATCCTTGATGGAATTGATGTACTGGACTTTGTCAATCTGCTCAGGAGGAGGACAGCAAGGAAATTAATTCATAAACTTGTTTTTGCAACAATTTAATTGGGATTTAACAGCATTTTCTTACCTCCCCAATTGCTGCATAGGCAATCTCAGCTGTGGTCATGTCCTTGTTGGCCACTGCCATGGCAGCCAAACAAGCCCACAGGGTCTGATCCTGAAATTCAAAATAAAAACAACTTCTAAACCTTCCAATATTTATCATCATGCTACAAATGGCTCCTCAAAGCAACTGCACAAGGCCTGGAAATTATGGGTAATAATACATTTCTCTGTGTGCCATTTATGGCACCGTGGAGTAAGTCTCTTATTAGGAAATTACTAATTATCTCTCAGAACTAGGAATTAGAACAACTTAATGGTAATAATACTATTACACATTTTTATTATATTTTTCATTACTTGTATTGTTTCTGTGAGGGCTTTTTTGGGGTTTTTTACACAGCCTTGAGGAAACCCCAAGAACTCAGAACCCAGGAAGATCCTAAATGACATTTTGATGGATTTTCAAGTGACAACGTTATTACAAAGATACATTGATAAACCATATTTAAATACAGTTTAAGCTACCACATCTAAAACTCTATTCAGACAGGAAAAATGTAATTTTTGACTTCTTAGTCCAGGAATTAAGGGGGTTTTAATATTTTTGTTGAGTGTGTTCAATAACAAATCTGGAAATAAAGACTTTCCATTGTGAGGGTTTTTAGAAGGATCACTCTTGATTTAAATCAGAATTAACAGCTACACTGAGGATGTTCTAAACACATCCCCATAATTCCCAACTGATTTTTCCAAGACTCAGGGCAAACCCTCCTGCAGGCAGCCCATTATTTGGGAGAATTAAGATTGTTCAGAGAATCAAAAGCTCATAAAATGTGTGTCACCTTCACAAAATCAGGTGATAAATGCTGAAAACTCAGCCTGAAATTATCCAGAAGATGAAGTTTCTAGGAGCTGTTCCTTGATGGGTCCTGCTGCTTTTTTTCCCCTCAGAAATATGACCCATTTTGTTATTCCTGACTGAAAATATTTTTCACTCTCTACCTGGGCTGCCAAAATCAAAATATCCTGACTTGGATGCTTAAATCAGGTGATGTGGACACTGAAAATAAAGATTCTGTTACAATTAATTCTAATTATACAACCCAAATTACCTGGATGTGCATTGATTTAATAATTCAGTGACACAAATACCTGAAATACACATTTAAGGTCATGACAAAAGTGCTAAACCTTTCCAGGAATAAATGGGAACAAGGGTTTGAAGGGATTTTGTTGTTTTAAAGACTACCACACTCACCTCATCTGTTGCTGTTGTCTAAACAAATACAAAAGAAAGCAATGGAAAAGGAAAAAAAAATAAAAAAAAGTGAAATAAAATATGGAAAATAACAGGTAATTGTGGAAATGTCACTTTTAATTGGTTATATTAAGGCCCAGGCCTGAAAATTTAAGCCTAGAACTAAATTCTGTGAGCACCTCTGTTCAATCCTGCTGGATTTTGGTGTGACTAAAAATAAGAATTGTTATTTATCATGAAAGTTATGAAATTATTATGTTATGGAGTTGAGAAAACCACATCATTTTCCACGAGCAGCCAAAAAAATGAGTGACACAGCAGGCTGGAAATGAGATGTAACATTTGATATGGAGAAATCACTACAAAAGGACACTTAAAACCATAAATATCCCATGGAATGGTATCAGAATATTCCCAAAAATCAGCTTTACCTTGACAAAGCGACAGAGTCTGACCCCATCTTCCCACCTGGAGGCGCTGACGTAGTCATGGAGAATTGCAGGGTAAGGGGAGATGTGCAGGTGGACAAGGGACCCATCTGCTCTCCTGATTGTGATCTGATTCCCTACAAAACTCACAATCTGGGGGTTTTTGCTGAATTCACTGTGTGGAGAAAGAAAAAAGCAGTTAATATTCATTTGTTTTTACAGGAAAGAATTTAACATGAGTTATTTGTGACCTAATATTTTGCTACTTTTAATGTCCAACACAATTTAACCAAATATTTTCTGTTTGTTTTTTACAAAAAACTGAGGCACTATTTCATGAGAAAGAACTCAAATTTTGCTTTTACATCAAGATGCTGCTCTACTTTCAAACCCTGCACCATCATTTCAACCCTAAACTGTTATCATTTTCCTTATAAAACACTTTTCCCTCATTTCCTAATCAAGAAACAGGAGAATTTTAAAAAGTTGCAAGCCCAGCTTTGACTTCTCCTGACCACAATTTGTTAAGGAAGGAGGAAAACAGTTAAAATAAATCATATTTGGATAAAAAAGGATTTCTTACCTGGCATCTTTTTCATAGAGAGTTTTTGGGAGAAGATCTTTATCCACATAGACTGTGTTGGGGTAATACCAGACTGTGAACCTGGAATCCTGAATCCCACAGAGGATGTTGGATGTGTCATTCCAGGCCAAGCTCTGCACCATTGTCCCTTCATTTACAGGCAAGAAATAACAGACATTTCCACGAGAAACATCAAAATAAAGGGAATTCTCAAAGGGTGCTTATTCATCTTTTTTTGGTTGTTTTTCTAAGGTTTTAACCCCAAGTTTGTAACATTTTAACTGCTGCTTTACATGGAACTGATAAAAAATTACCAGGATTTAGATAAAATGCACTGCAATTGTTTCTAGCTCTATCATATGAAAGCCACAGGTTTTTTTTCCAAATTCAATTTCACTATTAATTAAGCAAAATGTTATCCCTTGTATTAAATAAAAATTTATTTCCATCTTCCCAAACATCAATTTGAATTTTTCTCACCTATTTTGACAATCTTCTGCTCTTTCCCAAACCTTTTCACCGAGGTGATGAAAAGATCTCTGTTCTTATCAATAAAAGCTATTTTTCTCTCATTTGTAAGTCCTTTCTGGTCCAAAGCAATCTCCACAATCTCTGTCTGAAAAGGGAAAAGAGAATCCCTGCTTTTTATTTTGGAGATTTAATGTTTGGACATTCAAATTGATTTTTTTCCTAAACGCAAAGCAGAAAATTCTTTGATAAACTGGGCTGGGAAAACGTTTTTTGTGTGATTTCTCTGTGGAATGAATCATTCCATGGGGTTGGAATGAATATTACTTTAAGGTCCTTTCCAACCCCAACCATTCCACGATTCTGTGATTTTATAAACTGAATTTCATGAAGATTAAAACAATTTGAAGACAACACAAAGCATTAGAAGTCAGCTGAAAAGCTCCTTTCTATTAAGATTTTAAAACCTGTAATGGGTTTTCAGTCCCATGATGGAGGAAGCCCATCAGTGATTCTTAATTTCTAAGTACAATAAAGTCATTAAATCCTTCACTTTACCTTGTGGGTCAGAGGTTTTCCATCACCCAGGGGCTTCCCAGATAGAGCTTCAAATATAAAGATAACTGGAGAAAAATAACGATTTGCTTTATTAATTAAAACAGCAGATTTTCATAGATTTCTCCAGTGATTCAATTATTTTTTGAGTGTAATTTAGTGCAAGTGGATAAGATATTCTGTGTGAGTTTCACCAGTGACTTTCACACTCTGGTGAAAAAAGAATCTTATAAAAAACTGGATTTTCACCTCCTATCCCTATTTTTCATTTCCTATCTCAAATGGGGCTTTACAGAAATGACACCAAGTTCCGACAAAAGTCTGCACCCAGAATTGAAATAAATCCACATTTCCAATACCAGACTGACCCAGTCTTAATCCACAATTTAATTCAATTGGAATGTTTAGAAAGAGAGAAAATTGACTGAAAAATCCCACCAGGGAGTAAAAACTTATTCAAGTATTTTCTGTAAATATTCCATGGATCAGCTGGAAGTTCAAAGCCAAACCATTCTCTTGAAGTTCTGAAATTAACTTTAAGCAAGACCCATCATTTGAATTCATTTTTATAATAAATATATGTATTTTTATAACACATAAACCAGAATTTACCCTTCTCATCAGCTTTGTCCTTCACTGCCAGGGTGTCATTGCTCAGGGACACTGTCTGGGCATTTAAAATGTCTGTTCTCATGCCTGGATATTTTGGAGAGGAAATTAATCTGCCTTCATAGGAATATAAATAAAGTCCTCCACCATCTACAAGAAGAAAATGCCTACAAAAAGAGAAAAAAACCCAAACAAATAAGTAAATCAATAAATAATACAGAAAAATTATGTTTTCAGCAACGGGAAGGTCATGGTTTAATATCCTGCAACTGTTTTTCCAGCTTCCACCATTCCTAAGCTTTAAATTTCCAAGATATTCTGGAAGTTCTGTATGGAAAAGCTCAGTTTTAATGTGAATATTATCTTTTTCCAGGAGAACTGTTTATTATGTGAAATATTCATGATTTTATCTGGGTATTTTTTGTTTATTTCTAGTATTTCAATAGGAGCTTATTATGTTCATTATATATATGTATATCATAAAGAAATGTATTATTTATTTGATATATAAATAAATACATTTATTTATTATTTATTGTAGATATAATAACTCTATTTATTTATTAATTTAATAGTTATATTATGTTCATAATGAGCACTTTAAGAAGTCAGGCACCTTTCTGCTTGGAGAATCAGACTCACAGTTCCTTCCTTTAGGTCAAAGATCAGTGGAGTGTTCCAGTTCTTTGTCCTGCAAATATAAAAAATCAGCATTAAAATCATTAATTTTCACATATTTCAAGTACAAAGTTGGGTTCAGTAAGCAAAACCCACATTTTTAATCATCTAATATTCTTAAAAGAGAGGTTTGCCAATTTCAAAGAACACTCAGGAAGCCAAGGAACACTGAGAAGCACAAAATACAAAGGAATAACACTTCTACCTTCACTGTTTCATCCCTTCCCACCAGCAGCAGCTGCCCCAGGAGTCTTAAAAACCAGCAAAATTATATTTATATGGATTATTGTATTTTTAAAATATTTCTGACTCTTTCACAGAGAGTCTTTGTGCCCTGTTAGAGCTGCATTAGTGTTCGCTGAGCAGATACTCCTGAAGAGAAAATTCCAATTAATTAAAAAATAAATTAATTTTTGTGCTTCCAATCAAGTTCCTGCCACTCTTTACCACACAATCTGAGGAAGAGGAATTTTTTTACTCACGAGAACACATAACACTGAAGGGAAGTGGACACCACCAAATATCCATAATTCAGGGAGGCCTTAATGACCCTGTCCCGGAATTCCAACAAATCCACGGCATCATTGATGACATTGTGCACCTGAGCAAAGGAAAGTGGTCACAGAATTAAACAAAACAGCTGAAATCAAAGCTAATTAGTGAAATGTTCTTGTTGAGAAAATCATCTGAGGTGGAGAAGGTCTGAAATTCCCATTTTAAGGTTGTTCGGTTGTTGATTATTTGAGTATTTGAAGTAACACTTCAGTGATCCCATCCAAACAATCCAGCAACATCCAGGATTGGGATGGAGATGTTGCAGAGCTCTAGAATTTTAATGATTCCACACTTGGAAGCACAGGAAATTCAGGAGGTGGGCTGGGTGAGCAGGTTGTGGTTTTGTTATTTCACCTAAAACCTGCTCAAGAAAATCAGAATTTGCCTCAAATCAACACAGAGTTTTCAGCTCAGAGATTTTAGGGAGCTAAAAATCCAAGGGGGTACCTTAAACAAAAAGGTGTCCTGTTTTTTTGGAGGGTTTGGGGGGATTTTTTTGAAGATGTCTCTACTCTGAGGGTGGTAACTTCCTTCTGATGTTCTCCATTATGCACCAATTGCAAAACAAGGTCTGAACTCAATTATTCCAAGAGCCTAGAAACCATTTCCAAAGACATGTTAATGGCTATGTCCACCACAGCAGCACTAATTAACTTTCTCATTGTAATACTCAAGAAAAAAATCCATCTGCAACATTTTTGTAGGATTTTCCTACATAAATATATAGGAATAAAATCACTATAAAATACCAGAATTAAAAACGAGTCCTGACTCAGGGTTAGCTACACTTCCTCAGTCTTTGCATATTCAAAAATAGAATTTAAATCCCATGGAGATCACACCCAAGTCCATCTGGTACGAGTCGATGTCTGGGAATGAGAGAAAAAACTGGGAATTTTTACCTGATTTGTGCTGTGTGTTCCCAGACTCTGACTCACAACATCCCACCCACTGCCCCAGACTCAAATCCAGCACTGCTGCTGCTCCAACTCTGCCCCATCCAACATGAAAAAACCATTTTAGTGTCTAATTAGGAATGTGATGCTGAAAAGAGCAAAAGTGTAATTTGGAAAACGTGGAAGGATGGAAATCTTTATTATCCCGGAGAGTGAATGTCGTGAGTCAGAGTCTGGGAACACAAACAAACTTCAAAATTCCCATTTTGCATTAAAATAAACTTTGTGATCAGACTGCCCAGCTCAGAAGTGATTTTACCTTCATGGTTCTCCTCTTAATTAAGGTAATTTCAAAGTTTTTCCACTCCCAGTGTTGCTCCACCACGTGGGCAAAGATGACGTGGCCGTTCCCACACGCTCCGGCCAGCTGGGTGCCATCGATGGACCAGGAAATGGCAAAAATGCTGCCAGTGTTGGGCTTCTCCAGGGTATAAGACCACTGCAAAAGCAGAGAAAATAACAATTAAAGTTAGCCTGTACTTTTTACAAATCATTTATTGTCATAAACACATTTGCAGGGTTGGGATTTTTGAAGAAGCAGCAATAAATGAAGTTTTTATCACGTTGGGATTGGATGTTTAAGTCAGACTCTGGAAAAGAAAAAGGAAAAGCATCAGGTAAAGCAGAAATGAAAAAGTCACAATGCCTGGAGTACATCAGGTACCAGTTTTCTACTCACAATTTATTGCTAGTGTACTCTTGTTCATAAACCCAGGCAATCACAACATAAAATTATGTCAAGGTGCTCAAGAAATTATTGTATTTTCTCCACTCTGTTGTTACTGTCCAAGTGAAGGATTAATTAAAAATTTCCTACAGCAAAAACCTTTATTCTTAATTCCCCCGGCCTTATCCATGAGACTCCCCTGAAGTTTAGATCCTTATTAATAAATCCTTGTCAAAAATTAGAATTTCCAGACCAAGACAGTTTTTTATTTCCTGCATCCCAGAAACAGAGATCACACAAATCACCCTGAATCTCCAAAGAGAGGTTTCCCTGAAAATGGGTGACAAATAAAAATTAAATAATCTTTTAAGTGAACTTTAGGAAGATATGAAAGCAGATTTTAAAATAAGAAGCAAATCTCAATTATTTCCTCTTTATGTAATAGAATATTTAAAAAAATCCTATACTAATTGAAGAACTACCTGAATATTCAAATATATTTGAAGTCTTAAGGAGCAATTCAATAATAAAAATAATGTGACTGAAGTTAAATGCAAACACGGATTGACTTTTGGAGACATGAAATTATCCCAAAAGGGGCACAGTTGGAAGAAAATCTTCACCTGATGTTTCTAACATATTTCATATTCCAATTTCTTTTGCAGAGCATAAAACCCCTAAAAATTAAGTCCTTCACACGAAGTCTTTATAGGATTTAAGTGGAAGGAAATCCCAAAAATCCAAGTCTTCATACAATTTGGTTGGAAGGAAATCCCAGAAATCCAAGTCTTTGTATGATTTAGATGGAAGGAAATCACAAAACTTGGAGTAAAATAAAGGTGTTGGGACTTAAAATGTTCAGTGGGAAGGGAACTTGATGGGGTGAAATCCAACCCCAGTTGTGCTCCTGGTTTGGGGAATTCTGAGTGGAATTAAAGCTGGTTTTTACACATCAGGGTGAGTGAAAGGTGATGTTGGCACTGCCTGAATTTCCATTTTCAAGCCTCAATTTTAAGGCTTCACCTTCCACATCATTCCCTGTCTGGGTGAGCTGCACTTGGGAAGAAAATTCCAATTTTTGGAGACCAGTCCATAACTGTTCCTCTGCCTGGCCAGGATGAATTCAGCCCCAAACACTCTCCAGTAATTAAAACCCCAATAATTAAAGCCTGCCTCCTCCCACGGCCGGGAGCAGCCCTGGAATGCTGTGCCCAGCCCTGGAGAAGGCTCTCCCTGACCTCCAGCCCAGATGTTCTTCCCAGCTGGGATCTGTCTGGGAACACTTTGAAGAAGCTGTTTCAAGCTGAGCCCTGGGATCCTCCCAGCCAGACCCGGCTGTTTCCGAGGTCATTTCCCTTGGATCAAGGATCCACCCAGAAGGAATAAAAGGGCATCAAACCATCAATTAAAAACCACTTTAAGGGCTCCAAGAATGTTTTTTTGGAGTTACTTTTCCATGGAAAGCAGAGACGCTGCAGCTCTGACAGGATCCATTCCCAAAACTACTTTTTTTTTAATAAACTTTTTTTTCTTCGGGTCATTGAAAATCATTCAAATATTTCCAGATTATAACCTACATTAAAAAAAAAAAAAAAACAAAACAGAGAAAGCCATTTCAAAGCTTTATTTTCCAGCTGTTTTTGAAGGCTCTGTGTAATTCAGACCACTCCAGTGATTCATGCTCCCTGCAGATGTCTGCTGCATTTATCATGGACATAAAATGTTATCAGAAAAATCATTTCAGCTCTTCATTTTTAAACAGAAACAATTTAAAAACTGGAATAGCTGCTGTGTAGCTTCTAAATACACTGATTTCTCTTTTTTTTGTAGGAAAGGTCTGACTGTGACTCCAGGAATGAGTGTTGGTCCAACATTAATGCAGTATTAGACTTTGGGTTGTACTTTTCCTGTGCCAAAATGAATTTTTCACTGAATTCTCTCAAGAACAAACCCAGGAGTTCTGAAAGTTTCATTTTATTAAATAAACACATAAAAGCAACAACTTGAGCTTCCCTTTTCTGACTGCACAATGGAGTAAAACTGAAGAACTGCAGTCCCTAAACGCTGCCTGACTTCCTACTCAATTCCCATCTCTGGCTCCCGGGATGGGGCTGAAAGGATTTCAAGGAGCACATTCCCAGAGCTCTGTCCCAGGAACGAGGACAGTTTCCCACATCTGGAATATTGATGCTCCAAGACTCAATCTGAGGGATTTAATCAGCAATTTCGGGACTGAAAGCAATAAATTAATATATTTAATACCCATTTTTAAAACAATATAGTGAAGACAGAATATATTTTATTTTATACAAATTATATATAATATATAAAAACTACAAATTAAAAATCTAATAATTTAGAAAGAATAAATAAAATAATAAATAAACTAAAAATAACTAATAAATAGAAAAAAGAATAAAAATTTATAATATAAATTATAAGTTAAAAGAGC
>VZRS01011284.1:37143-58574 GCA_013398055.1 Ifrita kowaldi
AGCAACACTGATGTCAGCTGTGCAAAGGACACTTGGATGTTCCTGGCTGGATTCTGCTTCCCAGGATGAGGAATTCTGAACAGGGAATGCTGATGTCAGCTGTCAAATTGGATCTTACAAGGTTATAAATTCATTTTCCAAAGGAAATCTGTACTTGGGATCACCTGAAGATGCACACACCTATGGAATTTGCTTGTTGGAAATATATATGTAATATATCTATATATATATAAAACTTCTCTGATATTGAACTGAATATAAAATAAACTATTTCACAATATCAGATTTATAAATATATTTAGTATTATATTTATGTATTATTTATTATTATTTTATATACTATTATCCCCACAGGAAACCACACAAGATTCTCTAACCCAGAGCCAAAAACTGGAAAACTGGAGGTAAGAAAACCAGCTCTGTATTACAAAATAAACCCCAAAAAGAAGATACCTAAAATTCTCCTGAAATCCAACACCATTCCCACAATTATTAACCCAAGAACTAAAACAGGATGCCAAACTGCTCCCCATAAATTCTTCCCCTCAGAAAATGAAATATTGATGTAAAGAATTACTTTCATAGGTGATCCAAGTGCTTTAATTTTCTTCCAGAAGTTGTATTAGCCAATTCCAATAAATTAAAATATGCCAGCTTGGAAAGAGCTGCTCAACAACATCATTCCATGGGAAACCTATCCATAATATTTTTGCTTTTATCGAGCTACAAAGAATTCAGGATCATGAACAATAAAAGCAGATCAAACAGGGGCAGGGCAGAAAAATCACCTGATTTTTTTACACTGCCAAATGCACAAGACTAAAATTGAATGGAATGGGATCACAGCTGTAATTCCATAGAAAACAGATTTTTTGGGGGATTTTTAAGTGCTCTAGTTTAGGACAATTCAGCACTATCACAATGATATAAAAATACGTATTTTACAAATGTACTGCACATATTCACTTCCAGAACCTTGCTCTCTCTTTTATATCTGTATAGTATCAATATCATCGTAATTTAAAGGATAAATGATAATAATTTTATATTAATCACACAATTTATTGCCCTGAATGAAAATCATTTAACGCTCAACATTTAAATAATTTTCACAGCTTCTCTGGACCTGCTGCATTGTAGTTTTAATATTCCTGGATGGTTTTTATCCTCAATATATTTTAGCCACAGCACCACACTCGCACTGGTTTTAAATGGGGTTGGGTTGAGGAATAGTTACCCTTGCAGAATGTTTTCCTTTATTTTCCAAAGATGTCAGGCAATATTCCATATTTTAACAGAATTTCTAGCAAAATTTGATAGAATATAAAAATATAAGAGGATCAGACAAATATGCAAACTGTTAGTGTACTAAAATGGCCAAAATTAATTCTGTAATACAAGAAAAAGTTTGAATAATGTATAAAGTAATTTTAAAAATTTATGGATTAATGGAAATAATTGCTTTCATTACACAGAAATTGCTCAGCAGAGTGATGAAGACAGGAGTAAAGCAAAGGGCAGGATTTAGTAGTCAAATAAACATCAATTTATAGGTAAACATCAACAGAAAAAAAAAAGTTCAAGAAGAAGAGCACAAAGAATTCGGAAAATAAATCATTAACAGAAGATGCATAAATACATTCAGCATTATTTAAATAAAAATTGGATGCCCCTATTTATTAATTAAAATGATTAATTTGACCAGTGTTTCACTTTTAATGTTTTTTATCACTGATCTCTCCACACTTCCAAGGCCCTGGGAACACAACCTGCCTGTAGGACAGCTTTAATAATTTATTTTATATATAAATATATGATTTCTCTTCAAATGCTATAGAAGCAAAAGTGCTTTTTAAACAAAGAAATACAACTTAAAATGTTATTCTTAAATTTGTAAGTTTGTTTTTTACCATGAAGCTGCTTGAACATCGTAGGGAGGTAGAAAGAAAATGAGAAAAGAGCACTGAGTGCAAGAATTTAATTTAATTATGCCCCAAAGTGAACACAGATGCCAGAGAAGAGTTAATGATATATATTTATTGTCCTGATGGCTCCCTGGGGAGCAATTTGCCAACGCAGCTCCATTACATCAGACACAATAAAAGTGTCTGTGCTGACCAGGAGAAGCCAGGTCTGCTTCTCTTCAAACTCCATCCCATCCTCCTTTTCCCTCAGTTCCAGCACAGCCACCTCTTTAGTCAATATTTACATTCAATGTCATTATTTACATTCAAAACCCTGAATTTGGAGAGGATAAATTACCAGTGGGAGCTGCTAAACACCCAAAGCATCTGGCACCAGCTACTGTTCATTTTTGTTTAAGAGCTGAGTAATAAACCAGGTAAAATAATCTTAATTTTAGACAAGAAATAAACCTGTCTGCATTAAAATTCCCACTAACCTGTCCAGTATGAAATGCTGATTAAAACATTATTGGTTCTCAGCTAGCAGGGGTCTGACCCAGACTTACAGCAAATTAAATTACAGAACAGATCTGGAGATATCAAAGTAAAACATTTTTAAATCAGCAAATTGACACTTTGCAAAAGAAAACTGCATTTGAGTACTTTTCCTACAAGATAATAGTAATTTAATTTTACTTAGAAACTTGTAATTGAATTCTATTTATACATTGTCAGTGGATACCAGTGAAATCAGAATCACTACAAAAAGTGAAATATGAAAACTCAGATTTTATCCTTATGCCTCTTCTCAAATAATCTTTAAAGGTTCTTCTTCATGAGTTTAAAATATCTGAAATGCACACTCCAAATTCATGGTGAGATGAACCATGATTGACTGAACACACCCAAAACACCACAGCAATTTTTTCCCAAAAAGAGCAACAGACACAATGAGAAAAGAGGTAGAAAATGGGACAATATAAGTCCCAAATAATCAAAGTTTGCTTCAAAAAATCTGAGTAAAAATGTGCAGAACCTCAGGAAACTCACAGAAACAATGAGGACAATCTGTGCTGGGAGCACCAATGAAGGGAGGTGAAACTGCATTAAACTCATTTTAATTGGAGACCAAGTTGAAGAAAACCCTGTAAAAATGATTCAGGAGTAAAGCTTCAAAGGAAAAAAAAGATCATTAAATAATAAAAGTGCAGGACATGGTTCTTCCTTTTTCATCAGGTTATGGTTATACACTCCTTTTTATGGCTAAAAATTGCACTTTATGATTAGCTGTGATCACAAGAGATGCTTGTGAGCTGTGTGCTTTTAGGTAAAAACCCAATGTCCTAAAAGGCAAAATATTATTAAAAACAAAATATTCTGGTCAGCAAAAAGGTGCTGGCAATCACAAGCAGTTTTTGTTAATAAAATACCCACCTGTACACTGATACCCTGAGGAATATCTGCTGTGTTATCAAGAAATTTGGACAATTCCACCCCTATTTCCAGAGTTTTACTCACCCCAGTTTTATCACAGAGACGTAAAGTATTGAAAGATCCCACAGCAAACAATTCTCCATCCAGAGCCCAGGCAATGGAAGTGATGGGATACTCGTGGGGCTGGGAACTGTACAGGGCACGGCCAAAACTGTCCCAAACCTGCAGCAAAATTCAAATATCCATCCATGGCAGCACAGCTTGGGTGCATTTTTGTTATCCCACAAGAATAATGTTCCCTGATGTTTTTAGTGTAACTTGAAAAAATCCCCTATGTCATCGCTCACTTTCGTTTTATATGAATACTTTTTTGTATTTTTATTATTCCAGAAGTATAATTTTCCCTCATGTTTTCAGTGTAACTTGAAAAATCAACTGTATAATAGCTCGCTTTTCTTTTATAGATATATATTTTATATTAAATATTTTTCTTATTCCAGAAGTACAATGTTCCCTCATGTTTTAGTGTAACTTGAAAAATCTCCTGGATCATAGCTTGCTTTTGTTACACATATTTTTTTTGTATTTTTATTATTCCAGAAGTATAATTTTCCCTCATGTTTTTAGTGTAACTTGAAAAATCCCCTGTATTATAGCTTGCTTTTGTTACATTTTTTTGGTACTTTTATTATGCCAGAAGTACAATTTTCCCTCATGTTTTCAGTGTNCTTCTTCATGAGTTTAAAATATCTGAAATGCACACTCCAAATTCATGGTGAGATGAACCATGATTGACTGAACACACCCAAAACACCACAGCAATTTTTTCCCAAAAAGAGCAACAGACACAATGAGAAAAGAGGTAGAAAATGGGACAATATAAGTCCCAAATAATCAAAGTTTGCTTCAAAAAATCTGAGTAAAAATGTGCAGAACCTCAGGAAACCCACAGAAACAATGAGGACAATCTGTGCTGGGAGCACCAATGAAGGGAGGTGAAACTGCATTAAACTCATTTTAATTGGAGACCAAGTTGAAGAAAACCCTGTAAAAATGATTCAGGAGTAAAGCTTCAAAGGAAAAAAAAGATCATTAAATAATAAAAGTGCAGGACATGGTTCTTCCTTTTTCATCAGGTTATGGTTATACACTCCTTTTTATGGCTAAAAATTGCACTTTATGATTAGCTGTGATCACAAGAGATGCTTGTGAGCTGTGTGCTTTTAGGTAAAAACCCAATGTCCTAAAAGGCAAAATATTATTAAAAACAAAATATTCTGGTCAGCAAAAAGGTGCTGGCAATCACAAGCAGTTTTTGTTAATAAAATACCCACCTGTACACTGATACCCTGAGGAATATCTGCTGTGTTATCAAGAAATTTGGACAATTCCACCCCTATTTCCAGAGTTTTACTCACCCCAGTTTTATCACAGAGACGTAAAGTATTGAAAGATCCCACAGCAAACAATTCTCCATCCAGAGCCCAGGCAATGGAAGTGATGGGATACTCGTGGGGCTGGGAACTGTACAGGGCACGGCCAAAACTGTCCCAAACCTGCAGCAAAATTCAAATATCCATCCATGGCAGCACAGCTTGGGTGCATTTTTGTTATCCCACAAGAATAATGTTCCCTGATATTTTTAGTGTAACTTGAAAAACCACCTGAATTATAGCTTGCTTTTGATATATTTTTTTGGTACTTTTATTATGCCAGAAGAACAATTTTCCCTCATGTTTTCAGTGTAACTTGAAAAACCACCTGAATTATAGCTTGCTTTTGATATATTTTTTTGGTACTTTTATTATGCCAGAAGAACAATTTTCCCTCATGTTTTCAGTGTAACTTGAAAAACCACCTGAATTATAGCTTGCTTTTGATATATTTTTTTGGTACTTTTATTATGCCAGAAGAACAATTTTCCCTCATGTTTTCAGTGTAACTTGAAAAACCACCTGAATTATAGCTTGCTTTTGATATATTTTTTTGGTACTTTTATTATGCCAGAAGAACAATTTTCCCTCATGTTTTCAGTGTAACTTGAAAAACCACCTGAATTATAGCTTGCTTTTGATATATTTTTTTGGTACTTTTATTATGCCAGAAGAACAATTTTCCCTCATGTTTTCAGTGTAACTTGAAAAACCACCTGAATTATAGCTTGCTTTTGATATATTTTTTTGGTACTTTTATTATGCCAGAAGAACAATTTTCCCTCATGTTTTCAGTGTAACTTGAAAAACCACCTGAATTATAGCTTGCTTTTGATATATTTTTTTGGTACTTTTATTATGCCAGAAGAACAATTTTCCCTCATGTTTTCAGTGTAACTTGAAAAACCACCTGAATTATAGCTTGCTTTTGATATATTTTTTTGGTACTTTTATTATGCCAGAAGAACAATTTTCCCTCATGTTTTCAGTGTAACTTGAAAAACCACCTGAATTATAGCTTGCTTTTGATATATTTTTTTGGTACTTTTATTATGCCAGAAGAACAATTTTCCCTCATGTTTTCAGTGTAACTTGAAAAACCACCTGAATTATAGCTTGCTTTTGATATATTTTTTTGGTACTTTTATTATGCCAGAAGAACAATTTTCCCTCATGTTTTCAGTGTAACTTGAAAAACCACCTGAATTATAGCTTGCTTTTGATATATTTTTTTGGTACTTTTATTATGCCAGAAGAACAATTTTCCCTCATGTTTTCAGTGTAACTTGAAAAACCACCTGAATTATAGCTTGCTTTTGATATATTTTTTTGGTACTTTTATTATGCCAGAAGAACAATTTTCCCTCATGTTTTCAGTGTAACTTGAAAAACCACCTGAATTATAGCTTGCTTTTGATATATTTTTTTGGTACTTTTATTATGCCAGAAGAACAATTTTCCCTCATGTTTTCAGTGTAACTTGAAAAACCACCTGAATTATAGCTTGCTTTTGATATATTTTTTTGGTACTTTTATTATGCCAGAAGAACAATTTTCCCTCATGTTTTCAGTGTAACTTGAAAAACCACCTGTATTATAGCTTGCTTTTGATATATTTTTTTGGTACTTTTATTATTTCAGAAGTATAATTTTCCCTCATGTTTTAGTGTAACTTGAAAAATCATCTGTATTATAGCTCACTTTTGTTTTATATGAATACTTTTTGTATTTTTATTATTCCAGAAGAATAATTTTCCCTCATGTTTTACAGTAACTTGAAAATCCCCTGTATCATAGCTTGCTTTTGTTCTATATGTATTTTTTTAAATGTATTTTTATTATTCCAGAACTATCATTTTCCCTCATGATTAAGTGTAACTAGAAAAATCAGCTATATTATCCCTTACTTTTATTTTATATATACACTTGTTATACTTTTATTATTCCAGAACTATCATTTTCCCTCATGACCATAGAAATTGCAGAAATAATTGTCCAAGTTAATTTAGTGTAACTATATATATACACACACATATAATATTATTTAATCAGTATTGCTTTGTTTAATGCCACAGACTTTGCTTTTTGCCATGGCAAATGTCACATAATTCTGTACAAATTATTCTGTATAAAATATTTTGTACCCCTGAGTTGTATTTCCCGTACCCCAATTACCCCAAGTCTGTAAAAGAACCACAAGGTTTATTCTGCTTGTAGTTGTGAGGCTCCTCTGCAAATTTCCAAAAAAAAAAGAGATTTTTTAATGGAAATCAACAAAATACCAGGAAGCCAATCCACAAAACAATTTAATAATTTATTGGATTTTTAAATTTCTTAATTATGTATCTCCTATCACAGCCTTTACACATTTAAATGACAGAACCAAACACACGATACATTTAGAAGTCAGTTTTTATTTAAGGGAAGAGACACAAAATGTGCTTTATATTTTGGATGCAGATTATATTAATATATTTTCTGCATCCAAATATTCATTAATATATTTTAAAATTTACTGAGGGATTCACTAATGTTCCTGTAATAGAAAAGAGCAGCTTTAGCTCCTCTAATTTGATATGTCACACCTTACATTAATTCAAATAATCACTTCTATATTTCTACACATTTTTCTTTTTGTTTCACTCCCATTTTACCCATTTTTATCCTGCTGCGTTTTAAGAAAAATTGTAATTTTATATTACTACACAGAGTGAAGTGTATGGATAAATAATACAACTTCTTCTTGAAAAGTGAAAGACTTCTCATTTCATTTTGGGCTTCCAGACTAAAATTCAGAAATTTCAGGATATCTAATCACTTTTTTGGTCAGGTAGTTAAAATTTAACCAGAACTCACCTTATATCTACAATCTTCCCCTGCAGAAAGAATCAGATCATTCACTGAATTCCAGTCAGTTTTTAAAATCAGGCCATCATGGGCTTTCCACTGAAATGGGAAAAAAAATCAATTAAACAGATGCAACAATCCTGACAACTTCTATTTTTAATATTTATCACTCACTGGACTTGATGATCTTGGAGGTTTTTTCCAACCTTAATGATTGCATGATTCAGCAGAAAAATAAAATAAATAAAGCCTGAACAAGGCAGAATCAAAGGACAAAAATCTGCACTAAAATCCTGCTTTCAACAACTGCTTCTTCACAAGTGAAAAGGGAAAGACTTCTGTACCTTTATTTATGCAAATAAATGCCAATAATTCACCAGATTATTAATACCTGCAAAACTTTAGCATTTGGCTGGAGGGGTTTAATGATCAGCTGCTTCCCTGAGGTGTAGAGAACTTTGTCAGAGTCAGGTGCCCAGGACACTGAGTACACTGGTGTTCCTGTGGGCATGGAAAACATGGAAAACATTCCTGGGGCTTGGCTGAACAAATCCTGCAGGAATTCCTACAGCAAGGCACGTCATTACCTGTCCTTTTAATACTTTTGAATTTATTTAATTTAATATACTTTAATAATAAAATATATAATATTGATTGTAAAATATAATAACGTGTGGTAAATCAAATATATTTATATATAATATACATTTATATAAGGATACATAAAATATATTACATTATTGCATAAAATATGTTGCATTTGTATTGCATAAATATCTATGTAGATAATACTGTATTGCATAAATGTACACTACATGTTTCTCAAATCCCATTATCTTTTCCCATTTACCACATTATCAATTTCTAAAACTTTTAAGTGAGCAGTTTTAAACGAGTCCAGAAAACCAACAGGAAATAGCTGCATTTTGTGTTTATATTCAGCTTCTACCCACTGATGTAATTTAAGCCACAATTGTCACTCCAGACATACAGAAAATCAAAATAATACTCACCAAGAGACAGCAGAAAATAATTCTTTTCATCCTACATTGTGAGACTGAACACAAATATGGGTAGAAAGTTTTGTATTGCACCTAAATTATTCTTTTTTGTATTTGCAGGCTCCATAATTAACACATATACTTGTTTTGCTGCACATGCAAAACCCCTAACTATCCCATACACAAATAATTTACAAAATAAATGAAAATAAATTAAACTGGCCCAGAGACTTCACAGATTTTTTTCCCAATTAACTGAAAATTTTTTACGCTGGAACTCCCAGAATTTTTTCTCTGGAATAAAGCTGACTGTTCCATTTTAAAATCATGTTCCAGTTTTCAAATTAGATTTTTTGAAAACAGAATAAAGCAAAAATTACATGGAAAAACATCCAAGGAAAAAAAAAAGAATTTTAAAAAGTCAGACTTGCCAACTATGCAAATATTTTCCATATTATTTGACAGGATTTGTCTCCTCTGAAGAAAAATCAAAGGACTTTGCTACTTCATTCCTTGAAATAAAACTAAGAAAGTTAAGTAAAAAGAATCTCCAAGTATTAAACTGAGCAACTGAATTAAAATTGTTCATATAAACAATTTTTAATATAACTTTATGGTAATAAAAAACTCCAAAAGGATTAAAAATGCTATTACAAGGTAAAATCCCCAATGACAATTTTGGCATTTTCTCTTTAAAAAAATGACCCAGGAATATTTTTGTATGGGAATATTTTGATAAGATTTAGATAATTAAGTGACTGGACTGCTACAAGTGCCTAAAATCGTATCTTCCCACTTCTCTCTGTGCAAAAAGCTGATTTTATTAAGGTTAAACTTGATTTGAGCTCCCAAATATTCACCCTCTAAATTGAGACCTGGTGGTGCTGCTCCTGAAGATTTCTGTACTTCATATATTTTCTTTCAGGGCATTTTATTACTTAAAAATACAGAATTATGAAAGATTTTTTTAACTTGTCAACCATCAGAGCAGACAAGTCACAGAAACACAACATATATTAAATAAATGTGGCACTGGCTGTTTTCCTCCTGGCAGTTCCTGTTGAAAATGCCATAAATTCTGTCACCAGCTGGAGCAGAAATTCTAAGTAAACTCCATTTTTTTTGGCCCTGTTCTGATGCTGATTTAACAATCAGAAGACTTTTCTATTTAAACCAAATGTTTCCCTTTTTTATGATGGCTGAGGACTTAACCACAATTTCCAGGGCTTAACAGCAGGAGCTGAGTTAACTCATTTCCTTCTGCACTTAACAAGGACTGGGTTGGGAAAACACTGCCAACACCCTGGAAAACTCCAAGGAACAGACACACTGCAGGGATAAACAGCTGCAGGAAGGAATATTCTGGGAGAGAAGCAGGGAGAAAGGCAGCAAATTGGGATTTGAGGGAGGAAGATCCGGCTTCTCATCCCACAACAGAGACTTTGGTAATCCCAAGAGTTTCTGTGGGATTTTGGACTGTTGCAGGAGGAGAAACATTAATTCAGACAATTTTAGATCTTGTGAGGGTGTCTCCAAAAGAATACAGATATCAGGAATAAATTCCTCCCTGGGACAGTGGGGAGGGCTGGGATGGAATTCCCAGAGAAGCTGTGGCTGCCCCTGGATCCCTGGAAGTAACCAAGGTTGGGTAGGAGCAACCTGGGATAGGGGAAGGTGTCCCTGCCATGGAATGGGATGAACTTTAAGGTCCTTCCAACCCAAACCATTCCATGACTCCATGATAACCCTGTGGGTTCCCAACACATTATCTGAGAGATTCATGGAAAAAAGTTTCCTCATCAAAATGGACCAGTGGAAGCCCAAATACAACATTCCAGGGTAAGGCCAAGGAGGAAGAAAAGGAAGAATTTTGAGGGAATCCANGGGAAAAAAAAGCAATTAAACAGATGCAACAATCCTGACAACTTCTATTTTTAATATTTATCACTCACTGGACTTGATGATCTTGGAGGTTTTTTCCAACCTTAATGATTGCATGATTCAGCAGAAAAATAAAATAAATAAAGCCTGAACAAGGCAGAATCAAAGGACAAAAATCTGCACTAAAATCCTGCTTTCAACAACTGCTTCTTCACAAGTGAAAAGGGAAAGACTTCTGTACCTTTATTTATGCAAATAAATGCCAATAATTCACCAGATTATTAATACCTGCAAAACTTTAGCATTTGGCTGGAGGGGTTTAATGATCAGCTGCTTCCCTGAGGTGTAGAGAACTTTGTCAGAGTCAGGTGCCCAGGACACTGAGTACACTGGTGTTCCTGTGGGCATGGAAAACATGGAAAACATTCCTGGGGCTTGGCTGAACAAATCCTGCAGGAATTCCTACAGCAAGGCACGTCATTACCTGTCCTTTTAATACTTTTGAATTTATTTAATTTAATATACTTTAATAATAAAATATATAATATTGATTGTAAAATATAATAACGTGTGGTAAATCAAATATATTTATATATAATATACATTTATATAAGGATACATAAAATATATTACAACATTATTGCATAAAATATGTTGCATTTGTATTGCATAAATATCTATGTAGATAATACTGTATTGCATAAATGTACACTACATGTTTCTCAAATCCCATTATCTTTTCCCATTTACCACATTATCAATTTCTAAAACTTTTAAGTGAGCAGTTTTAAACGAGTCCAGAAAACCAACAGGAAATAGCTGCATTTTGTGTTTATATTCAGCTTCTACCCACTGATGTAATTTAAGCCACAATTGTCACTCCAGACATACAGAAAATCAAAATAATACTCACCAAGAGACAGCAGAAAATAATTCTTTTCATCCTACATTGTGAGACTGAACACAAATATGGGTAGAAAGTTTTGTATTGCACCTAAATTATTCTTTTTTGTATTTGCAGGCTCCATAATTAACACATATACTTGTTTTGCTGCACATGCAAAACCCCTAACTATCCCATACACAAATAATTTACAAAATAAATGACAATAAATTAAACTGGCCCAGAGACTTCACAGATTTTTTTCCCAATTAACTGAAAATTTTTTACGCTGGAACTCCCAGAATTTTTTCTCTGGAATAAAGCTGACTGTTCCATTTTAAAATCATGTTCCAGTTTTCAAATTAGATTTTTTGAAAACAGAATAAAGCAAAAATTACATGGAAAAACATCCAAGGAAAAAAAAAAGAATTTTAAAAAGTCAGACTTGCCAACTATGCAAATATTTTCCATATTATTTGACAGGATTTGTCTCCTCTGAAGAAAAATCAAAGGACTTTGCTACTTCATTCCTTGAAATAAAACTAAGAAAGTTAAGTAAAAAGAATCTCCAAGTATTAAACTGAGCAACTGAATTAAAATTGTTCATATAAACAATTTTTAATATAACTTTATGGTAATAAAAAACTCCAAAAGGATTAAAAATGCTATTACAAGGTAAAATCCCCAATGACAATTTTGGCATTTTCTCTTTAAAAAAATGACCCAGGAATATTTTTGTATGGGAATATTTTGATAAGATTTAGATAATTAAGTGACTGGACTGCTACAAGTGCCTAAAATTGTATCTTCCCACTTCTCTCTGTGCAAAAAGCTGATTTTATTAAGGTTAAACTTGATTTGAGCTCCCAAATATTCACCCTCTAAATTGAGACCTGGTGGTGTTGCTCCTGAAGATTTCTGTACTTCATATATTTTCTTTCAGGGCATTTTATTACTTAAAAATACAGAATTATGAAAGATTTTTTTAACTTGTCAACCATCAGAGCAGACAAGTCACAGAAACACAACATATATTAAATAAATGTGGCACTGGCTGTTTTCCTCCTGGCAGTTCCTGTTGAAAATGCCATAAATTCTGTCACCAGCTGGAGCAGAAATTCTAAGTAAACTCCATTTTTTTTGGTCCTGTTCTGATGCTGATTTAACAATCAGAAGACTTTTCTATTTAAACCAAATGTTTCCCTTTTTTATGATGGCTGAGGACTTAACCACAATTTCCAGGGCTTAACAGCAGGAGCTGAGTTAACTCATTTCCTTCTGCACTTAACAAGGACTGGGTTGGGAAAACACTGCCAACACCCTGGAAAACTCCAAGGAACAGACACACTGCAGGGATAAACAGCTGCAGGAAGGAATATTCTGGGAGAGAAGCAGGGAGAAAGGCAGCAAATTGGGATTTGAGGGAGGAAGATCCGGCTTCTCATCCCACAACAGAGACTTTGGTAATCCCAAGAGTTTCTGTGGGATTTTGGACTGTTGCAGGAGGAGAAACATTAATTCAGACAATTTTAGATCTTGTGAGGGTGTCTCCAAAAGAATACAGATATCAGGAATAAATTCCTCCCTGGGACAGTGGGGAGGGCTGGGATGGAATTCCCAGAGAAGCTGTGGCTGCCCCTGGATCCCTGGAAGTAACCAAGGTTGGGTAGGAGCAACCTGGGATAGGGGAAGGTGTCCCTGCCATGGAATGGGATGAACTTTAAGGTCCTTCCAACCCAAACCATTCCATGACTCCATGATAACCCTGTGGGTTCCCAACACATTATCTGAGAGATTCATGGAAAAAAGTTTCCTCATCAAAATGGACCAGTGGAAGCCCAAATACAACATTCCAGGGTAAGGCCAAGGAGGAAGAAAAGGAAGAATTTTGAGGGAATCCAAGGAGGAAGGAAGGCCAAGGATGGAACAGGCACGTGGATCATCATCCCAAAATATAAGCCTGAGCATTTATTTCTAATACAAAGCGTGGAATGAGGCAAAGGAATGTTGGCAGTGGGAACCCTTTCAGTTCTCATGATGACAAAGGAAGGAAAAAATTGGTTGAACAAAATGCACCTCCCTTAAACATCAGCATTCCTGCAGAATCCTGTCCTGATCCCATGTATGGCAGTGTACAAAGGGGGCTGTGGGATTCTGACTCTGAATTTAAAGGGCTTCAGGTGACTTTTTGTTGAAAACACAAATACAATGTGACAGTTATTCCATGGGGACTCAACTGTGCTTTTGTACTGCATCGAAACCTTGCAGAGACCAGTGAAAATTCATATTTCAAACTACAGCATATCATTTACTTCATAAGCCTTTTCAAACCTCAAGTAAGCACAATTACGCATAAAAAGTTTGACAACATAAACTGAGAAACAGTAAAGTGTGCTTCAATTTGAATTTTTTTTTACATTCTAGTTCAGTTGGTTTATCTTTTTACCTGAAAAACATTGCATGTGCACGTGAACTTCCTTAAAAGAACTGAAATGCATTTTACATTCACTGCTGTGGTTAAAATGCCTTCCCCAGGTTGAAAGAATTCAGATAATTTGTTTCAGAAAGAGATAAGGGTCTGACATTTAACCCAACCCCAGGTGCATGTGGTTTCTTCAAAAATGTCAGAAGGTCACATGGGCTCAATCTATGAAGTCTGAAAAACAAAATTTAGCTGAGGATCTTCACTGAAATGGCACCAAATCCTTAGGGTGGGACTGAGACTGCTGCCTAAAAATATTGCAATACTTTTAATTTGAAAAATGAAACATTTTTTAAAAATCTTACTAAAATGCAACTCTGATTTACATTTAATTTTAATTAAGGCATTAAGTCCCTTGAACAAACCATCAGTGCCATTTTTAGGGTCTGTTATTTAAATACATTTCAGAATAATCCAAATTAACAAGTTCAGATGGAGCTTTGAGCAAAGGAACTCACCTTGCTGAGCTAAAGTGGATCTCAGCATTCCACTTTTAGACCAGATTTTCACTTGGCCATCTTCCCCAACTGAAAATGAGCACAGAAATCAGCACATTCAATTCAATAATCAGTCTAACAAATGTATTTGTATTTACTCAGGAAAAACGCTTGAGCTAAAATAAATCCAGGTTTTTTTCCAGGTAAATTCCTTTTGTTTAGTCCTTCAAACATGCACTAGGAAGTATATGAAGGAAAAATGTTTTATATGGTTCTTTTGTTAGTATCAACAAATCATCCTTTCCTGAAAATCCCTCAAGTCTTTTCTGAAGCTACTCCTGGGAAGCAAAGTCCATCACAATTTAAGTATCCCAAATTCTGTATTTTTGATTCCTTCAAAGACCCAGAGGCTGCTTAAAGGAGTTTGAGGAGCCCCAGGGGAGCAGGAGCAGATTTTATGGATTGAACTGGAGGTTTCACAGTTGATAAATGGTGAAAGGGAAGATAACTCTGTTTGGACAGCTTCAATTTCCTGACATAACTGTGTGTTACCCAATAACTCAGTTTATTTACTGAAGATTAAATTGTTAAACACTACACAGCACCCTTAGGGCTCTATTAACAGCACAGATTTCCTGGTGTGGTGTCATTTTTAAAACACTCTGGCCCTTCAATTTAGGCCTCCCAGACTCAATTAATGAGGGAAAAGGTGCACCTAGAACTTAATGGATTCTTCCACTCAAAGGTAATTTATTTACCACATATCTGCTTTTTATATCTGGCCAAGGTAGCTTTAAAAGTTTAAAAAATGTAAAAAAAACCCCCTCAAAATTAAAAATCTTATTTGTGCACACTTGATGCTGTGAAATCCAGCCATAAATGTATTTAAAATGATGCAGTAGCAATGATTTATTTACTCTTCCTCCAAGCACAGTTGTGGTATAAGAGGAGTTGATCTCCTCAGAATAAACTGGAAGTGGTGATGAATTCCCACACTCCCAAAAAAGTGTCAGTGTCATGCAGTCTCATAAAAAAAAAAGGGATTCAAAAGACAATTTTGACTTTGTCCTTGGAGAAGTTCCTGAGGCAAAGCTGTCTTTAAAAAGAACAATATTTCTGCTCCTCTGGGATTTCAGAGGAACAGGCCAGACAGAGTTCCTTGAAGCAGCATTTAGGAGTCTGGAAATGAGCAGATCCAAAATTATTTTCAGTTCTTGTGGCCTGAGCTGGAATTTGTCCAGAGGAATCAGCTGTCCTCCATCAGCAGGAGGCTGCAGAGGAGGCTGACACCACCAGAAATCCCAGCAAGGAGTCCAGCACAGGGAATTTCATCAGTTCCCCTTAACACCAAGATAGAATTTTGAACAAAAAAATGCCAAAAGCAACTAATTAGCAAAAGATTTAGGACAAAAAAAGGTGTAGAGATGAAGAAATTGTGGGCTCACTCTTCTAGCATCAATATAGACAGACTGCAGGTGATAATTACTGATAATTAAGGAATAAAAGGACAGGAATATTCATGATGAATGAACAAACTTAGTAAACTTTGGCTAAAAAACCCCAAATGTGCAGGGATATAAATGTACCAACTTAGCAACTTTTCCTTGTAACAGATAAAAAAAAAGCAATCGAATATTCTCCTTTCTGAAACTCAGAACAGCCACAAAACCATCTAAGCACTCTGATATTAAAACATTTACTGTCAAGTAGATTGGATGACATAAACTAAAAAAGAGAAATATTTTTACTACATCTTCTTTTAATTAAAATAGGCAACATTAAGCTAAAATAGCATGAATTAAATAGTGCAAAATGAACTCCTAGTAAACAAGGTGATAACAACTTCAGTGATAATTAAGACCAAAAATAATTAGCTTATTATTTTAGTTTTCAAAGCACTTCATTAATATCGGAATGCTCACCTGTGACCAGGGCTGTTCCCTCATAATTCCACCTTCCTGCAAGGACAGCTCCACAATGTGCTTCCACACTTTTCTCCACTCTTCCTAGCTTGGAAATCAGGTGGAATTTCCCTAAACAGTAGTATTAATATAATTGTAGGTAACTGATTATGTATTAAATCATTAATTGCACTACATTATTAATTGCATTATGTATTATTACAGCAGTGCTGTTACCCTCTGTTGAAAACACACACACAAACCAAGAAACCAGCAGTACAAAGAAAAAAATCCAATTGTTTTTCACAGCTGAAATCAGAACTATTCCTGCGTCCATGATGGAGCTGGGATGGAATTCCACAGCAGCCAACCCCAAAGTTTGTAATGATTTCAACAGAAGGATCAGGAAGTTTTTCTTCCCAAATAAGGGATGCTGCTTAAATCCAGGAAGATCAAATTCAAACTGGAGCAAAGAGCAGACAATGGAGAGCTTGGAAAAATGAACAGTCCAGTAACTCAAAGTAACTACTTTAAAATCAAATTATTTTAGTATTGTTTGATCTAAGCTGCCAGACTGAACCACTACAAGCAAGTTCCTGAGTGACCAGAACTTTTGGCACAATCATCCCACTAAATCTCTGCCAATGCAAGATTTCCAAGGAAAAGATTTTTAATAATGATGAAAAACTACAGTTTGAATAAATCAGTTTATTTGAACAGACTGTTTAAAATACCATGGAATCCCAGACTGGTTTGGGTTGGGAGGGTCCTTAAATCCCATCTCATTCCAGCCCTGCCATGGGCAGGACACCTTCCATAGAACAGGTTGCTCCAAGCTCCATCCAACACTTTCAGGATGTTCATTTAATCCATTCCATTATTTGATAACTATAAAATAGAATTTATCTAACTAATGCATCACTTATTGTATAGAACATTTCTCTCAGGTCTGAGATTCTTCTGTTTCATGTGTAAGCAATTACTGGATTCAGAGGAATTCAACACTATTTTCTCCAAATCAATTGCCAAAATGGCCTTTCCTGCTTTTACAATAATACATCAAAAACATCTTTTATTTGCTGATCACCTTTTTCCATGCACAGTGTCTTTGTTCCACCTGTAGCCAAGACCTTTTTCATTGCAGAATCCTTAAACCCAATATCCCAGGACTAGGAATATTCCCATGCCATCAGCTACAGGACTCAGCATGAAGTGGCTGAGCTCCTCAGAGCCGTAACTTTTTTCAGGATATAAAGAATTCCATAGGACTTTATATATTGAAACAACAGCATCCACTGATCTAATGAGAAGCCCTGGATAGTTCTGTAAGCAATTCTTCAACACATAAGAGACAAATGGAATTCCAGTGGAAGAACAAGCAGCTGGGAATGCTTCAGTGAGGTCAAAATACCAAGAAAACAATGGGTCGTGTCAAAGTATGGGACAAAATCCTGTTATCCAAGGAAACATTCAACTCTTTTCCCAATCTTTTGCATCCTCTCCCACTCCACAAGATCCTACTTCTTTCACAAGGCCCCTTCCAAGGAGGGGAACAGAAAATTGTAGCTAAGCAGGGAAGAACACGGTCACATGTAAAAGCAGGATCACCCTTCCAGAATTCCTCTGGAAAAAATGCGATCATCACTTAAAACTGTATCATAATCCCTCTGCAGAACAGGGGAGATCAAGTTTTCATGGATATCAGCTTTACTTCTGCAACTTCTTTGCTTTTCCAACATGGGAATTTACAATTGCTGACAGTCAAATGCTCTTTTCATTGCATTCCCATGTGGAGGTTTCTCTATTTCCATGGATTTCTGTTCTTCAGCTTAACATGGAGGGAACAGAGACTTTCAAATTACAACTTACTACACAGAAAGGGAAAACTTTAGCCACGTGCCTGGAGTAGGCAGAAGTGATTCAACTTAACCTTACTTTACATCTCCCATCTGTAAAATATTGGTCCTTTATTTTTATTAAGTACTGAAGCCAGAACTGTCCTCAACCTGAAAATGACACCCCAGTTTTGGAGGAATTTCCAGAGAGACTCCCAGCCTGTCCAAATACAGAATATAAAATATGTATGTTTTGTTCATTAACTTCCGTGGACTCTTAAACGCTGACCTAATATAAAATTATCAATAAAAAATGAAAAAAATTCTAATCACTTATGATTTGTGCTTAATTTGAAGGTTAAAGCCAAACATATTCCTCATTTTTATTAAGAAATAGCAACACGACCAACGTAAGTAGGAAGCAAAAGAACAATATCCCCCAAGAGATGCATTTCAGAAGAAAACCCAAGGGGATTAAATTTACATTTGCTCTGATTTCAAACATCTGCAGTTCAAGCAGGAATTAATGCAACCTTGTAAAGACATTGTGCTCCTTTTCCATTGGATTCAGGAATCCTTATCACAGAGAGGCACTGGCTGTTGCAGGAAAACTGCAGGAATAAGCTGGTGCGGGAAAATTCATGCAGGAAGAAAAATCTGGCTGTGTGCAAAATCTTTCTGGGGAGAAAGGAAAAAAAATACCCACCCCAAGGAACCCTCAAAGCTTCTTGCTCCCCAAATAACATCATGTATTTGAGTGACATGAGCACTACAGGGTATGAAACAATAAATATTTTAAATTGCCTTACCATCAGAACTTGTCAGAACAAAGCTCTCAGCCTGGGATTGCTTCTTCCCACCAATCCCTCTGGGAAACCAGTGCAGATCTATGGGATAAACATCATCTGGAAGCTTCACCACTCGAGTGGTCTCGCTGGTCACAGGGTTCCATTTCATAATCTGGTGGTCATCACTGCAGGAGTAGAGCTCGTCAGCTGTTGTCCATCCCACACAGCTCACCAATTCCTTATGTTTCGTTCCATTAAGGAATACAAAAAGTTTAACTATTAAAAATAAGCTGACAAAATATGCCAGCTATGCAAAACTGAAGGGACAATACAGGAAGATTATTTTAAGATTACCTGGAATGTTTTATATTAAAAAAAATATTCATCGTTTTTTTTTGCTCTTATGTGCCAAGAAGAGCTGGTAAAAATTCAGCCAAATATAAAGCAAACTACCATGAAAAAATATAATTCTTATCATGATGTTATCAAAACACAGCTAAAATGTCGGGCTAATGAAAGGTCTTAGCACAAAATACAACTGCAAAACACCCAGCTATCATTCAAAGGTGTTGGTTTATTAACACCTCATCACATGTAAGTGTTCAATATCTCTTAAAACATTGTCCTTAGAGGCTGCACTCCATGACAAGGGGAACAAAGGAAAAACAGGGGGAAAAAAATCTGCAATTTACTAGTATTTTACTGTAATTTCAACAATAAAAAAATACTTTCTGGAAGAGTCTATTCAAAAGGAACATGATGTTCTAAGTTTTTTTCTATGACAAAGGATATGTTTTGGCTCCTTTAAAAGGGAAGTCTTCAGTCTCATCTCAGTTGTTCAGGAGCAGCATTAAAACCATGTGTTATAACTGTAATAAAAGAAAAATACATATAAAAGTATGTATAATTAGCATAATATATATGTATACATTAGCAGCCAAAATTTAAAAGATAGTAACACTAAAATAAAAAGTTCTGAAGTAATAGTACATCAGTACTGGGGAAAATTAAGCACTGAGAAAGACCTGAGTTTAAAGGGAATTCTGTTTTCACATTATCCAACTGAATATGGACAACTTAAAGAAAAAATGCTGCCGGGAACAGAGAATCCTTGAATTATTAAGGCTGGAAAAGACCTTTAAGACCAAGCCTGAAACATCAGAGCTTGGAGCACTGGAGTTCCCTTGGGCTGACACAGCCAGGAACGCAAAACCTGATATTTTCCTTTCAAAGCCCAGAACTTTATTATAATTTTTAATGCATTTTAATTGCTCTGTATGTGCCGCTAAAACGCTGAACGGCCACCCTGGGCCATCCACAGGTACATCCATCACTACCATCCCACGTATTCCCTACATCCAGCTGCCAAGGAATCCAGCAGCGGCTCCGCTGGACTTTTAGGAGAGATGTGGCAATAACCAGGAATTATCCCGACTCGGAGAAGCCGAAGTGCCTCACGCCTCCTCCCTTTCCCATCCGGAGCGGGATGTGGAGAGTAGGGAATGCCAAGAGCGGGATGGGGGAAGCGCAGGGAAAGAATGCAAGAGTGAAGGATGAGGGAGCACCGGGAAGGAAAACGAGCGGACGGAACAGAGAAGCAAGAGGGCGGGATGGGGACAGCGCAGGAAAGGGAAAACAGCGGCAGGATGGGGGCACCGGGAAGGAATGCCACAGCAGGACGGCGGGAATGCTGAGAAGGAAAAGCAGCCGGCGGGATGCGGGCACGGAGAAGGAGACACCAAACCCTCGCGGCACCCGCGGTCCCCACCGCCCGCTCTCCGGCCGTGCCAACACCGCTTTTCCCTCAGTTTCCAGCTTTCCAAGAAGCAGATAATCCATTCCCCCCGCCTCAGCTGTTCCCCGGAGCTCTCCCTCCCCTCCATCCGCCCGTCCCACGCCCAGCCGGGGGTCACGGCTCCCGACCCTCTCGCCCACCGCGGCGGTGACTCAGCCGAGGGGAGGGGGACGGCGGCCGCCGCCTCCCCAGCGCGCCTTTACCTGCGCGGGCAGCGGGAGGGAGCGCGCAGAGCGGCGGCCGGAGCCCGCTGCCGGCAGATGCCGCCCCCGGCGGATCCCGGGACGATCCCGCCTGCAGCTCCCGGCGGATCCCGGGACGATCCCCCCTCCCTCTCCCGCTCCCGTCGCCTCAGGAGCGGCGGGACCCGCTCCCCCCGCCGCCAAGCGCCGCCGTCTCTATGGCGACTTCTCGCGAGACTTCATCCTCGTCCTCCTCCGCCACCTCACGGGTTCCCCCCCGTTCCCCCCCAGGGTGCCACGGCGCCGCCCGTTAATTAATTAAACCCTCTTCAAAATCGCCGCGCTGTCACAATTTTTAATTCTTTTTTACGCCTCTAAAATTTTTTTCATAATTTTTTTTTTATTATTTTTAAANAGAGAAAAGAGATGCTGGGGATGTTGAGGGGAGACAAGGCATGCTGAAGGGGAGAAAATGACTTTTGGGGGGAAGGTGCTAAGGGGGAGACAAGGGGTGTTGAAGGGAAGGTGCTGAGGGGGGAGACAGGGGGTGCTGAGAAGGAAGGCGGGGGTTGCTGAGGGGATGGCAGGAGGCGCTGAGGGAACGGCGGGGTGTGCCCCGCGCCTTTTC
>VZRS01011284.1:58646-126957 GCA_013398055.1 Ifrita kowaldi
GCGGCCCCGCTGAGGGTCCCCCCGAGGGCTCCGGGCACGGCGGGTCCGTCCCGGCTGCTGTCGGCACAGGGGTTTGAGCAGCGGGTCACGGAGGGGCTGTGCAGCCCAAGGTTCCCGCTGTGCCCTTAGGGACCCCCGGGGACCGCGGCTCGGAGATCCGCGGAGGACGGGGAAGTTCAGGGACGCGTTTGGGTAGAAGAGAGACCCGATTTTAATCTGCTTAGAGCAGGGACTTTTCTAGCCTCGGCTCTGCCTGGTTGCTTTGATGCTTGAAGGATGAGAGAAAAATGCCAAGAAAGCCCTTAACGATTGGCCATTCACTTAAAAGAGTTGGACTCGATGATCTCTTCCAACTCGGAATATTCTGGGATTCTGTGACTTGGAAAGAGCGTGACAAGGGTGCAGTCGGGCTCCTTAGGCTTTAAAAAAGCCCCAGATTTGTCACTGACAGGGCTCGTCGCTATCAGATTTAAGCGGCTGTTAATAAGGAAGCTTTTCTGTCCGTCTCTGGCTCTTTTTTCGCCATCCCCGTAAGGAAAACGGCACTTGGCAGGAGAGATGCTTGCACCAAACACCTTCGAGCGGGCTCGGGGGAGGGGCTGGGCACGAATTTGTTAAATTTGTTAGAGACTATGTGGCAACTGATTTATCGCGCTTTAAAAGCTGAGGTCAAGTAGTTCGGCTTGTTCATTCTGGTGAAGTATCCGAGGGGGGGAAGGGTTGGGAAGGTAAATAGGTCTATATTGCACAATTCTGTTGGAGTGGAGCAGTTTGGAAAAAAAAATAAATAAATGTGCTTTGAGAGGCTGTAATTGTCTGAGACAGCCATTGCGGAACAGTTTTGAACGGGGGCATAGACTCAAATTGCTTGAAAATGAGTTCTGTCTCTCATTTCCCCCCTCCCCCATTGTCCCAAATGAAGGACTCTCATGAGAGTGTGGGTTGGGGGTAGGTCTGAAAACGTCAAATGATTGGCACCAATTGTAAGATGACTTTCTAACCACGTCAGTTTTTTATCTTGTGAGAAGTAAACTTTCTCATGTCTGTTTTTCTGGGAACTCACTTCGCCACTTGCTGCGATTTCAACTCTGGGGAGAGTTTCGCTCCTCACTCGTCTTTTCTTCTCATCGGGTGCTTTCTCTTCACCCGTTTGGGGAGCTGTGCTGAAGTGCCAGCTGATGGCTTTTGTAATGCTCGTCCTTGCTCAGATCACTTTAACATCCCAGCTAGATGAAGGTATTTCGTTTTGCTTTCTCTGTGAAACGCTGAATGCTGGCAGGAGGGGTTGTGTTGTATTTTGTGAACAGAGTGTGTTGATTTAAATTATTTAAGATTCGAGTCTTTGCTACAATCTCGCAGGTCTTTTGTTTCTCTATCTGTTTGTCAATCTCTGTATATACATACAAATATTTAGCAGGGATTATTGAAAGTAAAATAAGTGTCGGCTCTGAAATATAACGAGTTCTTCCAGGAGAGTAGAGACGTGTGGCTCCTCGATTTGTTATTCAATGTGTCTTTAACTCTTTTGCCCCCAGCACCACGGTGGCTTTCAGCGAGCAAAGTCACTGCCCTGAACGTGTCCACACGAGTTGGCAGCAGGTAGATCATGCTGTTAAAACAGATTAGGCTCAGCCCCTCGTTTTGGGGAGTGATGTATCTTAAAATATATCATTATGAAGCTAACCTCGATATTTTGTTTCAAATTTGGATTTTTGTCTTCTAAATACCTCCAGTCTTAAGTTTCTAAATGAGTCAAACATCTGGGCAGAGGTGTAGGTAAATTCCTTGAGGGGTTGTAGCTCAGCGCTGAGATCACGGGGTTTTCTTGTTTGTGTTAGCAAAGGAGATAGAGCCCTTCAGTAGTTTGATTGCTTGGAATGGAAGGGGAGCAGCCAACAGGGACCGTGCCAGGCAAGAGCACCAAAACCTCCACTGCAGCCCATCGGAAGGGCAGGGAGCCCTTGGAGGAATCCTCCAGTGACATGGAAGTGGAAAATGAAGGCACCAGGGAGCCTGGCAAAGAACCTCCCCAAGGTAGGTCTGCTCTGGCTGTGTGGTGCTGATTGAGCCTCCTTAGCAGCAACTTGAATTTACCAACTCTTCCAGATGGGATTTGCTTCTTTCCCTTTTACAGTGTAATGCTGAAACCCCTGGCAAATGTAAATTGCTTTTTAAATGGTCAAAAGAGCTTGCAAAGCGTTACAGAGTTTGGCCCAGTATAAGTGCAAAAGCAATTTGTAGCCTTTCTCCTATTAAAGCCTATTTCGGAGCCCTGATCTGGAACATTGTACTTAAGATTGTGGTACAACAGCAGGATTTTTCAAATTTATAGGCAAGCCAATGGTATGGGATTTCTTGGAATGGAATAAATGTCAAGTTTATTTACTTAACTCTTAAAATGATTTGACTTTCTTTTTCATGAAGCAGTGTATTTTCTTGAGTTCCTTCAGTTGAGCTTTCGCAGAAAAAATCTGAAAAACCAGCAGCTGTGTGACTTTTTAGGGAGCCAGATGTGCAGTTCCTAAAGGCAGGTATTTGACAAATAGATGAATACATTGAAATAGGTGGCAGAAACTGCTGCCTGTTGGAAGAAGGAATTGCTGGTGCCTGGGGAAAAGCTGCTCTGCTGATATCCAGGGGGCCAGTTTGTTTTCGTAACAAACTTCCTGTCTTTGCAGAGCAGCCGTGCTGTCATTGCAGCTTTCAGAGCCTCGTGCAGAGATCCCCAAATCTTGCACAGTGACTCTGGAGCATGCCTGAAATGTGGCTTTGCACTTATTAATTAGAAAGGCTTTGCCTGCTTCAGATTTGCAGATTTATTGTGATGGTTGGAGCTGTTGGAATTGCAGGGGGCCTGTTAAAGTGTGTTGGAATAAGAATTACATAATGAAAGAACAAACCTAGCGATGGGACATCTTAAGTAGCTCTTAAAAAACATTTTGTTTGTGGAAAGAAGAATTTTAATTCCACTCAGCTCATATTAATAATTACAGGCCAAAATGTAGCTTTGATTCAGACAGAAGTGATGTTTGCTTTTTCGGTTGAACATTTTAAAAGGTGTCAAATCATCGAGAGCTTACAGTTCCTTTTTTTTTTTTTATCTTTCTGTTTATTTGGATGGGTTTTAGCAGCCTCAGATGAGGTGGTGGATAATCGAAGTTTAGAAGAGATTTTGGGTAGCATCCCTCCTCCCCCACTGCCAGCAATGACCAGTGAACCTGGTGCTCCTCGGCTCATGATCACTCACATTGTAAACCAGAACTTCAAATCCTATGCAGGGGAGCAAACTCTGGGACCTTTTCACAAGGTATCTTTCTTTTACCTTAAGTAGTTTTGAACTGAACGTAAGGCTTCACTGGGTGCTATTATTCCTTCCTGCATTTTCATCTAAGCTGACCTCAAAATAACTGAAAAAATATTTAAGGTTTAGAAATATTTTGATAGTAATATTCTAAATTAAGTAGAGAAAACAGTTAAGTGCAACTTTCCAAGGCTGTGCAATTTTAATTTGTCAGCACAGCTTAGAAAAGCTCACTTTTCTCTTGATTTCGTTTGCTGGAGAACTTTTAGGGCTGTGTTTGAAGAAAGAGAATATTTTTTAGTGCCCACAAGAGACTTACGTGGCTGAGCATGAAACTTTGCTTGAGAAGCCTGCGAAGTGCAGGGCTTTGGGTTAACCAGTTCAGCTGGGAAAGCTGAGCTGAGGTGTGGGGCTTTTATTCACTTTTACCTTTGGCAACAAAAGCTGAGCTCTCAAACACTTGCATGCACGAGGAATAATTGTGTTTTAAATGGGTGATGGACACTGGGCAGGATTTATTTCCCTTTGAATATCACTTTTTTCCCCTTCTCTGTGCAGCGTTTTTCATGTATTATCGGGCCAAATGGCAGTGGCAAATCCAATATCATTGATTCCCTGCTGTTTGTATTTGGCTATCGAGCCCAAAAAATCAGATCCAAAAAACTCTCAGTGCTGATCCATAATTCTGATGAGCACAAGGACATCCAGAGCTGTTCTGTGGAAGTTCACTTCCAAAAGATCACTGACAAGGTATGTATGATTCCAGGCACAACAGGGGAGCCTGGGTTTTTCCTTTAAGGATCTGAAAAACTTTTAATATTTGCTTATTTTAGTTGGAGCTGGGGAAAACTTCATAACATGATTAGTTTACCTTTGGGATATAAACCATCAGTGTTAATTAACTTTTAAAAATCCTGTGTTGAGTAGTGCAGCTCTTAAAATATTAGTAAGGATTCTTTTCTTATTTGCTGCGAGACTAATATGTCGTATATGTCTGTTTTAAAACAGTTTAGAAATTTTTAATAATCATTTTAAGAAGAAGTCGTTTTAGATTTGTAATCTCATTTACCTCAAGTACATAAAAATTATTTCTGCAATTGAAATAATTAAATAAAAATTTGTAAGTCTATATTTGGACATATTATATATTCTTAAATGTATAACACAAACGTGTATTAAGAAATAAAACCTATTTAAGCAAAACTTTTCAAATTAATTAGAAACTGTTTTAGGTTATCTAAATTTAGAAAAATATATAATGGATCTGAAACTTATTTACACTTTATGTACTGTAAACATGCCTGCAATTTTATAACAGATTTTTCAGCAAAAATTCTGGGCCCTAAATTTTACCACTAAATTTTTTTGAAGCTGTATTTTGTTTGAATGAAATAAAAAGTGTTGGCAAATTAAAAAAATATTTATTTTGCTTGCTGCTTTGTGTATTGATAAAAACTTTAGCACTTTTTTGTTGATTTATTGCAATTGTGGTACAAAGAATTTATTTCTCTCAATTTAAATTTCTTTTTTGTGCACACATCCAAACTTTTAAATTTAGAGTCAACCAAAAAAGTGGGAAGTGTACACTGAAATTTCAAAAATGGTGTTAATGAAGTGGCAGCATTTCTAGCCTTTTTTAGGAACTGTTTGAAAAGACATTTATTTGTTTTTCTTTTTATATTTATAATAACCAGATTAAAAAATACATCTATTTAATTTTTTACATTTTTTTTTTACTGTGTGTTAACATCCAGAAGCTGAGTTTGATTTAAAACTCCTCTGTATGTACCAGAGAGCAATTTGAGAACTCTTGGGGGGTTAATCTGGGCAAGTTTTAACTTCTTAAAGCCTGGCACCAGCTTTATTTTGGCTGCTGCTCTGGAGGTAAATGGGAGCTCTCTTTTGAAGCTGCTGATGTCACATTTGTCACATCTTTAATGTTTGGCTTTTTTATCTTGTGCAGTTTCTCTTTGGAGCTGCTGAGCTGAAAGCAGCTCTGGAGAAGAGGAGCTGCAGATGCAGAGAGCTCTGCAGTCCCTCAGGGCTTCCCGCAGTCACAGCCCCAGGCTGGGGGACAGCACAGCCACTGGAACCTTTGGCATTTGAAAGGGAATAAATGCAGCATTTTCAAAGCAGTAGCTGATATTAGAGGTGGGAAAGGCACCAGATGAAGGCAATTCAGTTGAAACAATTCAGGGTATTTTTTGTCCACTTCTCAAAGGATTTTTTTTTGTTTTTCTCTCTTTTTTTGAGAGATGCAGCTCCCACTTCTACAACTCAGAGTCCGTGATAAAACCAGATCATGACAAAATTTATCTACTTAATTGTGAAATAGGAGGTAAATACACAGCTACAGTAATTGTTTCTCTGGCTTTGTGTTTCCTCAAAGCAGGAAGGAGATGATTACGAGGTCATTCCCGACAGCAAATTCTGTGTCTCTAGAACTGCCTATAGAGACAATTCTTCCAACTACTACATCAATGGCAAGAAAAAGACATTCAGAGATGTTGGGATGCTTCTCCGAAGCCATGGAATCGATCTGGATCATAACAGGTTCTTAATTTTACAGGTTGGTGTGTGAATAAAACCGATTTGAAAGTTGTATTTCCAGTTCAAACTCTAAAAACTGCAGGTTTGAAATCTCGCCTTGGAGGCCTTGAAGTGCTGTAGCAGCACATCATGGTTTGCATGCTCTGCTCAAGGTGCGAATCATTATTTGCTGCTGTAGGAATTGAAGGCAGAGAAGCAGCTGGGGATGCTGATGTCCCTTTTTCCATGAGGGAATTGTGCTCCTGGCTGCAGGAGTTGTGCTCGTTCCGCCCTAGCAGCACGTAAATATTGGCGTGTAAGAGAAACCTTCAACCCCAATATTATTGTGCTGCTTCAGCGTGGCAGAGACTCAGCACCTGGGGTGTACTTTTATCTAAACTGCATCAAGATGAATTTAAATTTTAATTGTTTAATCTACTGTCGTCTGCAGCTCTCCCATGACATGGTTTTACTGAGAAAGGTGTGTGGAAAAATGAACTCTGCATAAAATAAGAGCAAGAAAAGTCGCCTGAAATGTGCTTGTTGTTTACACTTGTTAAACAGCTCCAGAAATAGCAGGTTTATAACCAATTCAGTCTCTGCTTTTAACAGCTACAGCTCACAACCCATACTGTAAAAATAATCACAATTTGTCAATATAATATCATTTATATTCATGTTTGACCTTCAAATTCTGAGGCTTGCTTGCTTCTGTTTGCTGTTTTAAAGACAGGCTGAAGGGAACAACATTAATCTTTTTCTAGTATTTAAATAATGATTATTTTGCTACGTGCCAGCCAGTTAAAATGTAAATTAATTTACAAGTATTTAAATATTAATTCCATTAAATAACTATTTCAGCCATTACCTGTAATTACTAACAAGTCCCAAATCTACTCTGGAGAATCATGGCCTAGAAATCAGTGATCAGTGGGAGCTTCCCAAGGCCTGAAATGTTTTAATAGAGTTTATTTTAGGCCTGTTTCTGTCAAAGGAGCTTCCAGTTCCCCTCTAAAAAAAAAAAAAAAAAAAAAATGTATATATAAATGTGTAGCTGGGTGGCTGTGCTTGCTTCACTTCCTCCAGGCTTTCTGTGCAGTCCTTTTTTACAGCTACACCCACAAAAAGAGGATATCTCTGTTTGCAAGTCTCCATGCCAATTAATTGTTTCCTCCCAACACTTTATTCCTGTATTTTCTGGTTCAAGATGGAGCGAGAAGCACCTCCAAGAAAACAACTTGGAGTAAATACACCCTTTTTTTCCATACAGTTGTTCTCAAATCTCATTTTGCCAAAATGTCCAGAAGGAAGAAATGTAAAGTGAAAGATGAAGCAGGGTGGAAATGCTGGGGCAGAGATACCCAAAGCTCAGTGTTAGAGAACACTGGGAGCAGGGATGGGGAACATTTGGAAAGGAATATTGATATCTTAATTTATTTTGCATTTTTTGCCCCCAAATGGGATTTGTTTTCTTCTTCCACAAATTGTTTCAATGAGGAGAGCACCCCTTTTTTCCTAAAAGCTGCAATTTCAGGCTTTCCACCCTACAAAGGAAAAAAAGGGGAAGTAGAGCAAATATTAAGGCACAAACCAGTGTTTTCCCCACCATAATATTTTTCTTTCATCCCACCAGGCTTTGTCTCAGAAACTGCACTGGGATTTTCTGGGTTTTTTAGCCTTTCTGGCTGAGGGCAGGGCCTTTCTCTTTGCCTTTTTAAAGTGAAAACCACTGATCTGACAGTCCAAAGCTGAGTATTTCCACTTGGGAAATGCAGCAATATTTTCCACAGAATGACAGCAGAACTTCAACCCCCAAATCCTAAAATTTATAGTTAGAAGCAAATAAGACCATCTAAGGCTGTGGATTGTTATCACAAGGATTGCCTTTTTTTCTCCCTGATGTTTTCCAAATTATTTAAAATTGAAGGGGTAAATAACAGGTTTATGTGGCTTTTACTCATTTTATTTTAATAGCAAAACCAAGAGTTTAATTAAACTAAGTTTAACCAAGTATTTCTCATTCAAAATAAGTTATAAATCTCTGATTTTTGACTATATCAATAGGGTGTGATTAAAATATTTCATTTTGGATAAAAATATTAATTAAGAATTATCAAATGCTGGTTTGGGTGTGTGACAGAACATTCACTGTTAGTACTAAAGAAAATGTTGTAGGAGAACATGTCCTACATGTAGTAACAACACCTTTAGAGCTTTGATTTTATCTTGCTAACATAATTACCATTACTCAATGGAAAATATTTGCTTTTTAGAAGGCTGCTTAAGTTTTTTTGCTTTCTTTTTCCCCCTTTCACCCCCTATTTTGCAATGTTTTTCTGCGGATTTTGGTGCTTTTTAGGATAAAATTTGAAAGCTGAGTTTTGATTGAGGTATTTCTGCTGATGCCAAACTGAAAATATGAAAATCAAACTGCTTCTGACTTCTGTGAATACCATTACAAAAAAAACCACCTGTGGGAAAACAGAAAATGTGAGAGTAATTGAGTAGTTCTAGAAAAATTACTAATTCTGTGCCTGAGCTTGCAAATTGAAATAAATCTGGTTTCAAAATTCTTCTGGTTCCAGTGGGATGTTGCCAGCAAAAAACAGGAGGAGTTTGTCACTTCTGTGATCCTCAACTCCCAACACTCCATATTGCACATTTTTAATAAATTGCCCTGTGCTTTCAGTACTTCAGGAATAGACAATTATTTTGCATTATTATAGTAATTAATATTTAATATTTTTATAAATATGTTGTATTTTTAATAAGCTTGCCACAGCTTGAAACTGCAACAGGAAAAAGTGCATCTTGTCACTTAAAAAAGAGTGTTTGGTGGAAAATCTGGCACCTCACTGCTGCTTTTCTGTCTTCCACACCTACTGCTCCCACTCCAGGAACTTGTAGAGGTGTAAAGAACAACAAATAAAATTATTTAGCTTTCCCTGAAAGCCTTGGAACCCTCCTCTGCCCAGGCTGACAAACTCAGAGTAAGTAGTTGTGCTGTTCTTTGTAGTGACTCCTCTGAAAGGTTAAAAAACCTCAGCCTCTTCCTCCTGCCTGGTTTTCTCTAAGGAATGGTGAAAGAAATGGGAGCACTTGAAGGAATATCAGGTTTGGAAGTGCAAGGGGGGAATATTTGGGAGCAGAGGCTGTGGCCACCTCTGGGAAGGGCAAGGTAAGAGAAGCAAAGTCACCAAAAAGGGTGGGAAAGCAAAGTGGAGCTCCCCAGGTAACCCCCAGCCAGCCCCTTTGCACATAAATATTGCAGAGGTAATTCTGTATTCATGGCAGCAAACTTCTAAGTTGATTTTAATTTATTTCAGAATCTTACAATCAAATTGAAACTGCTTTAAGTCAATTTTGTACTAATTACAATGGTATTTTGCTTGTATATATTTGATAGACTTAATTAAAATATTCTCCTGTAATCTTAAGCAGGTATAAACAACAGCAGGGATTTTATTTGGGTGTATTTTGTAACTGATTGGAGTTCAGTCTTATCCTGTGGCAAGAGGAGGTTGCCAGAAAGGAAATTCTCTCAGGTTTTTCACCTGCTCCTGTGTGGAAACAACGTGGGAGTCACTTCCAGGGGAGTGGGGAGGAAATGAGGGAGAGATTTTCTTCCCCTTTGAGATAAACCAGAAATTCCCAGTTGCTGAGGTCTGTGCTCCTGATGGGACATTGGGGCTGAGGCTATAAATGGGATTATAAATGGGATTATAAAAAAATCTGTGCTGCCAGCATTGGAGGTGAAGAGAGGGTTATTCCTGTAGGAATTGCTGCAGAAAAGCATGGAAAAATGGGAAGAGAAAATGAGTGGTAATTGAATAGTTTCTTTAGAACACACCAATGATAAATCAAACGTTGCAGGTTGGGTTTGCTAATTCCTGATTTAAATTCCACAGTGACTCTAGGTTTGCACTCACTCTGTGCTCTTCTATTAAACACAGCAATATCCTTAAAACTTCTAAAATTATTTCCAGAATGCAGAATTGCAGTTTTGTACAAACAGCTGAATGTTGTTTTAAGGCTCATTCTGAGTTTTTCCTCATCTCTGGGCAGTGGTGACATTGTAGATTTTTTATAGGTACATTTATTTTTTATTTGACTTTATTTCCCACTGAGCTTTCCTGGGAAGGCAGAGCATGAAGTTGAGTTTTTGGTGCTTTTTCCCCTCCTGTGTATTCAGCATGTGGTAAAATTGAAGGGTAAAAATGAGATAGGACTGCAAGCATTTAATAATAGCAACAATAACATGGAATTACAGGGAAAAAAAATCCCAAAACAATCTGTTGTAGCCTACAAGAGCTATGTTACAGCAGGAGAATAATGAGGTTATGGGAATATTGCCTCTCTCCATACATAGCTTCCAAAATCCATGGATGCAGAATTGGAATTCATGGGCAAAGCTTTGTTATATGGGAGTATAGGTCAAAATAAATTGGAGATACAGAAATTTAGGACTTATTTTTGCCATTCCTTACTGTGCTCCTGCTTAAAAAGTGAGAGCTACCCTTGTGGTAAAGTGGGGAAAAACCCCAAAGCCAAGTGTGAGCACATAAAAGAAAAATTTAAAAATTGAGATACGGGAGAGAGGGTGAAAACAGAGGAAGCTGCAGGCAGGGAAAGGGAGGCATTGGTCTCATTTTGCTGCCTAAAGGCTTTCTTAAGAGCAAAATGCACTTTTGGTGCCTTGGTATCAAGTAATTGATGGCACAAAACAGCCAGGAAATAAAAATTCAGTGAGAAAACAAAATTACACAACATCCAGGCTACTTTTTCTCTAAATTTTACTGCCCCTTAACTTTTGCTGCAGTTCCAAGTTCTGTCAAACAGATGGAACTGGAGCTGAATGAGCAAAAAGCTGAACCTCAGGTGTAGTAACTTCATAGTAGTGCTGCTTCTACTCTGTGTGCAGGAGTGAGGTAAAGAACTAAAGGAAAAACAGGAATTAGTCTTGGATTTTCTCTTTTAAGTATCTAGAAAAACAGGTTTATAATAAACATTCCAGATGTTTTAATGTGTTTTTCCTCCAAGCAAACCCAGTGTCCCTGTGTCACTCTGGCTTTGCTCCTCCTGATGCTGAGGAGTTTCCAGCTCCTGTAGAAGCTCTTGCAAAATCTGTTCATGCTCCTTCAGTGAGATAATTGAAACGTTGCTGTGGTCTGGAAAACAGATTAAAATATAGCATGACCTTTATTCTATTAAGAGAAGTTTGCCCTATGCTGGGTCACTTTTGTCTCAAATTCCGTGTTAAAAATTAAGAAAATAATTGAAATTGGGTTGTAATTTGTATTGATTAAGATGGGTTTTTGTCATTTGGACAAACAAACAGCAGGTTTTGGCTCTGGCTGCTCTAATCCTCCACAAGAATGTGAGTTAAGGTGGCTTTTATAAATGCAAACACTGCTTACATTAAATTTTATTTACCCATGCATTTATAGTACTATTTCATCACAAATATCCCTTCATCTTGTGGTGCTTCATCAATTAAATGATATCCTGATCACTGCATTCAGATATCACTTAATTCCATTTCATTTATGTAATATCATGAAGTTGCAAACTAATTTATGTAATCACTCTAGTAAGCAAATGAAATGTACATATTGAAGTATTAAATGACAAAATTATTGGAATTGAGCTGTTAAAGGTGTTATGGTTGGATTACAGTAAAGTTTGCTGAGGCTCAAAGATTTTGGTCTCAATAAGAAAACTTCATTTTATGGGGGTTTAAAAAGCCTCAAAACTTTGTAGATTATAAAAATATGCTGCTGCTACAGTGAAACTACTAAAATATTGTTCTGAATTTTAAAAATTGTCTTAAAAATACCAAATATTCTTAGAAATACTAAGTGTCATAGTCACAGGTGTCATACGTTAAATTTTCTGGTGGTTTAATGGGATTTTGAAACAAAATTACCTGGTTTGACTGGTCCCCAGCCCAGGGAAGGTTTTTCTTATCTATAATTTTGCATTTTCTACAGAGTCTTTTCTCTAAAGCTGTTTCTCCTGAGCACAACTGTGATTTTCACTTCAGTCAGATGTCACATTACTCCATGTTTGAGTAGTGGTAGAGAGCTCCCCCCAAAAAAACCCTCCAAAACCTAAACCACCACAACTGCACCACAAAATTCCCCTCAGAAACCACCCAAACTCCCCATAGCTCCTCCCCAGAGCACGGTGCATTCCCAGCTACTGCATTCCAAGCTGTCCCAAGGTTCTCAGCACTTGATTTTAAAGCTGAGCTTAAGACAGCAGAAATTAAGTGACAATCCAAAATCCTGGAAAACTGTTTTTATGTCCTTGGGGCCATAATTATTCTGTGGGACATTAACAAAGAGCTCTGGGAATGCTGCAGTGACAGTTTAGACAAAACTCAGGGTGTTCAAGGTGCTGAATTCCCAAAGCTTTGGTGCTTTTCCCAAATACTGAGGGATGAAAAGGGGAGGCAATAATCAATAAAAGCAAATATCTTCCTAGGTTCTCCAGAAACAACTCATCCTGCCTGAGGGCAGGGAGAGATGGGATATTGGGAAGGAATTCTTGGCTGTGAGGGTGGGGAGGGGCTGGGATGGAATTCCCAGTGCAGCTGTGGGAAGTGTCCAAGGCCAGGTTGGATGGGGCTTGGAGCAGCCTGGGACAGTGGAAGGTCCCCTTTAAGGTCCCTTGCAACCCAAAATGTGTTTTTTGCTCTTCATGAAGAGTTCTCAGGTTGCTGTCAGGAATTTTTCAATGCCAGAGGCTTTTTGCCATCCCTTTCTCTTTCACACCAGAATTTTAGGATGGAATATGGTGCCTGTATCCTGAAACTCCCTCATTCCTGCTGAGCACCATGTGCAGAGCACAAATGCCCCACAGCCTCAGTAACACCCCTGGAGGCTGGATCCTGTCCCTGCTGGGATTAGCACTTCATGCCATTCACACTCCATAGCTCTGGAAAACAAGACCCACTCCCAAAGGGTAAAGAAGGTTCTGGAACACAGTGCAATGAATGGGAGTTACCTCTGTAGGATCTTGTTTCTAGACCAGCGAAAGAGTTGCAGAAAAAGCCTCATGAGTAGGTCAAACCTTCCCTTTATCAAGCATTTTGATAACCTTGTTTAAAATTCCAATCCTTGTGTGCCAGAAAACACTGGATAAACTCAGGTTGGAGCTGTTCTAAGCAGATCGGCTGTGTTTTTCTGCTTTTAGAGAACAGGGGTTGTGGGCAAATTCAGAATTTAAGCCAGTGATGGAACCTGCTGCTGGTGTTGCCAGTCCTGAAACTTCTTTTAAAGCTTTTCCTCTTTACTTAGGTACCATAGAAATTTAAATTCTTAAATTGAGGAAGTATCTTAAACATCCCAGCTGTGAATTATTCAGCTGTGCAAAGGAGCACACGTTCCAAATTGCAGGAATTTATTCCTCATTCTTTTTACCACAGGAGCCACTTTCAGCTGAGAAGGGCTCTTCCCTTATGTTACAGCCTGGTTTCAGACCAGGTTTGTCCTCATGTGCCCCAGGGCTCAGCTGATTGCTTGGAAATGTTTCCCCAGCTGAGGTTGTGTTGTGGGATTCCCAGTGCTTGTTCCCTGGTAACTACCCTGAGGAATTCCATGGGAACTGGTACTGGGATGGTGTGCACGGAACACCTCTAACTCATGCTGTACCTGCATCCCAGTGGATCCACATGGATGTGGAAGGCTCCACGCTGCAGAAGCTGAAATTGGGTTTGTAATTCCATTTAGAGCTCTTGCACTGAGTGTAGAACCTTCCCAAAGGGCTTGGTGGGTGTGGAAACATGGAATCCCAGGATGGTTTGGATGGGAAGGGACCTTAAATTGCATCCTGTTCCACCCCTGCCATGGCAGGGACACTTCCACTGTCCCAGGCTGCTCCAAGCCCCAGTGTCCAGCCTGGCCTTGGGCACTGCCAGGGATCCAGGGGCAGCCACAGCTGCTCTGGGCACCCTGTGCCAGGGCCTGCCCACCCTCCCAGGGAACAATTCCTTCCCAATATCCCATCCAGCCCTGCCCTCTGGCACTGGCAGCCATTCCCTGTGTCCTGTCCCTCCAGCCCTTGGAAACAGTCTCTGCCCATCTTTCCTGTAGCTCCTTCAGGCACTGGAAGGTCACAGTTCAGTCACCCTGGAGCTTCTCCAGGACAGATCTGAGGCTGTTTTTTCCAGGAATTGCTTCCCCTGGTGGAGGTTTGGTTCCTTGTTGGCATCGCCCATGGCTGGGTGTTGACATCCATTTTGACTGTCAGAGCACAGCCTGCATTTCCTTTTTATTTCACACATTGCTCCCTCTCCTGAATCCCTGAGCCAGCAGGACACAACTGAGGGAAGGAATTGGAGATTTCTGGGGTTCTGGTGGGAGCCTTGGCAAAGGTGGGGGTGCCAGCTCTGAGGAGCTGCCCGAGCTCGTTCCCTCATTGCTCAACAAATGTCTGCCTGCCCTGCCTTGGTTTCACTTTCAGAATGTCAGGGGATTTCAAAATACAGAAAGAGCAAGGATGTTTGGGGGTTTAAAATTCATAATTCAAATAATGGGTCAGGTAATGAGCACTCGTGAATAATTAGGAAACACTTAAATTGAGGTTTAACAATGCAGAGTTGTAAAATCTGTTTGCTCTGTTAATTGTCAAGAAGAGCAGGTACAAGCTTTTCACTCTCCTTTATCAATTAAAACAGCTGGAAACCTTTTTATTTCTTAAATCTGGGGTGAACTAAACAGATTTCTTTATATATGATCTTAATACATAGAATAAATATTAAATAATACTTAGTACTCTTGTAATTTAATTAATGATTCCTAAATATTTTTATTATTACCCTCAATAAGAAAATAATGTAAATATTCACCTTAGGGAGCTACAGAGAAACCCCACAACTGCATCATCATCTTTCTTAGAGATGGTTAATTATATTTAGCCAAATAATAAAAAATTGATTCATTCCTTGCTTGTCCATAATTCCCATTCTTCCCTGTTAAATCCAAGGCAGGTTTGTGATTTACAGCACTGAACATGAGGGGTGTAAACCCAGTGTAGAAACTTCTCAGTCCTGATCAGCATTGAGTTAAACCTTTCCTGTGATTGTTTTTTCATGGATGTAAACAGAGGAAATGCTTTAATGCAAGAAGGAAAAAAACTTCTGACAATCCCAGAGTAATTTCGGAGGTTGCACGGTTTCCTCCCCCATGGGCTGGCAGGCAATTTTGGGGAGAGAAACCACACTGCTGTGGCAAGGCAGCAAATGGGTAATTGGGATTTTATATAATCCAGCAGCAGTTATTCACAAACTGATTGTTTGGCTTTTTGAGATGTGCAAGAAATAAGAGTTGGGTTGGGGTTTTTTGTGTTGTCAGACCTGCAACAGTAACACAAACTGTCCTTGTCACTGCCTCTGTTTAATCCTTTCTAAATCTTACGGAAAAAAATCAAATTATTTTTAATATCACCTAAATCACTTAAAATTAATGCTGTACATAAAGGGAAATTACACAAAGAAACCCTCATACCTAAAGAATCCTTGTCTTTCTCCACCAAGGAAGCCTCAATTAAATGATTTACAATTCCAGTTCATCCATCAGCCAGAATTTTATGGACTTTTTGTTTCCGAAGAGACCCTTCAGGGACTTAGAGGGCCTGCTTTGCTTTATTAACTTCTTTTTTTCAGGTTGGGGAAACACATTTTGAATCTTTAGAGAATGAAGGAATGGTCAGAGCTGAAGGGTGGCTCCGGGAGAGTTGTCACCACCTTGGCGGAAATTTCCATTAATTCTGATCTTTGTTTTCCCAAATAAATGTGAAGGTTGGACTTGATCTTGGAGGTCTTTTCCAACCTTAATGATTCTGTGATGTTCCAGTTTGAATAGTTTTGATTGCTGCCTTATTTTCTTTTTTTTATGTCTCATACTCACTCCATAGATTTTTCTTGCAGAGTACTTTCCCCACCCCAGAAAAAAAAACGTATTAAGAACAGAACCACCCACCTTTTGTTTCCCAAGGGGGAGGTGGAGCAGATTTCCATGATGAAGCCCAAAGGGCAGACAGAGCACGATGAAGGGATGCTGGAATACCTGGAGGATCTGATTGGATCTGCACGGCTCAAGGAGCCCATCCAGACCCTGTGCCACAGAGTGGAGCTCCTGAACGAGCGCCGGGGGGAGAAGGTGAGGCTGCACCTCCTGGGGCATCCGAAACAAATCCCGGCATTTCCCACACACAGCTTCAGGAGGAGAGTTAAAAATACCCAGAATTACTGCTGCACAGCCTGCTTTTGTAATGTTTGATTGATGCATTGAGTGCTAAAAGGACTAAAAAAGCTCCAAATATAATCGAAGTTCTTTTTCCTTGATGTGTCCGTGGTAAATCCTGTGGCAGACTTGTTTTAAAGGGAAACAAAAGACTTGCAGTTGTAGGAATTAAATTTAAAAGGGCCAGTCAGAAGGTTGAGATGGAGAAAGTCACCATAAAATTGCCTTGTAGAGGTAATTCCTGATCACCATTTTTCCAGAGGACTCGTGTCCTATGAAAGGTTGGGATTTTCTCCTCATGGTTTCCTCCTGTAGTGCTGGCCCTGCCTCAGCTCTGCCCCTCTGTTTTCTCCAGTTAAATCGAGTTAAAATGGTGGAGAAAGAAAAAGAAGCCTTGGAAGAGGACAAGAATAAAGCCATTGAGTTCCTTTGCTTGGAAAACAAAATATTTAAGGAAAAGAATAAAATCTGTCAGTATTATATGTAAGTAATTCTCAGGGTTTGGGTTGGCTTTCATGTGCTGGGGGTGCTGTTAAACTTTGCCTCAGCATCTCGAATTAGAAATATTTTGCATTTCTTAACTCCAAATTATTGTTATCTTTTGATACCTTACATAATCCTGTTGTTACACTGAGGATTGGAAATAGAGATTCTTTATGAAGATGGAGAAAAGTGAGGATTTATTCTTGTTTTATTTCCTAGCCACGACCTAAAGAAACGAATAAATGACCTGGAAATGCAGAAAGAGAAAATTAATGAAGAAACTAAAAGTATTAATGAGAAAAGCAGTAATCTTGCAGAGGAAACAAAAACCAAGAAAAAAGCTTTGAAAGAACTTGAGAAGTGAGTACTTCAGGGGCGTGTTATACTGTTTTACATGGTTCCCACCAAAAATTTAAATTATCTGATGAGCAGAGTCACTTCTGGTACATCTACATACACAAAAAAAGCATTTAAATTAATGTACAAAAATAAATTAAATGCACAAAAATAAATTAAAGCAAATTCACATTGGTTTGATTTGGTTCTGGGTAAGATTCTCAATTACAATAGGAAAATGTCAGATCTTTCTAATGGATTTTAAATATTTCTTTATATGGACTGTACAAAAAAATAATTGGGAGATGATTTTTAGATTTGCAACCCTAATCCTTAGGGGCATGGATTTGGGAATTTTCCCCTGGTTTTCTCATGAATCATTTATGCATAAATTGTGTTTCTTTAAAATTGCTTTGCCTGGGTGCTGATCCCAAATCCAGCTGCAATACTGACCAGCTCATCCTCAGGGAATTACTGGGGAGAGATGGGAATTATCAATTCTGTCAAGAAAAAAATGAAAATTTCAGAAAATATGTTTGATATTGCTTGGGTAGTTGATCTTTTTCTGATGGAACATCACTTTCCCAGGGAAAATACTGTGAATATTGTAAATATTGGGTGTTGTTCATCACAAAAACTGAGTAATATTGGTTTAAACTCTTTATGTTGACTTATTAAGCCAAGCTCCAGTGGCATTATTTTTGTACTATATGAAATCATTATTTTTTTCTTTTTCCCTTCAGGAAATTCAATAAAATCACAAAGTTCATAGAGGAAAATAAAGAAAAATTCACTCAGTTGGATCTGCAAGATGTGAAAGTGAGGGAGAATCTCAAACATGCCAAGAGCAAGGCTAAAAAACTGGAGAAGCAGCTTCAAAAGGACAAGGAAAAGGTAGTGGGATGGATCAGCTGGATTGGCTTGAAGTGCAGTTATTTGTGGGAGAAAATGGGAAGGGCACCAACTGTAACAAAGAAGGTGGAAAAATGGGGTTTAAATTGTTTTAATCAGATGTTTTAAGTCATTAAATCAGAGATTTTGTTTGCAAAATAATCACTGCAGTGATGACTCCATTAATGGAGTTAATTCATGGATCTGTGTCATCCACTGGGTCATTGCCAGCTGTTGTGATGCCTTTGGATCGAGGGGGGCATTTAGGGATTCAGGAATTCCGTTGTCCCAGTGGGAGAGGAGGTTCACAGTCCTTTCCTGGTGCAGGTGGAGGAGCTGAAGAACGTCCCCTCCACGAGTGCCAAAGCCATCGAGGACGCCACAGCCAAGAGGGAGCTGCTGGCAAAGGCCAAGGAGAAGGAGGAGGCCAAGCTCAGGCAGGTCCTGGCCAGCCTGCAGGAGGAGACCAAGGGAATTCAGAAGGAAAAAGAGGTTTGGACAGGCAGGAATTACCCACCTGCTGTAGTAACTTCACTCTTCTGAAGGAAACCAGCACCAGACACTTCTAAAATGCCGTTTATTGACAATTGCCCTGTTCCTTGTGGTAGTTCAGAGGAACCTCAGTGGGAATTCAATCTTAAATTAATGATTACAGCTAAATCTTTCTTGTCTGCTTTTAGAGTGCTCAAGCATCATCATGTAGCTCATTCCTAGATTTATATTAAATAATTCACTCTCCTTTTCTTCCACCAAAACATCGAAGCCAATGTGTTGCTTAAATAAATAAAGATCTTCTGGAATGGTCTGTTCCCAGCCTTTCCCACAGCTGTGATGTGTCTGTGAGTTAATGGAGAGCTCCTTTAACACTTGGTTGTTGTTGGTGCTGCTGTTCAGCCCCTGAACACCTGGAGGCTGGAAATTTATCCTGTAAATTCGCAGGGTTATTTTCTGGCCTTGAAAAGGTGGATTCTCCATTTGAGCCGTAGTTTAGCTCGTTGTGTAGGGCTCCTCCCACCTTTGAGAAAATGACACAAAGCTTGTATAGAAATGCTCTGTGATAACTCCCTGAAGTTCTTTTTAATGAGGAAAAGCCTTGTTTAATTCTCACCCATTAATGTTCATTAATGAAGAAACGCTGGTTCTCCCAGAGAACAGAAGTGTTTCTGCTGCCAGGGCTGTAAAAGCACATCCCATTTTCTCTTTCCCCTTTGCCCAGCTGATGGGCTGAGCTGTACCCTGGGTGTCTTTGCAGGGCAAGGAGAAGGAGCTGATGGAGTTCAGCAAGGAGGTGACCGAGGCCCGCTCCAACATGGAAATAGCGCAGTCGGAGCTGGAGCTGTACCTGAGCAAGTTCAACTCTGCTGTGGCTCGGCTCAGCCAGGCACAGGAGGCCCTGTGCAGCACCTCAAGCACCCTCAAGGAAAGGAAAGCTTCCATCAGAGACATCACTGGGAAATTACCCCAGGCTGAGCAGCAGCTCAAGGAGGTGAGACTTGACTTTCCCACTTCATTTTGAGTCACACACAAACCAAAGGCACACTCTTCTCTTTAGCAATAATTGTGGTGAAAATAAACCATAACCCATCTCCTCTAAAAGAGCACTGAAAAGCTGTTTTCTAATACTCACATTGCTGGTGAAGCAAATATTTGATTTCAAACTTACTTTGTTAAGCCAATGTTGACTTAAACTAAATCCTACACATCTTTGCAATGGAATAGATTGAATTTCATACTGAGACATGGCTGCATTCCTGAGCCTTCTTCAGCGTGCCCTGAGCAGCTGTGGCTGCCCCTGGATCCCTGGCAGTGTCCAAGGCCAGGCTGGACATTGGGGCTGGGAGCAGCCTGGGACAGTGGGAGGTGTCCCTGCCCTTGGCAGGGGTGGCACTGGGGGAGCTTTAATGTCCCTCCCATCCCAAACCAGTCTGGGATTCTTTGAATTTCATTTCTTGCTCCTCAATCTTTCCCCAAAGAACAAAGCCAGGCATTGAAGGCTCCCTGAATCCAGTAGTTTTTGGGAGGCTGAGCCAATGTCTTTCTTTGAACCCCCAGAAAGAGAATGCTCTGGAGAAGCTGGAAAGGGAAGAATCCGGGGCCAAGGATCTCGTGCGAAACCTGCGCCGAAAAGTAGAAGAAGCCAAAAGTTCTTTAGCACAAAGTCGCAGTCGAGGAAAAGTGCTCGAGGCTCTGCTCCAGCAGAAGAAATGTGGGAATATTCCTGGGCTCTATGGAAGACTGGTAAATTTTAGAAGGCTGTTACACTTTCAGTGTTTAACTTTAGAGGAGCTGAGTGGTGTTTCTGTGCTGAAGTGTGGGATGCCTCACTTCCGAGGCATTGGGAATTTGGACAGCAGAGCTGTAAATCCTGTGGACTTGCTGTAAAATAAAACATTTTTCAGTTCTTTCCAAGCAATGTTGGTTTAAAGCTCTGCAAATTCAGAGCTGAGTTTTTCATTCCTGTTGCACGTCCGTGTAAATGTAAAAGTGCTGGTTTTGTATTCTGCAGTCTTTATCCAAGGAGAATTATCTATGCTTCAGAAAAATCAGTTTATTCAGTGTGTGGAGATTTTAAAAAGTGCATGCATGGATTTATTGGGAAAGGACAGAACTCAAAGAGCAGCTCAGGTGCCAACTAATCAGTGTTTCCACCTCATCCCTTAATCCTCAGGGAGACCTGGGAGCCATCGATGACAAGTACGACGTGGCCATTTCCTCGTCATGTGGAGCCTTGGACCACATTGTTGTGGACACCATTGACACTGCCCAGGCCTGTGTGAACTTCCTGAAGGCAGGAGGGGTTGGAGTTGCCACCTTTATAGCCCTGGACAAGGTGAGTCCCACCCATGGGAAAACAAATCATTTCACTGTTACTTACAGTCTAATTACATTTGTTTTAAAGCCTTAACATCCTATAGAATAATGAAGTGACCTCAACATTTATCCTAAAGATTCATTTCTTTATTTGCTTTGTGGCTGTAGATGGCTGTGTGGGAAAACAAAATGCAGAAAATCCCAACTCCTGAGAACGCCCCGCGGCTCTTTGACCTGGTGAAGGTGGAGGACACCAAGGTTCGCCTGGCGTTTTACTTCGCTCTCAGGGACACTCTGGTGGCCAAAAACCTGGAGGAAGCCACCAGGATAGCATTCCAAAAGGAGAAAAGGTGGAGAGTGGTAACCCTGCAAGGACAAATCATCGAGGTGTCAGGTACTGCAGCACCAACTGGAGCTCCACTGGAAGCGCTTCGTGGATGATATCAAAGCCCAAGGAATTCTCTGACCTGTTTCCATCCCTTTTTCTGTAGGAACCATGACTGGTGGTGGGGGAAAAGTCATGAAGGGCAGAATGGGCTCCTCAGTCGTGATGGACATCTCGGAAGAAGAGGTTAGTACATAATGGAAATGGAATTCCAGGAGAATTCCTTCATTTGGGCAGTTCTTACACACATGTGCCTTTCAAAGCAGCGTGAGCAGGAGCAATCTGGGATGGAAGAGAATTAACAAGGGGTTACAAACTGAAATTGCCAGTGCTAGCAGAGGTTATAATGCTCTGAAGTGCATCAGGGATAAAAGGGTTGTCATTGGCAGGGGCTGCCCAGGGATGTTTGGAATCCCCATCCCTGGAGGTGTCCAAGGAAGGCCTGGAGGGGGCACTCAGTGCTCTGGGCTGGGGACAAGGTGGGCATCGGGCACAGCTTGGACTCTGATCCTGGAGGGCTTTTGAAGCCTCAGGCATTCTGGGATTCTGTTTGTTCACAGCCCAGCTCATTATTTAATTTAGTCTCACAGTGCTCCCTTTGATAGCTTGGACACCATTTTGGCATATCAGGGGGCAGTTTGCTTTTCCTTCCGAATTCCATTTAACTTTTAATCTGGAGCTGCTCCTTGTTTCTCACTGGCAGAGCTGATGTTACCAGCACTCAAACTGCCCAAGCTGAAGTTTTTACTGCACTCTCTCCTGTGTTTTAAGAGCTGTTGAGCACAGGGATGAGCCCTGGCTTGGTTTTGTCATGGTGACACCAGTAAATCATGCTCTCATTCTGTGTAGATCAGCAAAATGGAGTCCCAGCTGCAGAGGGATTCCAAAAGAACCGTGCAGTGTGAGGAGGAGAAAGCCCAGCTTGAAGAAGCCATAAGGAAACTGCAGCAGGACATTCGGGAAATGAGGAACACCTCAGAGAAATTCACAGCGAGTATCCAGGTGAGAATTCCTGAGCACTTCCCAGCCTCAGCCCCATACAGGCCTGGCTGGTGTCAAGGAGCTTTCCAAGAACAAGATTCCAGCCCAGTTTTGTGTTCTCTGCAGGGTTTTTCTGAACAAGAAGTCCATCTCAAAAACCAAATCAAGGAACTCGAAGCCAACGTCGCTGCTGCTGCTCCAGACAAAACCAAACAGAAGGAGTTGGAAAAAGTTCTTGATGGTTATAAAAAAGGTACATTTTGTGGAGAGGGGATCAGAGAGCAAAATTGTAGTAATGTTTCTTTACTAATAGAGGAAGGAATGGGTTTGGGTTTGGGCTTCAATTCCATGTCTTGGTTTGGGACCTTGTTTTCCTAAGAGGGATAAAAGAGAGAAACATTGCTGGCCAGTTCTTAAATTTAACTTTTGAGCACCTTCCCATTAATTAAAAGCAAAGAATGAGCTCAGAATAGCTCCAAATGCACCACCTCATGTATTTAAGTACTCTGTGTACATTAACTAATCCATGCTGAGTGGCTTTTACAGCAGGAGAGCTTTGGTGGAGCAGTGGCAGAAAGAAGTTGGGTGTATTGTTTGTCACAGTTAACTCATCATTTGTCACGGCATAGAGAATATGTGCACTTCTCAACAGAGCAATAGAGCAGAGCTTAATCTGAAATCACTTCCATCACTGTATCCCTTCAGTCCTGATATCCATGAGCAGTCCCAGGCCAGCACAGTGCCCTTAACTCCTCTTTTCCATGGACAGATTACGAGCATGTGGCTGAGAAAGCCGGGAAGATGGAAGAGGAGGTGAAACGACTGCACAAGCTCATCATGGACACCAACAACCAGAAACTGAAGGCACAGCAGGACAAAATTGATAAGATTGACAAGGAAATGGATGAATGTTCCTCAGCCATCACCAAGGCCCAGGTGGCAGCCAGGACGGCAGACAGGTACAGCACAGGGAGCTCCAGGCTGGAGCTGCACTTACTCAGTGTCTCAGCAGGGAAAGGGAAGTCAAATTTTGTCGTTTCTAATAGTTTAAGAGTCACATTTAATCAGCATTTCTCTATTATTTGCCTGAACTATTTGTCTAATATTGCCTAAACTGCAATATTCAGAATAAAGTCCAAACTAGCACTGGATTGGATGTGCTGGAGCAGTTCAAATCTGAAGGGACTGATTTTATTAGGAGGCCTGTAAGGAAATAAAATGGGATCTATTTTTTATGGGAGCTCACCAATCCATAGAGATTCCAAATTCTGCGAGAACAAATGAAGTCATTTAGTGAGGTCTGGCTGCTGAGGAAGACAACTTTGTTTTCCTTGGATACCTCTGGAGCGTGGGAGTTGGTGCCTAAACAAGCACTTCCTCCTTGCTGTCAGTGAGATTGTGCTCCTGGATTATTTTCTGTCCCGTTTGCCTCGTGTGAGGTGCACAAAGATCCCTGTCCCTGGGCAGGAACCTGAAGAAATCCGAGGAGGCTCTGCAGCGCACGGAGAAGGAGCTGGAAGAAAATGAGAAGGAAATGAAGAACTTGACAGCAGAGCTGACAGTGCTGGAGGACAAAGCCAGCGAGGTGATGAACGAGCGCACGCAGGCTGAGGTGAGTCCTGGGGACCACTCTGGGCTCCAGGGAAATCAGGGACAGAAGGTAAACTCTCCTTGGATGCCACTGATACCCCATTCTCTCTGCAGAGCAACCAGGCCATGGCAGTGGTGTATTTGCATTTTTTATACTCACCTGGAAATTTATCCTGACCTGGTTTACGAAAAAACTTATGCCAGGTTTCCCCAAAGAAATTGCTGGGTTTAAAAGTTGCTTAACCATAAAATTTTTCCAGTTATGTGGGATTTTAGTTTCCCATCTAGATTTCTGTGGGAGAGGGAAAACCAAGGTGGCTGAAATTGTTCCAAATAAATCTGGGATTTGATGTCTTTCTCTAATTAGCTAAAAATGAGTGTAGGACCTGTTTGATCCAGATCTGGGATGAAAGTACAAACTGCAGCATTTTCTCAGTCATTCCAGAATTCAGGGATCAGTTATAAATCCAAGAATATTTATTTGTTTCCATTAATAGCTGTGAGTAAATTAAGTGAAAACAGACTTACCACCCAAAAAGGGGGCAACACTTTTATAGGTGATTGATTAATGCCCTTTTTTGGGGCATTTTCCATTTTTCTGTTCAGGAAGCTTTGCCAGCAGTGCAGGAGGAGCAGAAAAATTTACTCCAGGAGATGAAAACTATTCAGGATGCTGAACATGCCCTTCAAAGTGAAGCTCTGAGCATCAAGCTGAAAATAGAACAAATTGACAGCCACATTTCCACCCACCAGGCAAAGGTTAAATACTGGCAAAAAGAGGTAGGAAATAGTTTAGTTCCTAAAACTTAAATCAGGGAATTGTGGAATGGTTTGGGTTGGGAGGGACCTTACAGCTCATTCAGTTCCACCCTCAGAGACACCTTCCACTGTCCCAGGCTGCTCCAAGCCCTGTCCTGGCCTGGGGCACTTTCAGGGATCCAGGGGCAGCCACAGCTTCTCAATGGATCTCACAGAATGAACTCATCAACATCCCCTTGGAAAACAAGAGAATTTGGGAGAAAATTCCTCTTCAGATCACAACTTATTGGTGTTTATGCAGGAACAGGATAATAGGATAAAGGGATATTTATTGTCTTTTTCACATCCTGTTTTAAAGGGAGTTGTGGGAAGAATCTTGGAGTGTTTGGAGATTGGAAGCTTCACTGTGCTAACCCTAAAAAACTCATTTTAGAAACAGCTCCACGTGATTAAAGCTTTCCACCACGTGGGTTTTGCATTGCAGATCTCCAAGTTATCCCTGCACCCCATAGAGGGCGAGGCCCCCGAGGAGCTGCAGGCGCTGAGCGAGGAGGAGCTGCAGGCGCTGCAGGAGCCCGACGTGCTCAGCAAGAGAATCGCGCTGCTGGAGGCGCAGCGCCACGAGCTGCGCCCCAACCTGGGCGCCATCGCCGAGTACCGCAAGAAGGTACGGCTCCAGCAGCCCCTGAGGGGGGGAGATAGCCCAGCCTGGGCATTCCAGGAAAAGGGATTCCTCCTCCTTCCTTCTGGAAGCTGCAGTGGAAGCCTGGAATTTATTTCCTGTTGTTACCAGCTTGTCCTTAGCCAAGGGTGAAAGCTGTTTCTAGGAGCTCCCATGTGCCTTTTGCATTCCACACCATCAGTGTCAGGTGACAACGACTTCCTGGGATCTTGAAATCTTTTCCAACCTAAATAATTCTGTGATTCTCCTGGGAATGTGTATTTAATAGAGGCAAGTCTTCACAGCCGAGACAGACACACAATACTGGATTTTTTTCCCTCCTCACTTCAGTAATAGTGAACCATTCAACAGATGAAATATTTTTTGTTTTAACACAGGTTTGTTCGGGGTTTTTTTCCCTCAGCAGTGGAGATGGGAAAAGAGAGATAATTTGGGGTTTTTGTTTGAGGGCTGTTAGCCAAGCTGGGGAAAAAGAATGTTCAAATGGTAGGAAAAGTGGTTTAAACTCTAAATTGAGGAGGCAGCTGCTGTAAGTGCCCTTGGGTCTGGTTGTTTCCCCTGCAGGAAGAGCTGTACCTGAAGCACGTGGGAGAACTGGATGACATCACCAACGAGAGGGACAAATTCAGACAGGCCTTTGAAAAGCTCAGGAAACAGAGGCTGAATGAGTTCATGGCAGGATTTAATGTCATCACCAACAAGCTGAAGGAGAACTACCAGATGCTCACGCTGGGAGGGGATGCTGAGCTGGAGCTTGTGGACAGTCTGGATCCCTTCTCAGAGGGAATCATGTTCAGGTTTTCAAAATACTTTATATTCTATTAATTTTTAATCATCATAGTCCTTCTTTCAACCAGTTTTTAAAGTAAATGTTCATTGATCATCAGTGAACCAAGACAGGCTCAGTGTGGGCAAATAGTGACAGAAACCACCACTTTTTAGCTCTCAGATTAATTTCTTTCTCCTGGAGAAATCAGGAACTAAAGCAGTTGGAAAGCTCTGAACTCATTTCCCAGCACTTCTTAATTCCCAGGTCACTTGATTCTGCCTGGGGAATGATGGCAGTGTTCTGTCATAAATGCTCCCAGGAGGAAATTCATCAACTGGGAGTTCAGCTGGGAAAGGCAATGGGCAGTGGGGGCGAGGTGCTGCAGGAGCAGCCCCGTGTTACCCCAGATCAGAATTCCTGACACACCCACTCTTGCTTTGTTCCAGTGTCCGGCCTCCCAAGAAAAGCTGGAAGAAGATCTTCAACCTGTCAGGAGGAGAGAAGACCCTGAGCTCCCTGGCCCTGGTGTTTGCCCTTCACCACTACAAACCCACCCCGCTGTATTTCATGGACGAGATCGACGCCGCCCTCGACTTCAAAAACGTCTCCATCGTAGCATTTTACATCTATGTAAGTTCCTCAGGGCTTCATCTTCCTGAGCTGTTCCCTGCTCCTCCAGAAGGGACAAAGTGGCCACAATTACAGCCAGATTTAAGATGTGGGGTGCTGGAGTTTTACTGCTTCCTCTTGAAAACTTTCCCCAAAACCATCAGCTACGGTCAGAATACACAATTAGCTGTTACTGATGTCTCCAAGTATCCAAGCTCATGATTTCCCGAGGTTCTTGGATTCATACTTCCATGTCATTCCCATCAGTGTCTTTGATCTATAGCTTAATTAGGTTTCTTTTCATGCCTTTAAAACTTCTGCCCTCACCATATTTAAGCAAAGCAAACCCCTTACATGGCTCCAGCTCAGACTGGTAATTAAACATTGAATATTCAGAATTATTATTAACTTCGTTTATTGTAATAATTTAACTTATTATTTCCGGTTTTGGAAACAGGTGGCAAAGATCAGGAGCAGCTACTTCACATTAGGGCAATACTTGAAAGTTCCCTGCCTGCAGCTGTAGTTTTAAACTTGGCTTTGTGTGCCACACCAGGACAGAGCTTTTTTGGGAATGCTGGGCACTAACACAGATCACTTCTGTTTCAGGAACAAACCAAAAACGCCCAGTTCATCATCATCTCCCTGCGGAACAACATGTTTGAGATTGCAGACAGATTAATTGGGATTTATAAAACCCAGAACACCACCAAAAGTGTGGCCACCAACCCCAAAATCCTGGCTGTGAAAGGACTGGAGGACCTCGGCATGGTTGGGTGCAGCGTAGCCCAAAAATAGGGAGGAAGCAACTTCCAGCCCTGTGGCTGCTTTTTTGTCTGATCTCATTTTGTATTTTAGACTTTGTTTTGTTTTGTAAATTTTGATTAAATTTTGTAAAAATTTGATCTTGTTAATATAAAGCCAGCCTTGACAAATTGCACTTTTTGAATGTCATGTAAAAATTGAGGAAGGGGACACCTCTTAGAGAGGGAGCAAAGGAAAAAGTTCAGTCCATGCTGGGAAACAGGAGGAGCTTGGAACTACCACCCTGGCAGCCTCTCCCCTGTGCCTGGGAAGAGCATGGAATATCCTGCTGGAAGCTGTGCCAGGGCATGTGGAGGGCAGGGAGGGGCTGGGGACAGCCAGCACAGCTTCACGGCGTGACCGCATCGGAGGACACAGAAGGGCTGCTGCTGTCATCTCTGCATTCTGCAAGGCCTTTGACACGATCCCAGCCATTCCTCTCTGGAGCTCGTGGGTGGCTCAGGGGCTGCAGTGAGGGAATCACGGTGCTGGCCAGTCCTGCTTTAAGAAAATGCTTTATTTGTATGTAAATTTGTGAAAATACAGAGTGCATTGGTTTTACAGGGGGCAGGGGCTGCACCGAAGTCACAGACACCAACTAAAGGAATCAGTGAAATTTACTACAATGCAAAACTGCCAAGAGCTACAGGAGAAGCTCAGCAATGCACCTGATCATTGGCAAAGAATGCCAGGAGGATGTTAAGGACAAAATTCTGCAGTTGTGGATCAAGGCAAAACTCTCCTCTCCTCACCTTATGTGGATCAGAACTTTAGCTCAGAGGAAATGCATGCAATGCAGAAAAGGAAGGATACAGAAAAGAACAAGTGTAGAGCTGTAACAATCCAGCTTTTAAGTAGAAATTAAGAATAATGCTGGGTTGCTGCACTAGGTTTTTATCTAATTGAAGTAGTCAGGAAGAATTCTCCTGCAAAGCTCCTTCGGTAGGGCAGAAGTGTGGCACAGCTCTTGCACTGTGTCCCCGAGGTAGGTGCAGGAATCCTGATAAATCCGCAGCAGGAATTTCCAGAGGACTGCAAGAGGAGTCAGGATGGCACCAGATGAGATTTCCTTGTGCCATACCGACACAACTAGAACCAGGACCAGCACAATGAGGTTTGGTTTGGTAAGAGCAGCCCACACCGCAGCTGCTCCTGTTTGCTTTCCAGAGCATTGGCTTTTGCCAGTCAGGTGGAATTTTGGAATGTGGATCTTGTGGACCTGACCGATTTCAGTTTTAGACCACGTGTCCTGCAGCAGGGTCTTCATCCTGGGATGAATCTCCACAGGTTCAGGGTTTGGGAGTTGCTGCTGTATGAGAACCTGGAGCCGCTGCCCCAGCCCGTCCAGCTTCTCCAGGAAAAGCAGCGGAGACTCCTCCTTCTGAACAGCTGAATGCAGCTCCTTTAACTCAATCTCATCTAACTTCAGCTTTTCCACGTCCTCGATGAGAGGATCGTATTTCTCTGAAATGCGGCTGTCCAGTTCATCCAGTGCACTCAGCAGAGCTTCTTTTTTGTGCTCCAAAGCATCACCAAGTTCCTTAAAATACTGCAGCACAGCTTCCCTGTCGCTCTGCAGGGTGCTCTGGCACTGGGCCTTCTGCTGCTGCAGCCTCTTGGAGCACGAGAACACCTCGGAGCGGGATTTACCCATCAGCTCCTCCAGGAGCGTTCCCGAAGCCTCCCTGGCTTTCCTGTAGGCGCTCTGGAGGTCATCGATGGGGTGCCCGCGGTGCTTGCCGATGGTGAGGCACTGGCCGCACACCAGCTGCCTGTCCTGCAGGCAGTAAACATTCAGCGGCTGCCCGGGGTGTGCCCTGCACGTCCCGGCCCCGGCCCCGGTCCCGGTCCCGGCCCGTTCCTCCTGCTGCCACTTCTCAATCACGGCCTTCAGGGCGAAGTTGACGGGCAGCGCTTTGGGCCCGGCAGCGGGAACGGCCACCAGGGCCAAGCAGATGGGACAGCTCAGGCATCTCCCGCTGGGAAGCTCGTCCGAGGGCTGCAGGCGCTCCTGCAGGCACGCCCGGCAGAACGTGTGCGAGCACGGCAGCACCCGCGGATCCTGGAAGATGCTGAAGCAAATGGCACAGGTCAGCTCCTCCTCCAGCCCGTTCATGGCCTGCCAGGGACACACACAAACACAAACAACAGCGGTTCAGCTCTGCTCACAACCATTGCAGCGACCCACGAGCCCCAACAACACATTTCCTGAGAGGGAATTCCCTGCCTGGGCACTTCACTGCTAAGAGGGGAAGAAAAAAGAATGGTAGTGAGCAATGGTTCAAGGAGCTCAGCACATTCCAAGCTGCACTCAGAGCATTCATCCAACCGCAGCCAGATCATCCATATCCAACCTCTGCATTAAAAAGCCAGGAACAGCAGCCCTCTGCCACTAGATACTGGTTACAGTGGGAAACAGTAGCAGAGAGTGGTAAAAGCCAGAACTAGAATTTCTAAATAACCTCAGAGCTATGGAAATTTTCTCCCACCAGGAGTAACATTTTCAACGTGAACAGAAGTACAGAATTTGTTTTTCTTCTGCACTTGTCTCAAATGTTACTTTTGTAACATAAAATAGTCCTAAGTGCATTAAAGAGTCACATTTAAAAGCTCTCTCAAGGCTCTGGCACAAAAAGTCCAACTCAGCAGCCCTCACAGACAACACCGCACCAGGAATTACTCCTGGGTTACTTTAAGCACAAAACTGAAAAATTAACTTTCACTTTCCATTCTCTACAGTGTTGCTTCATTCTATTCCCCAGCTGAGTGAAATCACACTGCGAAGTCCCAAGCAGCAGTAACACTAAAAGCCCGTTTTCATAATAAATCATAATCCTGGTTTTCCGTCTGCTAAGAAACGGGGAAATTGGTACCAAACTTCTCTTTGTGCCACACTTTCCTGCCCCCTTCATCAGCTCCAGTCAGCTCTGTGGACTTTGCTGCACTGCAAAAAGGAATTGTCAGAGCACTTAGGATCAAAGCCCATCAGCTTAGGGTCTAACCTGAGATCTGCAGCTGGGCTCAGGCTGAGGAAAGGCAGGAGCTGAACAGCCAGGCCCTGTTCTTTGGGAGTTAAATCAGCTCCAAGCACAGGAGCCTGTGCTGCTGGCACAGAAATAAGCCTGGCTTATCTCACTGGGTTAGCCAGGCTGGGGGCATTCAGGGAGGGCAGCCTGGGCTGCTGACTCAGCCCTTGGGCTGAAATTGGGGTGAAATGAGGCCAAAGGATCAACTGCAATGTTTAATTTATGGCAGCAAGAGTTTCAGCTTTGAAGCAGAGGAAGAAAAGAGGAAGGAAAGAGAGGAACAGCTCGGGATCAGCACCCAGGGCTCCCACACTGTTATGGGAGGGAAATTTCCTTCCTAAAGAACACACGTCCAACTTAGCTATGGAAGGGGTGAGAGAAAACGATTTTAAAATTTGTTTAACTGCCAAGGCATTGTTTGCTACCAGAAAAGCAAAGGCAAACCTTTACAAAACGTTTTGGGGTGTGTCAGGAATGCCCTCAGCTGCAGGAGGAATGGTGCCCCAAGCCAGCCTGGGGCCTGCACTGCTCCAGGGTTTCATAACCCTCCGGCTGCCAGCCCGGGGCAATGACACTCCCATTCCCACGGAACACGCCCCTCTGTTTCCCAGGCAACTCGCAGGCTGAGTACGGCACGAGTTCCCAGCCGGAGCAGCAGGTTTGGCTCTCAGCTCCGGGCTGAGTGGGACACCCTGCTCCGGGCTCCCGGGCACCTCCGCAGTGCTGTTTGTTTGTTACTCCTTCATTTCCAAACAGTTCTTGGAAGGCTCAGGTTGGCTACAGGCACCCAGCGTCTTCTTGCTTTGTTCCAGACAAAGTAGAAGGTGGAGATCCTGAAATTCAGTTTCATCTGACACTGGCAGCGGCACGGAGGAAATGCTCATTTACTGATTTATTTCCACCTGCAGATTATTTGAAACAGACTGGGAACACAATGGAAAGGACAGAGAAGTCACCTCAGAGTTCAGCAAAGAGAATGAAAAGTTTTCCAGGGAAAAAGAAAGCAGCAGGAAGCTGGGAAATGCTGGTTTTACCTGCCACAGTATCCACACTGCTGTGGAATACAGCAGCCATCAGTGTTTAGGTAGATAAATAACTGCTTTTTAGGACACTCCCTGCCCCCACTCTTCTCTGGGGGATTTTAACAGGTGAATTTGGCATTGGGTAAGGGCTGTGACAGCCCATGCCAAGGGCAAAGCCTCCCGAGGAACGAGAGCTGCCAGGCTCCCCGCTGCTCCTCAGCCAAGGAATCATCTGCTCTCTCCTGAAGGACCGTAACACTCCAACACTGCTGAACTCAAACAAAGGCACAGCCAGGGATGTTCTGTGCTGTTTAATGGCAAAAAGAATTCAGTGCCAGCCTTGGCTTGTAAGAAATTCACAGCAATTTTCACTGAACTTTCATACTCTGCATCAATCTCAGAGATTTTTCAAGACCAGTACAGGCATCGCTTCAATTAAGACGTTTACAATAGGAACCTGCGCTGGTAATTTTAAAACCAAACTTCAAGAAAGTAGTAGAAACCAGGGCCAGGACTCTGATGATCCTTGTGGGTCCCCTCCAAATGAACCATATTCCCCTCCGTCTTCCGATTCCCTAGCCAAGAGTGACTCTCCATCCCTTGTAACTCTGACAAAGCTTCGGGTCTTGAGCATTTATTTACCTGTTACTCACCGCACAGTCCCGGGCAGTGGAGCCAGAGGGAGGAGCGCACCCTGACCCGTCCCCTGCAGCTCCCACAGACAGCGGGGATCGATGGGCGCCGTCCCTGCACGAGCAGCCGGGAAAAGGGACCCACCCCNCGGAAAAGGGGCCCCCCCCCCCGCCCCCGCCCGAGCCACAGCGACAGCAACGAGCTGAAATACGATAAAAGCGCCCCGCGGTGTCCCGGGAGAGCCGCGCTCACCGCGCCGGGCCCTCACGGAGCCCTCCGGCTGCGGGGACCCTCAGCAGCCGCCCCGGCACCCAGCGGGGCCCTCCGGGAGCTGCGCTCGGCGCTGGAGCCGCTCCCGCGCCCCCCCGGCCCCGCTCCCTCAGCCCCGGCCGGGAGCGGCCGCGAACCGCGAGTGCCGATGGCGGGAGCGGAAACGGGCGGAGCGGAGGGAGGGGATGGAGGGCACGGACGGAGCCGAGGGCCGGGACAGCCGCCGGGTCCCCGCAGGGTCCCTCCCCCGGCCGGCAGGAGCGGGGTTTTGTGGCGCTGCGATGGAAGAGCCGCGGGAGGAGCGGGGAGGAGCTCACCGGGAATGGTGCCCCCGTGCCGGCAGCAGGGAATCAATCACCGCAGGGCTCAGGCGGGACGGAACATCAGAGATGATCTCGCTCCGTGGGCAGGAAGGACTCGGAGGCACCGGTGACACGGAAGGGGGAGCCGAGCGTTCATCCCTGCCCTGCATCCAGCGTCCCAACAACCTCGCTGCTCTCCACAACCCGCGGAGAAATTCACCCCGAGCGTGGCAAACGGGACACCCGGAACCTTCTGCGACTGCTGCGGAGGCACAGGAGCGCACCTTGTGCCAGCTGCTAACCACGGAAATTAAAGTCATTTCATCTCTTCTTTGAAGCTCATTGATCTGCCCTGGCTGCCGAAGACAGCTGAGAGAATTTTTACATCGTGCCAGGACACAGGGAACGGCTTCCACTGCCTGAGAGCAGGGTTAGGTGGGATACTGGGAAGGAATTCCTCCCTGGGAGGGTGGGGACGCCCAGAGAAGCACCCAATGAAGGCTTTTCTCACATTCCAGATTGTTCTCTATTAATTTGCAGTTCACTGAAGTTATTCTCAGCTGTTACAAAGTGAATTTGAAAGAGAAACGAAACTCATTTAATGTCGTGATGTAAATCATAATGCACCATCATTCAAAACTTACCTAAACATGTCTTAAAACCACTGCATAGAGAATATTATACAAATATCTGGGAAACAGCTGGAATTATGTTTCAAATAATAAAACTCCTCATGCTCTAATTACAAATTACCCACCACAGTTTAGGGGAGAGGCACAAAGTTTACAGCACTATGAGCTGCGATTGCTCTTTTCTGTGTGAAGCTGTGCTGGTAATACCAGGCTCAGCAAGGTCTAAATCTATCAAATGTTTCTCCAAAGGTGCTGCTCCACACTCTGATTTCTGTGGTGGTGGATGGGAACATGCTGATATTTTACTCCAGGAGCACCCAGCCTACGTAATCCATAATTAAAAATTATTATAATGCTTTCCCCTCTATTACCCCCCTTCAACACAGCAGGAAAAGCTTAAGGGGAAAACTACTGGAGCAGAAAATAAGGGAGCTTTTGACAATAATTTACAATACAACCAACTGATGTTAAGAATAAACACTGGTTTTCACCTATTTTATGTACTTAAGAATTCAAGATGAAGCAGCATTTGAAGTGCAAACTGCCATTCCAGGAATTAAATCCCTGATTAAACTCATGCTCTGTATTGGTGAGAGGAAGTCTGACCATCATCTGCCTTTCCTCAAATTATAAAACTTCTGGAACACATTTACCAATAGTTGGCATTGAAAGTTGCCCAAAATCGGTCCTTTTCTACTAAGAGCAGCTTTCAGTGCTGCTTTAAAGAAAATTAAAATCAAAAGTATTGACATGTGACCATGTTAATGACAACTTAAGGAAAATTCTGCCTCAGCTTTGGGGCACACCAAACTAGCAGGATAAATACAGGATTTATCATGGATTGACAAGCAAAACTGGGAATGATTTTATGGAGATTAAGTTTCCAGCCACTTTACTGTGGATACTGCAGCAATATTAACTTTTCCAGGGGCTTTCATGTGCCTCCCGAGTTTCACTGGAGCAGTAGCTAAAACTTACTCGGAGCGAGTTTGTAAACTTGACACGTTTGCAGCTACTAAGTTTCCTCTCCCCAAGTCTATTTGATCCAGATGTAGGACTCCTCTAATTGCTTCCAGCCTCAGCACCAGCTTTCCTGCCAGGAATTTGGTGACACGCAGAGCTGAGGAAACATTTATAGTTAAAAGTGGCAAAAAGTCTACGAGGTTTAATACGACGGCATTCTAAAGTGATAAAGCTGCCTCTGCCAGCGTTTCCTTTTCCTTGAAATCCTTTTAATTTGTTCATTATCTCACCATTCTATGCAGAAATCAGGATTTTTAACAGCCTGTCCCACTCCCAAACCAGAAATTCACAACTTACTGGGAATGCCTGGGAAGGAAGAGGGGATGAGATCTGTCCAGGGCTCCACGACTCAGGGAATGCTGAAAAGCTTCACACAACCAGGGGCAATGCCGCTTCCAGCAGAAAAAGGATCAACTTCTCTCAAGAAATCCCTTTCCACTCAGCTTATTCTTCTTCCCAGATCCTAAAATTCCAGGGCAGCTATTTGGTTTGATTTTTTTTTCTTGAAATAAAAATTCCCACCTGGCACAGCTGATTTGTGATTAATTTTTGTCCTTTTTAATATTTTGTTTCTTTTTCCATTTCCTATCCTAAACTCAGCTGAAAAGGTAATTTTCTACTCCAAACTAAAAGATATTTTAATAAATACAACATATTAGTAGTAGTAGTATTAATAATAATATTAGCAATATTGTTAGTATTATTATTAATACAACATCCAGCCTCAGTGATGAGTATTCCCTGAGGCAATTCCCAAGTTATTTCTTGTTGGTATCCCGAGAGTCCCACAGAAATCCCCTTTCCCCAGCAATGTAATCAACTGCATCACCTCAAAATGCAGATTTTGGGGGAAAAGGCGTTGCACAAAGCGGCTTCAGGTTCGCTCCTGGAGAGCTCCAGTAGTGCCACCCTGTGGAGGCTGGAATATTTCACTTTCCCAGATTTTGGTGAACTAACAACAGTTGACAGGAGCTGCTCCGAAGCAGGGGAAAAGAATTTCCCAGTAAAAGAACCCACCCAAAACCCAAACCCACCAAAGAGGGAAAAAGCTGGAGCAGCACCAGCTCAAGGGAATTTTCTGTGGGTATGCTGTACCCAGGAAGTGCCCAAAAAGGCTTTTTTGGCAGTAATTAGAGAGTTTTGGTGGGATTTTGTTTTTAGAAATAGAGAAGTTGCCACAAATACCTGTTCTCCTCTTACCCCAACAAGAAAGTTTCGTAAAACAGCAATTTTCTACACAACATCCCTCACAAAGGTGTTTGAGGGTGAGAATTGTAATTTACTGGGTAGCATTTTCCTTAGAGCATTGGAACTTCCATAGAAAGGATTTCATTTCCCTCCTCCATGGATTCCCTGCATTTTCCATGAAAACAGCCCTGATTTATTTAGTGAATACACAGAGGTAATTAGATAAATTTGGTAGAAACGTTAAAAAATACCAAAATAATTCAATGCTTCCAGCCTGCAACACACGAACATGGAGGTAAAAACCATCCCAGAGCCTTTAAAAGTGACTTTCTTCAAATAATCCCTGTGTTTTATGATGGAAAATGTGAGTATTCTATAAAGAACCAGCCACAGCAGCAGAGTTGCAAGTTTTAATGTTTATTTCCCCAAGACAGCCTAGCCTGCACTCTACTTGGATAAATTCACAAGCTAGTTTTCCGCTGCTTCTAGTTTTAAACTTTTAACCATGTTTCTGATGACAAGGAATGCTGCAAAAATACTCTAGTCCAACAAAGAGTTATGATCACAAAATAATCTTTATCCATTCTACAGTGTTTCAGAATTACCAGCTGATTTTAAAACACAAGGTAGATATAGATGCTAATGGTGGCTAATCTGGGATGTTTTATTATAGCAAACTGTTGTTCATGCAACACTTGTGCTCAAAGGGGAAGGCACAGCATTTCCTACAATGAGCCACCTTATCAAGAGTTCAGTTTGTACAAATTTGTAACATCACCTTGAATTTAGTGTGCAGAACCTCAAAACTGAGGCATTCCTCCAATTATAAAAACACTTGCATCCTTTTTGTGCAAGTTTTAAAAATACAAAGTTTTTTTTTTTTCTCTCTAAAGTGGCTCAAAATAGATTGTTCATGGCTGCCTACATCTAAGATAAAAAGAGTCTAAAACAATTGGATTAGGCATATTAAAGGTGTTCAAACCATGACTTGATTTGTACATCTATTCACACCTCTTTTTTTCGGTCTTTACTCGGCAGTACATATGCACCAAATTTCATTTTTAGACGTTTCCATATCATTTTCATAGAAAACAAAGTTTGAAAACAAGTAACATTGAAACACAGCACGGTATCCTACCACAACAGAAACATTTTGGTTACAGGACTCAACAAAATCTAAAAATGAACTATGCTGGAGAATACCACATGCAAAGGTCTTCATGTTATCTTTGAAAATGAAAAGGATGAGGTTTTATTACCACATTTTACTGCTTTCTACTATTATGGCAACTTGTGTACTGCAACACAGTCTAGTTTGAAGGGAAATGTATGATTTTTTTTGTTTGTTTGTTTTTCCATGCAAAAATCTACAAATTAGTTTTGATGATATGGAAAAGCTTTTCATAACATCAAACATTCATCTGGTGCAAATGCACAGGGAAGCCTTCCTGAAATTCTGACTTTACAAACAACTAAGAAGCCGTAACAGGAAAAGAAATTAAAAAGAACTGAAAGAAAAAATAAGAGGGAAAAAAAAAATAAACCAAAACAAAAACAAAAAAAGAGAGAAAAAACACAGGCTGCAGGAGTAAACCAGAGTCTGCTGCTAAACCGGTCTTTGTGTGTCCAGTGTAAGTCAACACTTATGAACTCATTGGATGATTTTAGGTTCCCAGCCCCTGGAGGCGACTCAAGCTCGCATGCGTTCACAGACACATCACAACCACTCTCTCGCGCACCCGCCGGCCCCGGGCTGCCCCCAGCCCCGGGCTGCCCCAGCCACAGCCACAGCCTGGCTCCAGCAGGGGCCACAGGCTGGCCCCAGGGCAGCCCTGGCCACAGCCTGGCTCCAGGGCAGCGGGTGCAGACACTCACTCCACGCTGGCCATTCACACGGGGCTTCAGAGCAAGGCCTGGGCTCGTTCTCCTTGCATTGTGTGGGCATCCTATTCTCTTATGCTTACGAGGCTGATGATGAGAGTACTGCGTTCCCCCAATTGCTCTAGGAAGTCGGTGTTCCTTCTCAGGCACTGAAGATCTGTGACCTGTAGCCCTTTTTCTTTGAACAATCTAAAGAAGCATTCAGTGTGAAGTTTGTCATTACATTTTGCCACTCATTCTCACTCGCACCCACTCGCCATCTTGACTTCATTTGGGCTTTTCTGTGATTCCAAATGAAATCTTCACATTTTCTTTCCCGATTTAATGCAGCAGCGGATCCCATGAGCCAAGATTGATGGATCAAACCTTTTTTTTTTTTTATTCAGTGCTGCATTGTACCTAAACTTCCAAAATACCACTCTAAAACTGGAACCCTTCTGCTGGTACATTGGCAGATGAATTGAAACCAAATGTTCCGCCTTGTATTGCTTCTGGAACAAGGCTTGGATCTTCATCAATCTGCAATGGAATGGCAACATCATGAGCAGGGACACAACCAAACCTCACTACACAGGAGCTGGACAATCCCAAAAGCAGCTCTCTCTTCACCTCCTTGCATCCAGTCCTGCCATTCCTCCCCTAATTTTGTCAGAGCACTAAAATGAAGTAATTTAAGCCCACATGTTTTAGTCTGTGCTTAGCAGGAAGGGCTACGTGGCACCCAAAACCCTCTTGTTTACACGATTTTCACTCCTGGAAAGCCTTCAGGCAGTCTTAGAAACTGTCTCAGGAGAAGACCAGCACCATTGAGGCAAGGAAGGATTACGCCCAAACTGTGGTTACCACACTGACACTGCATTAAACTCCAAGTCTGTCTGCATATGCAAAGCTGAGTTCCTAAACAAGGCTTGGATCTTATTGTTCACATAAAAGTGAAACTCCAGCACAAAACAATCTTCCAAGTGAAAACAGGCCATGAGTGCAGCTGAGCTTGACCAGTTCTGCAGTTCTTCAACCAAGCAGAAACCCCTCCCTGCATGGCACAGACTGCCAGGGCTGCATTCCCTGTCCCTGCAATCAGCTCCTGTGACTGGAAGTGCACACAAACCAACCCTTCCTTCGGTTTATGTTACATGTTTGACATGGAAACAACGTTCCTGATCAGCACATTCCACCCCTGAAATCCTTCAAATATTCCAACTACTTTGTTTCTTTAGCAGCAGCCTCAGCCCTGGAGTCAGCAGGGAGCTTATCAAATGTGAAATGTCACACTCAGGCAGGGGCTGAGAGTTGAGGGAACTATTCACAGCCTGGGATTTTAATCCCTAGAGATGAGGCTTAAATTAGGCATCAGATCTTCTTTAGATGCTTCATCGTGAGCAATGGTAGGAGATGCAATAGGTTCAAACAAGGGCTCATTCTTCCCTGAGCTCAAGCAGTGTCACAGAGCAGCTCTGGGGCTGCTGCCTTTCTCCCGAGCCAGATTTATAAATGAAAACAATGAGCACACTGCAGGGAATCCCACACTCACATCATCTGAAGAGAAGAACTGATCAATGATCTCATAAGCCAGTTTGTAGATGTCTTCATTTTCATGGTTTTGTAGCTGTTCAATTTTCTCCAGGCCTGCAACGAACACACAAGAGAAATCAGAACACCAAATTCAGGCCAAACAGCTTCCAACAAAGACATTAAAACACAGCTGGGAATAGAGTTAGGAATAATCTGGTTATGAATAGGATGCTGTTAAAACCATCTGGCATATTTATATATATTTTATACACATAAAAGATGTACAGTACATAGAAATCTTTTTGAAGCTCTGACAAGCTGAGCTTTGGCACAAACACCTCTTTTCTCCCCCCAGCCACCACCAATCACTTTCTGCCCTCCCTCCAGATTTGGTATTTTAAAGATTATTCTACTCCATGTTAACAAATCCCACAGAGTTTTTTACCTGTGCCCAAATTTAATATCCCTGTTTTTTCATCCCTGAAAAGTTTCAGTCAACCTAAACCACAACCAACATGGAGAAAGTCTCAAAGCCATGAGGAAATTAAAGTAATTGCATTTTCACAACCACTTGATGTAGAATTATTTTTCTCCAAGTTCACCTGGACGTGACTTGTGCATAATTAAGGTAAGCACATCATCCCCACATTGACTAATTTAGTTTCTGTTAATTAGACTAATTTGTCTAATATGCCAGACTGTTACAAAATTAGCACCTAATAAACTTTACTGCCATTATCCTGCTCCTCCACATTTTATTTGATTATGAACTTAGCAAGAGCTGTGGATATTCACTCCATAGGCATGAAAAGGGCACTTTAAAACAGGTTTGCTTAAAGTATCTGTGCCAACAATAAACCCAACACAAGCAGGATGCCAAAGCAGTGATCCCTGAAAAAGTGATTAAAATACTGCTCCTCCTACCTCCACACTCTTCTATAAGATTGGCTATGGTTTCTGCTTCCTCTTCAGCCATTTTTAATATATTACTTAGTCCATCCAGAACCACTTGCACAACTTGTGCATCTTTTACTGTCAGCAAGTTGCAAAAGGGAGGAATTACATTTTGTTGAATTAAGTAAGCCACCTGAGGGGGGAAAAGCCAAGAATTACAGCAGGAACGTGGCAGCAGCACAAGCACACAGGCAAACACATCCCAGGAAGTCCAAGTATTCAGAGTCACCCACCCAGCCCAGAGCATTCTGCAGTGGCCACTTCAGGAATCCCTTTTTTAGAGCATTCAAAGGTAACATCTGGGTATTAAACTATAAACAGATTTAGGATCTACAACACAAAACCAGCAGAGACTGTGCATTTTTCAGTATTAGATAAGGAGTTTCAACCTCTTCTCTGAAGAGTGACAGCATCACCCCAACCCTGCCACTAATCCCATACTCTGGGCTTACAGGAGACTTGTGTGTTTCTACTGATTGGTTACTGTCCTTTGAATTATCACATCCTTATGGTTCCGGAAAATAGGTAAAAAGCAATGTGGAATGTTTGAGAATCCCATCAGAGCCTGACTGAGGCCACTGATCCCAACAGAAGAGCTTCCAACCAAACCCCCACTGATGCTCCTGATCTCAGGTCACTCCAGAAACAAGTGAAGGTCACTCTTAAATCCCACGTGGAGAAGGGAAGAGCTACTGAGCAGTGGAGGAACAGAGACATCCATACCCCTGGCATCTCCCAAGACAGGAATGGAAGTTCTCCTAAAGCTGGACTCACCTGGTCTTTTCTCCCACTGATTGTTAAGTTGCTTATTGCCCAAGCAGCTTCTTTCTGAGTCCCAAAGTCCCCCTGAAAGCACAACCAAAGACAGGAACAGTCATCCCAGGGTTCATGTCAGGCAGCATTCCCACAAAAGCTGTATTTGTTACAGTCCCCTCTGCAGGGTGTCACTGTATCAGCTTCTGGGAAAGTAACAAACAAATCCTGTGGCTGTTTGAGTCTCTCTGTGTTCATCCCTCCCCTACAACCACGACTTGCAATTGATCTTCCACTTTGTTTACATCAAAGCAAACCAGAACTGCAGCACTGTGCTCTCCCAGCCCTTATCAGCAGCTGTCACATCCTGCACTCGCTGTGAGCTGTGATAAGGCACTGCACACACTGCAGCTGGGGCTGCTCCAGTTCCTCAGCTCAGGGCTGTCATTAAATGGAAAAGTCTCCACTCTTTCCTCACAGATCAATAAATTGGCAGTGAACAGAGCTATCTGTGAGCAGCTCTGTGTTGCCTTCTCCCCTAAATACTTCCCACATGCTTTTAGCAGTTCCTTCTTTCTGACACTGGATCCAGTGTGGTTTGGGAAGTTGTGTTTTAAGACACCAACACCCAACAGCTGGAAAGGAACAGGATTTGAAGGCCCAACACCAATCCTTGGGATCTGACCTTATCTAGAAGATGTATTATCATTGGAACAAGGTTTGCATCTATTACTGCCTGAACTTGCTGCTGGTTTCCTGCAGTGATGTTGGATAGGAACCACACTGCTTCCTGCAAAAGGAAAGGATCAGGAATTAGTTGAGAGAAGGATTCAATATAATTTATGTCCACTGCAACTGGCCAAGCTTAAATACAACCAAATATTCAATCAGCTTCATTGTGCAGAGCTGAGTTCTTGCTGAGACAAACCAAAGGGACAATCTCACCTTAGGAGACTCCACAAGACTCCTCAGTCTTTCACTGTTACCAGCTTCAACCAAATACTTCAAATTAAAAGGAAAAATTATTTGGAGAGAGAAAATCCCAAATGAGCACCTGCAATTGCTTCCAGCACTGCCAACAAGCAGGTTTTAGCTGATGGCCAAAACACCTGACAGCACTATGTGCCCCAGACATGACGGTGTAGGAGACAGTTCTTTACCTCCTTCCTAATGGCTCTTCTCAGCTTCAAATGCAGCACTATTAATTAAACACTTGATTTTTAACAATACTCTTAAATTTATGACTCTTTCTGCTCATTCTGTCCACAAGCCCAGGACTCTCCTCCCAGCAATATCCAAGAGCAGGTGCCTGGGAAAGCAAAACCAGATCTCTCCCCCAGCAGCCCCTCCCTGAATTAAATTCAGAGCCCTCACCTCCCTCTTAGAGTGGGAATCTACACTTCAACCAAGAAGTAACAGTTTCACACAAAATGTTAAGTATATTCAGAGTATCAACCTCTTAAAATCCTACAGCTGATAGATTTCTCCCTTCCTAGAAACCTCCCACTCACCATTCAATTCCCTTCTCAACCTCCCTGAATGACTTTTTAGCTGAGTATTTCTCTGAACACGAGGTTCAGCAATGTTTGTACTTCACTCATTGACTCTCTGAGATCAGATCACAGGATCACTGCTGACCCTGGTAGAGATTTGGGCTGCCTGGGCTCTCCTGGTGGGCTCGCCTGGGGCTTTAATCACTGGCAGTGTTGCAGAGGGGCCCCCGTAGTGCCCAACACGCCTCAGATGCACTCCGGCCTCAGCACTGCCATCAGTGCCCCCATGAGAGCCCTTTCCTCACACCCACACTCACTCCCCACCCCCAGCCTGACTCTGGGATAATTCCCTCTCTCACACACACTCCATCCACACACACACCCCCAATTATCTCTGTTTCATCACTTCCAAGAGAGTCAGTTTAATTAAGGTGACATTTCACGTATGGAGAACTTTTAAGTCAACAGTCAGATTTATAAGAGAAAGCTTTGATTTCCTACAAACATTGACACCCTTGTCAAGCACAAGTCTGCAGCTCCTAAGAGACTTTCCTATGGATATTAATTTCCAGAAAAAAACCCCCCAGTATTTGCTGAAATTTGCCACAAACTGGTGGAAGGAGTCAATTATTCACATCTTTATGACACTACACAACATTGAATCCAAGCTAAGCCAAACATTAAAGTTATCAATCAAGTACAATCCCTGGTGTTGCTCACCTTATTAATTTTTTCTTTGGGATGTGTCAGAAGTGCTGGGAAATGTGAGAGAGCTTCACAGTTGAGAACTACCTGTGTCTGCTCATCGGTGCCAGTGACGATGTTCCCCACAGCTCTCAGTGCAGCCGTCTGAAAACAAAACATTTCCTTTAACAACAACATTTGTTCAGCAAATATTTTTCTAGCTGAGCACACAAAAGGTTTTATGCAAATGCTGCAGCCCACAGGAAAAAAAATTCTTTACATTTCAACATGAGGTCTAAAAAGAAAGCAGCATTTTCTGTAGTAGCACATTTTGGAAGTCACTTCCTCCATGAGATCCAAAGTTACCTGGACTTTAACTTCCTGGTGGCTGAGGAGAGGAACCAAATGAGGGACAATTCCAGAGTCTATCACCATCTGGATCTGCTCATTGCCAGCATCCGTTAGATAGGAGAGTGCCCAGACTGTATCTACCAATATCTGACAGGAAAAAACAACAGCTCTGTCCACAGCACAGAAATAGCACCAAAATAATGTACATTTATAGATCCATTTCAAATTAATTTAAATTAACGTGTGTGTGCATTCACACACAGAAAAGCCAGTCTGAACAGCAGAAAATGTGAGCAGTTCAACTGGCAGCTTGTAAAAATATTGAGTGTTGTTTCAGATGACAGCTCTTGACTGGCTCGCCAGTACAGCCATTTCAAAAATTCAAATAAACTTAATTTCACCTACTTAGAGACAAGAAATTAAATCCCATAATTACTATATGAATAGCAAAGTTAATGTAGACATATTTTGGCTGCTGCTGTTAACTCAGCTACAATTTCTTTAGGAAGCAAAAAATTAATCTTAAATTCTGATTTATGTTCAGGTAAAAACCTGACTTATTTCATAATTTCAATAAAGTTTTGCTCATTTACTTCACTATCAAATAGCAATTTCATATTTAACACAGCTCAGAAATTACATCTAACCCTGACATTTGACATGTGCAGCAGACACTGATTTTCATCACAAATTTAAATGCTAGGCAAAAAAACCCCTGTATTAATTTGTGAATGAATGCTCACAGAAATAAAAATAAAATGTAGTTTCAGTCAGAAGTGCAGGGAAAGTACATGCAAATAAACACTTGCAAAGACAGAAATACCAGGGAAGAACATCACTATTTAAAAATAACATCAGTATTTTAAAATAGGCAGTTAATAGAGATCAAAAGAAGTTTGTTCTAATCAAAGGGAACATCACAGATTTTTATTTTATTTTATATTTCAGCTAAAAAAACTACAGCAGAAGCTGGAAGTGGCTTTAAGAGGGGTCACTCACATTTACATCCGTGTGGTGAATTAAAACACAGAGCGCTGGCAGGATCTGAGGGAGGAAAGAAACACCTCAGGGTTACTTTTATAAGGCAGACAAACACTGAGCTGGAGCTCAACCCCACTCCAGAGCAATTCCATCACCTCCTGGATGGTTTCCATCGGTGGAGGGGGGTCTTTGTGGCGGCACAGGTTGACCATGACCCAGGTGACATTCCTTAGGAAGGTGATGGGGATGGAGGGGCTGATGAAGGACAGCAGTGGCTTCACTACTCCAAGACTAATAACATAATCTCTACACTGGGGTCCATCACCTGTGGGAGACACAATCAGTGGTGTTTTAACAGAAAACATCCCATCATTTATGGATTTATGGTGGTGGGCAAGGGAAAGGGGTGGCAGACAACACCAAACCACCAAGCACAGTGGAGAACCCAACATATTCCTGGAGATTCCTTGACAAAGTTTCCAAACAATAATAAAACATCCCTGGAAGTTCGTGGTGGCAGGAGTAACACCCACCTATGATATTTCCTAAAGCCCACACAGCTTGCTCACAAACATTTTGATGAGGTGAATGCAGCAGTCTCAGGAAAAGCGGCACAGCATCTGAAAGGTACAAGAATAACCCAGGGAAATGGTTAAAAAAAATGCATCTCAAAAGAGCAAATAATTCACAAAATTAACTCTCACATGAGACATTTTTCTCCTGTTAAGAACTGGTCAAAGCTTCACTAATTTCCCAGGTGATACTGAAATAAAACACTGCAGTAATTCTTCCTTTGCTGCATATTCTTACAGAGCCTGCACTTGAGAATATTAAACCCCTGACATTCAATTTGTTTGCAAGTCTCAAGTTTACTGAAGCTTGTCAGGAGCCAAATTTAGTTCCATTTATTGAATTCAGAAATTCTCTGCTAAGTTATGCACCAGACCCAAGTGCAAAGCAGCAACAAAGACCAAACTCACCCATTCAAATGAAGCAACTTGAGAATAGGCCAGGAACAGAGCTCCATTAAGGAGTGGGAATGTAGGAAAAGGGCAGGAAAGGGCACCACAGGCTCCACATTTAGATAATTGATCCTGTTTTATTCTCCCCCAGCATTAAGGTGCTTGCTTACATAATAGCAAGTCTGTAAGGAACCCATTTACTTCACATATTTCAAGAGAAATTGGTATTTTTAGTTAGATTATTTCTTGATGTAAACCCTGTTTTAGTAGAGAAACAGCAAATCAGCAGGATTCTTATTTCCTGCTAAATAAGGGTATTTACAATGTCTGTATGCAAGGAGAAAAAACATCTCCAGCAAGCAGATTAAAAAATTCTTATGGAAAAATTACAACAGAGCATCTTTTTAATAGAAATAAATCATAATTTCATATGTCACAGCTATTAAATTGACTAAGAGTGCAATACAGACCTACAGAAATCACTGAAAGAGGTGCTCAATCCATTGATAAATTAGGTTTAAATATAAAGTGTTGCAGATCAGGGGTGGGATAGATTATCTATTAATTAGATTTCCCAAAGAAAATTCATGATGCAACTGGGAAAGGAAGGGGATGGGGAAAAAGGAAAGTTAAAAAGTATTACCAAAGGCACATCCTATAAGGGTCAAAAAAATTATATCAAAGTTCACAGGCTCTTAACACTGAGTCTGCAAAAGCAGAAGCAACTGATCTTGCAGCCAATGCAAGTTTTGTGTATTTCTTTCCTTAAATTTTAGGAAAAGCTCATTTCACAGTATCTGTGATTCTTCAAGAAGCTCTGGTTTGTTCACTCAAAAAAATCCTGCCCACTTAGTTCTGGTTTAGCAGCAGAAGCTCTGCTTCAACTTAGGACATGCCTAGAGTACAGAACAAGGTTTGCTTTGCCTGGCAACTCAAATTCCAAGTCCAACAACAATTCCTTCCCATGTTTCAGATGCCTCAAAATAGGAAGGACAGGTTTTTTAATTCAACTTGATTTTGGAAGAGTTCAATGTCAGGCACCCTCTGGTCCATAAATTTTCTTCCCTCTTCACAACAGGGAGCTTTTCAGAGGGGTTGTTTGCTTTTATTTCAAGTTTTTTGGTGAGTTTTGGTGGGGTTTGAAGTTTGAAACCTGGAAACCTTTGAGTTTCCAGAAGATGCTGCTCATCATTAGGAAACCCAAGTGAGTTTCAACCCTGAGAAAATGAAGGCAAAACCAGGTGTGTGATGCCAGAGGTAAACAGCTGGCAGCAGCTCCTTCAGTGCCTTGATTGACAAACTGATTCTAACCAAATCCCAGATGTGGATGGAACCAAATCAAACCCTGCAGGACTCACTGGATTGAACTACAGCCTGGGTTTGTTCCGAGGTTCCAGAGGCAATGTTTGTCAAAGCCCACGCAGCTTCAAACTGTAAGGAAGGACTGCAGAGAAAGAAAAAAATACAGGAATTATTCTTCAAATCAGCTAAATAGCAAAAACTGGTGCAATATTTTGAGTTTTGGCAATACTCACTTGTCATCTCTTTCAAGACAGTGCACTAAAATAGGTAATATTCCTGATTTTATTAGGTCATCAATGGGTGGGTTGCGGTCACTGGACAGCAGCTTCCTGTGCAGAGAAAGGAGAAAAAAACAGATTACAGACAAATCCTGCCTGGAAAGGAGCAGGGAATTGTTTAATCCAACTTTCCCTCAAAAAGGGATCAGTGCTGACACTGGAACAGGTCAGGAAAGGCTTCCTGTGGTTGAGTTTGGGAATCTCCAGTGGAGCCCCAACAACCAAACTGCTCCTCCCGAGCTGGGAATTCCTTCCCAAGGGCTTCTCTCCTCCTCCCAAAGAACCAGCAGGACTTTTTTCCTCCTCTTTAAGTGAAAATAATCCCCCAAAGTGAAATGACTGAGCTACTGGAAAAGCAAAGCCTTTACATCCACTGGCCATTTCATTCCATGTTTTCTCTGCTTTGGAAGGTTATCACCAGTCAGGAAAATAAAAGATCAGAGTTATCCAGTTCCACCCTCCTCCAGCTTCTTCCTCCCCTACCCAGCAAAGGAGATACCCAGATCTTTCTGCACTTAAAGCCAAAGATTTTATAGTCCTTTAAAGTGTATATTTTACTCTGTGAAGAGCATCAAGCTTGCACCAAATAAGTCCAGGTATTTATATGCAAAGAAAATCCACACTACTTAAAAAGGTCTGTGTGCTTTGATTTCTTTAAAGTTCTATTTTCTTTTTAAAAACCACTTCATTACATACAATTTCAGTTAAGCTAGAACACATTTTCTGACCTTAAGAGCATGATAAAATAAGAATAAAATCAGGATATTTGAGAAAAATGTGTTCTTACCTTGCTGCCTGCACAGCACTTAACTGAATACCCTGGTTGTCACTTGAAGCATTCTAAAAATAAGAAAAATTAGATTTTTCATTCATCTGTCATCATGACATGAAGAATGTTCAAACAATTTAATTGTTTTTACCTGTACTATTGCCTCCAAAGAAGTGTTTTGCTAGAAAACAGAGACAAAAAGCAGTTAGAAATTCTGGATGCCTTTCAAGCATGCAAAAAGAAGAAATTATTGAGAGTTAATTCTTACCACTCTAAAGTCCCCATCTATATCAGAATCTTCACAGATATCTTCATGGGGAACATTCCTTCTCTTTAGGAGATGCTCATCTCTTTTGTTCTTAAAGAGAAAAATGATGGAACACCTTTAAAACTTGGATTTAGGGTGTAGGGGTGTTAAGTAGGGAAGAGAAGCTTCTGTTTTGAACAAGCATCATCAAGTTGCTGTCATTGATATTTCCACAAAAAGTTGGAAAGGGCTGCACAGAGAAGCACATTTTGGGAATTACTTCTTCCTAAAAAATCCTGCATCCAACTTGTGCTGGAAGTTTCATGTGCACACACCTATCAACTTTACAATTTATTTGTCATCATTCTAACAGCACACAGCAATTCCCAGATTTCTCTTCAGCCCAGAAGGAAACTAATTCCAGTTGTGATTCCTTTTTCCCAACAATTCCAGTGTTACCTTCACACTCTTCCACTCTCACTTACAGAAATAGCTGATTTTCAAAGGCAAAACCAAGCTTTTTATACAACTTTAAAAACCTAACTGGAAGTGCAAGAATGATTCCCTTTATGAGATTCCAAATAAACCCCTGGTTTTCAGGACAAAAATTATGGGACTCCCAGTAGCAGGTGTGGTAACTTCACAACTTTTAAGTCTCTAACAAAAACTCTCACATTTTACTAAAGAACATAAGAATAATAATATAAAAGAATAATAATGCTGTGTGATCTCACCTTTCTCAACTCCACAACAACTTCATTTCTTTGTCTTCTCATAGTCTGGAAAGAAACAAGATCAAAAACCATCATAATCTGAACTCAGACCAATTTAAAAAGTTCTTGTACAACTATTGCAGTTCATGCACTTTAAACAAAACTTTTACACACAGGGTTTAATTTTCATTAGAAAAGGAGAAATCCTATAGGAAATGGAAATAATGACAATATTTCTGTTATTTCACAGTAAAACACTCTCCTGAGTCTTCATGTCAAGGAAAAAAAGGAATTAGGAGTAAAATAATATCTTTTAAAGGGCAAAATTGAAAGGAGTTGTACATAAAACAGCACCAAAAGCATTAAAAAGACCATGGTAATCAACAGTGAAATAACTTCACTCAAATTAAGAGACCCTTTAAGCCAAGCTGAGATACAGAACAATTATTTATAAATTAAACCCACATAAAGCCTTTGACATTCTAAGAGCAATATTTTCTGGTCATTTTCTCTACAGCTGCCATTGACAGTATTCAGGAAAAAAATCAATTGTAAATATACATAAATTGGTTTATTGCTGCTTGTGCTACTGCAGTGAAAACAGACAAATAAATCAGTCTGGAGTGATTTTATCCTTTGAACTTCACAGTGGATGAGAACAGCAAAATTCCAAACAATTCTATTTTTATTGTGACTAAACTTTCACAAGCCCAGGGAAAGCTGCAAGGCCCCGAGCACAGGACAGAAGGAAAAGGAACAGCAGCCAGACCTCCTGAACAGCCAGGAGATCTGAAGATAAGCATTAAAAGCTTCACTTTCAAAGCATAATTATTTTTATCAAAAAGAACATGCAGTTCATCAGATCATATTTCAGCTGAGCACAACACTTGAGCTCCTCAAAGGAAGGAGCTACAAGAAAAATGTAAGTATAGGAAAAAGTGGAACAGAAGGGATGGTTCCTGCTGCTCTGGAGGCAGAACTTGTCATGGTCAGAAAAACAAACAGGTGAGGGAAAAATCCAACCTCCCCCCCGTGACAGCTTCCTGCTCTGGAAAAGGCAAAGTGCCCAGCAGCAGCTGCAGCAACCTGGGAAGAAGAGCCAGAAGGGAGGAGCTCAGAGCATCCCAACACTGAAGTGCAGCTCAGCATCACAGCCTGGGATTCCCCAGCAAAGCACAGCCTGGGATTCCCCAGCAAAGCCCAGCCCCACCAGGTCAATGGATGCAGCCCTGAAGAGCAGAGCTGGGGGCAGGAAACACTCCACGGTTATTTCTCTGAGCTCCAAGAGAAGCTGATCCACTGCTGGACACCACCCAGCACTTACAGGCTTTGGAAAGATGCTGCAGCTTTACACCTGACTCACCTACTACAGGCTCCTGCTCTCAAATGCTCAGTGTAGTTTCTCCAAACTCGGCTAACTGGGCATATCCGAGATGAAAACAATGCGAGGAATCCCTCTGACAATCTGACTGCAGAACTGTACCACGCCCCTGATGATCTCACAGCACTTTTGAGCACCTTCCCAAACCACAACCCAAGAGAATCAGCATTCCTACCCAAAAGCTGCCCTGGGAGAAGGATGGCTCTTCCCAGACCCCAGGGATGACGTTGCTGGTCACAGCAAAGCTGTGCTGACACAGGGAGAATTGAGTGGGACCAAAACAAATACTATAACAAAAAAAAGCCTCAGATGTGTCATTTAGAAGATTCTTTGCTTGAAAACTCATATCTGCAGTTGATGAGACTTTAAAAGAGCCTCTGCTGGAACACAAAGAACATTCTCCCTCCTGCCACAAGCTGACAGGCCCTTGGTTGAATTCCTGCCTGCCATGAAGAGGTAATTCCTACCTGCACACCTTGGAATCACAAAAGCCTTCACATGAAAGACAAGCCACCAGTGAAGTCACTCTTAAGCACAATTTGCCAAAACTGGGCTCCACTAAAATCATTCTCTGTGCAAACAGAGTCTGTTGACAGAATAGTTACAGGTCAACCTGGCACTGCTCATCCTCTGAGGAAGAGGAAAAGCACGACAAATGAGAACTGAAGTCAGCTCAGCCACGGAGTTTCCCAGCATCACCACCCCAGCTAGAGATGCAATAGTTTGGAGAAACTAAAATGCCAAGCAGAGTCAGGATCAACTTGTGCTGCCTTTTGGAAAACAGCTCAAAGGGCAGAAATGAGGGATGGTGGTGTCTTGGCACGTGGGCAATTATTCCTTCTGTTCTGGGGGAGATCTGAGTTATCTGAATCAGCTCCCAGCAACACAATTGTGAGCAGGACACCACTCTCACCAGAAGGGGTTTCAAAGCAGAGTTCAGAATGATCCTGGGAAGGGCTCCAATTGAAAAACACGCACCACTTTGTCAGGAATTCATGTGGCTCTTTCAGTCACTGGATCCTGTTTGTCATTTGCTATATCAAAAATCAAATGATCCAATCTATTTCTGTCAGCCTGTGATGGCCACCCCTTCATCCTCCTTTTTTCAATTATATTTAGCTTCAGATTTATCATAAGGGCTATTTCTGACCATTAGTCATGACTGAGCCCTTCAGCTTATCATTAAAATCTCGTGTTAGTGATGCCTGCAGGATCCTGAGACATTCTGGGGGTTTTCACAACAACACGAGGAGCATTCCCAGTGCCACAGCAGGAGCAGCTGGGATCCACCAGCCCTTCCTAAATACACTGGAAAGGGATCCTGACCCCTCTTCCTTCCCTGAACGGATCAGGAACTCAGCTCCCACCACGCACAGCCTGTGCTCACTCCTGTGTGGGGTGGGGGTTTATTTGCTGCTATAAAATATTCCACTCTGTTTCTACACCTACAACAGGAAGGTCTGACAGCACACAAGTAACTGTAGAACTTTGGTTACTCCTCTCATCCTAGGGAATGGTTTCCAAAGGCACATTGTTTCTGCTGGGGAACCGCAAAGTCAACAGTTACTGTAAATTAAGAGTTGGTTGTGACATCCTTCCTTCCCAGGAAGTTGCTACCAGCACCAGTGTGGTCTGGGATTCAAAATAAAAACAAAAACACACCCCAAGGCACAGACACGTGAAAATAGACTATTTTTCCCCAGTTATACCCAGTGATTCAGGCCCTCCTCCATCCGCTATTCCCCTCCTATACAAATCCCACCTCAATTACAAACTGGAGCAATGAAGTCTGCTCTCAAGATCACTGATAAAAATACTTTGGGATCATAAAGCCAACCCAAGACACCCCCTGAAATCACATCTCAGCAACTCTTTCCCCTTCAGAATGAAAATAGGAGTGTGAGTTACAGATAAAAAAATAAAAATCAATATGACATTACATGGGCTACCAGCCCCATTTTTCCTGGAGAAGCTGTGCATGGCAAAGAAAATGCCTCATACAAATATCTCAGTATCATTTGAAAGTGACAAGATGGATGAGCTTCACCACAGAACTCCAAGTCAGCTTAAAGGAACCTATTTTTATCCCAGGGAGTGAAATTCCTGCTCTCCTTCAGTTCTTCCATATTTAATCCCAAGCAGACTATTTTGTGTGGGATACAGAAGAGGCTGAAAAGCTCCCAAGTACCTGCAATATTCAATATATCTCACACCACCACCTTTCCTTCACTCCCCTGGAGCTCCCTTGGTGTTCCCAAATTTATTGGTATTTTTCAAGTCCAGTGAATGATGCTGACAACTCTTAAAATCCTGACACTGCTGATCTTAAAGCATCTTGATGTAATGGCTGCTCCAAAATTAGTTTTCAAGTGCTCTGCATCACGGAATTATCATCATTTCCCTTCATGCATCTCTCAATTACAGAGCAGAAATCTCTATTTAACACCTCTCCTGTGCTGGCACTGTTAAAGCAATCCTTAATCTCCCGCCCAGCAACACAGGTGAGTCAGGGAAGAAAAGGCCAGCAGGAACTCAGCAGATTCTTCCAGGATTTCCAGAGAAATAAACTAGTTTTTATTTTATTTCAAAAAAAACCCCTAAATGTCAGTCAGGTTGGAATGCTGCAGCAGGCAACAATCACCAAGAGAAAATGAAACGTTGAATCACCAGGTGAAACAAAATGAAGCAAATAAAACACCCCAAAACTCTGCAAACCTTCCCAAACCAAGACCCCTAAATGCAGAGCTAAAAAGGCATTGTTTAAACTCAAATTGTTCATAAAACTCTATCGCAGACACAATGAACAATCTGCACTTATATGGCCTTTGTATAGCAAAGATCTGGTATTTAATTCCAAGCTCTGTGGTATTACCATTAAAAATAAAGGTTGGAAAGGAAATTGGGTGTCAGCACAGCCATACCCACAATAAACAGTAAAAAACAGCTCATCCTTTCTTATCCAAGGGGAAAAAAAAGGCCCAAGTAAAACCTGTTCCTCACTGAAGGCACAAGATGAAAAAAATCACCTTACCCAGCTCCCTAATGGATAAGTATTTGCATAATTTAATATCAGAGTCCAGATAAGCCCTTCTTCAAGTCAGATTCTGGGGTTGGAGGTTAAAGAGAAAAACTGTGGCCACTCCTGCAGTTTTTAAGGCTCCTCTTTGTGCTGAACCAATTCTATTTTCCCCCCACAGCTCTAAAATCTTGAAGACCCTAAAAGAATGTTGCAAGCTCTGACCAGAAATCTTAAACCCCCCCCCAGAGATGGTGCCTCAGTATTAGCTCCAAATCACTGCTCTCCCAGCAGCAACTCTCCCAGTATTAAAAACTTTATTACACCGTGTATTCCTTCGAGCAGAGGCATAAATAAGGGAAAGGACAAGGAGGTATTGGAGATTTCTGGTCCCAGTGAACCCCTCTATTCCCAGTGTCATCACCAATCTGTCATCTCCAAACACATGGCAGCAATTATTTACAACGTGCCAGTGCAGGCAATGTTTACCCAAGACTTCAGCATATGAAGGAATTTTGCTAAACACCTTATGTAAAACAGGTGCTTGTGTTAGGGTTTGCTTCCTTTTTTCCCCCCTTCTTTTATTCCAGGCCAGAATTTGTATTTTTAGAAGCATATTGGGGGAAAAAAAATATGAAGTCCAAATTTAACTAGTTAACTATCCAAAAAGGTAAATAAATGCTTAATACTTTAAGGGATAAAATGTAGGAAATTCCCTGATTTTTGTCAGAAATACAAGCACTTCCTGTGAATATGTAAAAGCTGGAAGGGCAAGGACAATGTGACAGGAACTGCTGGCACTGTGACTGTCAATGGACTGATCTGAGCACATGGAATTAAGAGATAACATTTTTAGGAAGTTTGCAATTCACAACATGGCAACCTTTCATAACCTCGAGAAATCTCTTCATTTGGGATTCACCAAAATTATTCTTATTTCTCTAGAGGTGAACTGCCATGGAAAATTTTAAAAAAATGATGGTTTTGTAAAAACAACTCAGGGCCAAACAGAATTTCAGCAGAGATAAAAACGGGGAGGAGTGGAGGAGGGAAGGAGATAAAGATCAAATGTTGGCTTCCTCTGTGAAGTAAATACACAACTTTCTGCCCAACCAGCCCTGGAAGTTGGATTTTGGAGCTGTCCTAGCCCAGGACCTTGGCTGTGAGTGGGCACCAGCAGTTCCCTCACGCTAATGACCGATGTGATGTGTAAGCAGTTAATGAGCAGGAAGGACAGCCAGAAGCCTGAGCTATTGTATGAAAAATAGCCCTGCACCGTGGTTATTTTAGGGAGCAGGCGTGTGCTCCAGGATTTGCTGGATAAATGTCACTCTCTAAAATTTAACACGGCCCAGCAGTGGGTTTTGACTGTGGAAAAAGGCGTTTAAGTGCAGCAGCAAATGAGAAAAAAAATGACTGAAGAGCTTCCCTGCCTCCTGACACACTCACACGTGGTGTTACCTGCATGTGTCCATCTTGAACCTTCCCTACTCCAGCCCTTTTCCCTTAAAACTCTGCACCAAAACAGCCGAATTCCAACCTGTATCTTCCCATTAATTCCGTTTTTCACACACTCTGTGTGCATTCCTAAAGATGCCTCCCTCCAGTCGTCTATTTAGTGGTAACAGAATTTATATAAAAACAAATTAACAGCTAAGGCAAGTGGTTACCAGCCAACCTCACTACCCTACTAGCAAACACAGCAATTAATTATCCCCACTCCCAATATTTTTGCCAAAACTTTGGACATAACTGAATAATAAACTGTTTCATCCATCTCATGGGACAGGTTAAAAATTGAAGTGTTACAGACTTCAGGGAAACTTGGCTGATGTTTTAATTAATGCCGGGGACATAAATGAATTTTTACTTTTGAAACATGGTACTGTCTTCATTCGAAAGACTGGAATATTATGGAAAACAGAAGGAACACTTTGAGGCTAGTGAACAACAGCCATGAGAATGCCAAAAATCTTGTCCAGAACCCTGTACGGACAATTTTAAGCTCCAACCAGCACTCCCGGACGATTGTTTAAAGGTCAGGATTGATACCTAATTTTAAAATTTGACAATTTCCCAAGGAAATCCCTAGTTAATTATGTATCTGCTATGTTTAGGAAGCACCTTCGCAGCTCAAATAATTGAGCCACCAAAAAGTTTAAGGGCTCTGTGCTACAAGCCAGAACTGCTTCTCAACTATCTGAGCAGAAAACCGAAATATTTAAAAAAAAGAAAAAAAAAAAAAGAAAAGAAAAGAGATCTTTTCAGAACAATCTTTACTATAGAGGTTAGGGCATTATTTATTTAATTAGGTATCCTGGAGACACGCAGCAGAACACCCAACTGGGCCCTAATCCTGACTCAGGCTTTTAGGGGCTGCTCGGAGAGATTGTTCCTGCAGGAATTCAGGCAAGCCCTCCCCGAACCGGGGCCGCTGGGGCAGGGNCGGCGGCCAATGGCGGCGGGGAGGGAGAGGGAGGGAGCGGTGACGCAGCGCGGGAAGGGGGAGGGAAGGAGGGGCCGCCTCAGCGCCGCCGCCATTTTGGGCGGCGGGGGCTGAAGGGAGGGGAGGCGGGACGGGCGCTGCCCGCGCCTGCGCCGCCGCCGTCCCGGCCGGCAGAGAGAGATTTAATCCCTTCCGTGCTCGGCTTTGGAGGCGAAAGTTAACATGTTAATCTTTCCCCCCGCTACACTTTCCCTTCGCTCCCCTGATGGAGCCGACAGTTAACAGTTTAATCCTTCCGCTTGCTACTCTTGGCATTCACACCCATCATGGAGCTGAAAGTTAACGCTTTAATCACTCTCCACACTGCACTGTCCGTTCAGTCCCTTCATAGAGCCCAAAGTTAATAGTTTAAAACTTGTCGTTGCACTTTGTATTCACTCCCCTCGTGGAGCTGAAAGTTAACAGTTCAATCCTTCCTCCCACTAAAGTTTGCATTTGCCCCCGTCATGGAGTCAAAAATTAAGTTTAATCCTTCCCCTCACTACACTTTGCATTAATTCCCATCATGGAGCTGAAAATTAACACTTTAATCTTTCCCCTCACTACATTTTGCATTTACTCAGAATAATCCCTGTTCCTCCCAGTCTTCCAGAGTTTTAGGAAAAAAAAATAAAGCTGCTATAGTATTTTTTTCATTTTTATTGAAATAAGATAAAGAGTATTGAAAACATTAGAGAGATACACTTGCAGAGCAGAGGGGATGGTAAATTTGTTCCTACTTCTGAAATTTTGTCCAGAAAAGAATACCTCTGTGCATAACTAGAAGCACACTCTGAAATGTGTATATACACATTTACATACATACATATATATATATATAAATGTATACATATATAGCTATACAGTGCCCTGATCCTGCATGTACTCTCTACTCATTTTTAATGATTGGAAATTAACTCTGTTAATTCTTGCATGTTGACAGAGCTCTTGTTATAATTTTCCAAGATACTTGTTGAGAAAATTCAAAGCTCTGACAGGAGATGCAGCTTCCCAAGAGTGAAAATGAAGTCACCCAGTCCCTCAGAGACTGAGGAGTATCGGGAAAGAGAACTTGGTTTAGCTCCTTGGGAAAACACAAAGACAATGATTTTTCAGACCATGAGGAACTGTGTGTTTTATCTCTGGACACTTCGCAGAGGATGAGGCTCGGCTCTAGATAGTTCTCAAAAAAAAACCCCAAAAGTGACAGGAGCTGAGTCACCACAGCCCCATCTGTTACGTAAATGCAGCAGTGATGTCACAGCAATATGAGGTGGGTAAATTAGTCAGGGCTAATTAGTGCTGGTGATATTCCATATAGGCATGGCTGCTTGTCTAACAGTATGTAAAGCATTTTGTCCCAGCCCAGTGTAGGGACAGCAGCCCTTTCACATCGCAGTCTGAATGGACAAAAAGGACATTTTCTTGGTACAGCTATTTGCAATTTTAAAAGCAAAAAGACTATGCAGAGATAAAATAAAAAGATAATCCCTTTAGTTAGTGCTCTGTTTTGTTTACAGACTGAGAGAGTTAGGATTGTTCGGCCTGGAAGAGAAGGCTCCGTAGAGACCTTGGAGCCCCTTCCAGTGCCTAAAGGGGCTCCAGGAGAGCTGGAGAGGGACTGGGGACAAGGGCCTGGAATGACAGGACAAGGGGGAATGGCTTTAAACTGAAAGGGTGTAGGTTTAGATTAGATATTAGGCAGAAATTCCACGATGAATAATGAAATTGGACTCTGGTACTACATGTTCCATTCCTGCCCAGTCTTCAGAACTAGTCAGAATATGATGGTAAAAAATGCACGGTGTGTAAGACCCAGCCTGGAATTTTATGAAAGGAAAGAAAACCCTTTTCTTCCATCACTGCCCTTTTCATCACCACCTTTCCCACATCTTTGTTACCCCAGACATACTCATCCCACCTCCCACTGTCGCCTCCCTTAGCACTTGGTGTGGTCTGGAGAGGATGGAATTGGAAAGCCAGCACATCCTGGGCTGACTCAGTGCCCTAGGCAGTGACAGTGACCTTGCAGGGAAATCAGCCCTCTGCTGACCTTCCCTCTGTGCTCTTGGAAAAAGACTGACCGAGTCAAGGGGCTGAGCAACAACCGTGTTCTTTTATGAGTAACCATTTGAAAATAACCGAGAATCACCCTGGAGAGTCTTCCTTCAAATCCAGACCTGTGTGAAAATCGCACTGCTGCACCAGCAGGTCCAACACCCCATTTCCTTTCTGTGTAACTCCATATGATGTACAAAACATGCTTTGCCCTTGCTAAATGATGTGTTTTATGAGGAAGACAATCCTTCGGTGGTCTTTTGATCTGATATCATCCAAAGAATAATTTATATCGTGACTTCAATGAAGATAATAATCAGAGATGAATCAAGTGCATTTTGTGTGACTGTAACCTAATTAAGCTGCTTGGGTCTCAGAGGAACAATTACCATGTTATTTTTGTTTGGTTTTACCTCAAGTCCACAGTGCAAAAACACTCAGAAGACCAATTTTGAGGGATAGACCAGCTCCCCTCTGAATCCTTGATCCAGTGTCACTGGGCTGTCTTTAAAAAAACCCCAAACAATTGGATATTTTGATTCTGAATGAGGGGGTTTTTTTTTTAAATGTAGGTGCCTACAACATAATAAATTATGCATATAACACAAATCCTCTTGGTATGATGCTGTTCAAACTTCATGTGATGCTACAGAACAAAGCTCTGCTTCTTTGATATTTTTTGCATATTTTTAAGCTTGGAAAATAATAATGCAAATATAAAGGTGGGAATTAGGCTCTGCTCGCCTTCCTACCCTTCAAGCAACAGATAGATTTGTTTTACAAAGAGTTTACATTTTGTTTACAATTCATAATTTGTGAATTTTGCACCTCATTATGCAATTAGAAAATGTCTTAGTTCTTAGCTTATCTTAAACACCTCTTTCGAGTAATAATGTGAATTGATCTGAATGCTTTTTCTAATATATTAGTAATATATATATAAATATATATATTTTTATTTACTATATATTTACTAAATGTACACTTAGGTGAAAGGAGCTCCTGCAAATGGCTTTTCATAGCCCTATCTCCCTCGTATAAGAAACAAAATGTTATGTAAAGCTGCAAAGATTTGTGTTGCACACAGAAAAATGCCCATTAATCCTGGGGTTTATACAAATGGCATAGCTGGTATTAACAAAACAGCAGCCCACTGCTGGAAGGATATTTTATGATAATCTTTCAGCTGGTGTGCAAACACACTCTTCTGCAGAAGACAGGTTTGAAGGGGATTCTTGATGGGAGTTGGCAGAAGTGCTTTGGCTGAGAGTAGGAACCAAAGATTTGGCCCACGGACACCTGAACAGCTCTGCTGTCTTGTGGCTGTGCTCACGCTCACTCAGGGCTTGTTCCCTTGTGTAGGGAACATTTTAATTCAAAAGCTGTAGAGTTCCTGTGCATGTTTCCCCTTGGGTTTGTTCAGACAACTGGTTACGCTGTATTTTGCTTTTTTTTTCTACTTAAAAAAAAGAAGTAGTTATACTTCGAGAAAAATGCTCTTCTGTTGGGGTGGTACTTCAAACCTCACTTTTAAACATCTTAAACAGTTTCTTAAAGTGATGAACTTCACAGGCTTGAGAAAGAAAAAAAGCATCAAATGTTGCCCATATGACAGGATTCAAAGCCTTTCCATTTATAACCCTTCAATCACGTTGTGTGGGACACTAAAACTCCTGGAGCTGCTCTGGCTGCCGGTGCCGGCCCCTATCAGATGTTAACGCAGCCAAGGGCCTGCTGATGTCACTGATTTCGTTTGGGATCTCTCCCTCATTCCCACTGTCCCTGGGCTCTGCTCTGTCCCTTACAGCCTGGACATTCCAGCTGCCTCGGGGATCTCCTCCCACAAGGCCTCTCTGAAGGTGAGACCCCCTAATGAGCACTTTTTTTCTAGTTCAAGACCTCTAGATATTTTTATTGTCCCTTTTTGGAAGCTACGGTGTGATTAGTTCTGAGATAACGCCCAGTATTCTGTGTCTTCCAAAGGAGAGGCTGCAGCACAGCTCCCAGTGGGGGCAAATTGGAGGGAGTTCTTCTGGCTCCAGTGGCCCTTTGCTGATTCACATCAGCCCAACATCTGCTCCTGTGATTAGAAAATCAGCCCAGGGCTCCCACATGACACCGAGCAGGAGGCAGGCAGCTTCAAATATATGAGCAGAGCTCTGGGAGAGCACAGCCTGCTCTGATCTCAGCCACTCCGCTTTAAATCACCTTTTTATTTCATACAGCATTCGATTTGGGGATTGCTTTTAATTTACATTGGTACATTTGCTACAATCCAGCCCGTAAATGTTCAGTTTTTAATGCACTAAATCAGAGCTTTTGCAGACAAATTTACAGGTCATGACATGACCATTGGCAAAAATGTTCCTTGGTACCAGAGCTGGAGTAGATCCCAAAAATCCTTCAGCTGCAAATAGCCCAAGAAGAAGAGGAATCAATCCTCAGTCAGCAGATTGTGGAACTGCACTTCCCTGCTGGTGTCCCAGCTGCTTTGCTTTTGCAACACAACAATCTCCTAGTAAAGGAAAAGGGAAAAAATTCATTTGAGATAACAAGTGAAGAAATGGTTAGTGAAATGAGCCATTTCAGTGTGCCCTGCAAGATCCAGGGATACGGTTTTTCCATGTTAAAACTAATCCTTGTAGCACCACTGATAGTGGGACAGTGACAAAAAATGCTTCTGTCTCAGCTGCTGTTTTGGGGTGAGCTCAATAATATTTCTAAAAGGAAAGGAAAACTTATTATCTGCTGGCAGGTCTGGGAACTCCAATATTCTGGATCCTGTTCCACTTGACTGCAGGAAGGGAAATTGGTTTTACATCCTTAATTCCTCAGGTTTCCAAAGGGAAGGCTGATCATTGGAGCTGTATTTGAAATATTAAACTATACAATACGCTCAGATAATTAAATGGTGTGAGGTGTTAGGTGATGTGTTTCATATTGTACACAGAAACACTGATGGGATCACGAAACCAGAGACATTTTTGGGAGCATCTCAAATTTAAACTCTTGTTTCTGGCTGTTAACACTTACAGGGAGCAGAGTTTAGCACATAAAACAGCATCAAAGCCAAGATGCAACAAAAATGTAAATGTCCAGATGCAGATTGCTATTGTCAGTGCTGTGTCTCAGGCTCATTTTGAAAAGAAACTCGAATACATGACTGAATAAGGAATTTTGAAAGGCTCAGGGCTTGATATTGAGCAGAGAAATGAAAATAGTCGAAGTTTGCATCTCTCTTTGTTCTGCTGTAATGGAGAAAATGAGTGCTCTGAGCAGCAGCACTAACGAGGCCCATTCTCACAAGGCTCAGGACTGAGCTTTCCTTGATTTTCTGATGTCTGATAAATGGTAATATTTCTGTTCAGCATTTCTTTTGAGGGGGAATAAAGGGCACATAATTTTCCTGAAATACGCAGCATTTCAGCAGCTTCAGGAATCCGTGCCTCTGTCAGATCACCGAGATCAGCTTTCTTTTAATGCTCATTACTCCTCTTTATATTCAAATCTCACTTTACTTATGAACTGGTATCCAGGGCTAAATCACAGCCAGCTTAACGTGGAAAAAAACATAGCAGCGATGGGAATTCCAGTTTAGGAATCTGCTTGTTTGGGCAGTTCGGGCATCACTCATTGTTACGAATTTTCAGTGCCACGAAGTGAAACTTCATCTTAATGCACGATGAAAACAAATGTCGACTTTAGCTAAAGAGCGGAAATTGATATTTGTATTTAACAAATTGAAAATAATCTCTGAAAATAAGCTCATCAGTGCTGTAACGAGGCAGTTTTTGTTTGAAAAAGCGATTTTTAGCTGTGTGGTTTAAGCCTCCCAGAGCGTTCTCGAGCTCCTCTTGTCTCTCCTTACGAATTTGCAAGCCGATAGTTTCGTTTTGACGAGCTGCAGGAAGCCTCACACACCACAAGATGTCTCAACGACGAAACACCACATTTTACACATGTATTTTAAAATAACATAACGCAATTTTCTGGTGTCTGCGTTGGGTTTTCCTTAGTGCCCGACGGGGGCTTTTCAGCAGCACATGAGGAAGCGAAACCTGTACAAATTTACCCGTTAGCGTGGGCAATCAATGGGTATTTTAAATAATCGATGATCCAAATGACTCAGTGGAAAACCTTAAGCTTCAAAAAGGGAAGGCTCAGTGTAGGTGACAGCTAAGAAATACGAAAGTTTTCCTGTGTAGGTTAAAGGGAAGAGTTATTTGAAACTATAATTAATTTCCACAATGTTTAACTTTAATAAGATGTTAAGTATTTTTAACTGTTCATACTCAGGATTAATATTGTTCAGAGTTACTTTAAGGAGACAGTTCTTCGCAGAATATTTTCTCCAAGGTTACATTTTCTTTGGGGCCTGACATTATTTTATCTATGAAACCTTTGCCTTCAGCGTGTAAGGTTAAGAGAGAGCACAGGGGAGTTCCCCCTGTGAGCACCAGCAGGGTTTGCACACAGGAAATGTTGACTCCAGAAAAAGACAAGTTTCAGCTTTTGAACCAGAGTGCAAAGTTTTTTTTGCTTTCTATTGCTTTGTGTATCTACAACACTCAGCATTTTGGCCTGAGAATTTTCTCTTTTTTCTTTCTGCTTCCCTTTTCCATTGTATTGCTGTAGTTTATCTTCTCCCACTGTCCCTCCAGATGAACTCCTTAAATTCTTTTTCTGTAATTCTTTCTTGTTTCACCTTTTCAGAGTAATTCAAGCTGTGTAAATAACTGGTGGGCACACAAGAATTGTGTGATCACCTATAGACATTTTAGGTAGATTAAACCTTTATTTTAAGTCCTCAACAAAGGAAAATTCATGTGAATTCAGTGTAAAATTATTCCCTTGTGCTAGGAAGAGCTGATGGCACCAGCTCTGAGCATGAGACCCACTCCATGAGGAAACACATTAATTTACCATCTATTAATTAAGCTGTTTGCAGAACGCCTTTATGTTTTGTGTTGTATCCAAATGATGCGAGGAATTTTCACAGGGACCTGGGATGGCCCTGTAAGAAACAGAACTTCTCTGACTTCTTAAGGGAAGCTTGAGAGACTCACATTGTTCAGTGATTAATGTGTGTGCTTTAGATAAAGTAACTGAAAACTATTGATTAAGGCACAGTTACCCTTTAACAGCCAAGCAGAATTTCAAAGGAGATTGGCCTTTGTCTGGATCGATAAAATTGTTGCTGCAGTTCCCAACTGTAATTGCTGAAACCAAACAATATGCATGGCTCAGGTTTCAGAGCCAGGTGGTTTATTAAACTCACAAAATTACTTATTTTAGCAGATATTTATCCAAAATCAGGGTACTTATAGCAGTAATATAAGGCCTAGAAACTTCTCATTGGTCAGGCAAATCAAAAGGGTAAAAACGAAGTAAAAACAAGTCAACAAAAGGTTAAAAAAAGAGTAAAAACACAGAACAAAAAGATGATCTTTGCACCAAAGAAAGCACCTTGTAAGACTGAAAGGGAGCAGATGAATAAATATGGGCAGAACAAGGAAATAATAAAAAAAAACTCATCAAAAGCTATGGCTCATAAAGCATTGTCAGGAGGTTTGCATACGTCGTGGGAAAGGAGTGCTTTGAGGAAGGGCCTGACAGAAAACAACAAAATGGGGCTGTAAATGTCTGCAGGTCATTCCAAGCACGAGGAGTGGCGTGAGAGCAAACCCAAAAAGCCAAAGCAAATCTGAGAACAAGGCCACGAGAGCTGGCACTGCCATTGGGACTGCAGGGGAAGGACACGGACAGGGAGAAAGCTCTGCTGTGTAGGTGTGGGGAGGGGACACAGAGGTGGCACAGCTGAGGGGAGGTCTCCTGGTACAGGTACCACAAACACATCGTGGATGAGCAGGAGCAGAGCAGGAGCACCGGGCACAGCTGTGCTACAGAATACTGGACACACTGAAACACAAGGAATGCTCAGTCTGCTAAAATCCCCCGACTTCAGAATGTGTCTGGACTCGGTACTGTCCGTGAATTTACATTTGCAAATGGCCCCTGCGGTGTGCTGTGTGCTCAGCAGGGCCTCTGCCCGCAGAGTTTACATCCCAAATTACAGAGAGCTGGCTAATCCAGCCTGTGGGATCTGAGGAGATGGATGTCCAGAATCCAAACAGGATATCTGAGCTAATTAAAGTGGAAGAAGCCTAATTGTAGCAGCACACAACTCAACATGGCCCATTTACTTTGGGAAAAAAGAGCTGTTTGAGGTGCACACAGCACTTCAAAGTGGTGTTGCCTCCCTTTGCAGCAGACTTGGAACTTGTTTGACACAGGAAAGTGCTTTGGTTCAGTTACCTGTCAGAAATGAGATGGCATCGAGGCACTTTGAGTAACACCAGTTATCTGATATTGGAAAAGCCTTGGCCTGCATTCCTTAGACACTACACTTCCCCCGGATTCTCAATTATTGGGACAGTTGTCTCCCAGGCAATGCAGGAGGGAGTGCTACTACCCAAATTTGCAACGGTTTCTTCTGCTGCTCCACACCTTCCCTTAAAATGGCATTTCACCCCACTGGGCCCATGTTCAATGAGTAATTGCTAAACTCAGAAAGCCCTTTGTGACTTTAAACCACAGGGATCTTATCAAGGAATGGCCAGCAGGACAGCTCCCCATCCTCTGGGTCTGTCAGCTTTTAAATGGTCCCATCCAAACACATCTTGAGAGGGCACGGGGTCCTGCAGGCCTTGGGGTTCACAGATCCTTCTTCCCCTTGTGATTCCCGATCTCAGGTGTGTTCCGCTCGTTTTGTCATGTGTGACTCTTCTGGCAGCACAGAGGAACAGGTACAGCAAACTGTGTGAGGAATATGAGCAGACACTGAAGGATTCGAGCCCTTTGACTATGAAACACCTGCAATGCCTCTACACGAGACTGCCAGAATGCAGCAATTTAAAAATGCATAAACAGCAGGGGGAGTTGATGAAAAAAATTCCCAAACCTGAAGCAAAATAAACAGCTGACCCCAACGAACAGCTGACCCCAACAAACAGCTGATCCCAACTCTTCAAGGCCTTTCATCCCATGAAAAGCTTTCAGCTCCCAGGCTTCAGCTCCACTGCCTCGGGGCTCTTCAGATTCCCATTTCTCACCATCTCAAAGCATCCCAAATCCTTCAAAAATCCTAAAAGTTCTTTAGTGAGTAATCTGTAAAAATTCTAACTAATAAACCAACACTTATCCAGGAACAAATTATCCCGGTGCTGTGGGTTGGATTTTAGCACCAGTAGAGTTCCTGAAACACCATGACAATTCTGCTCACTGTGTTCAGCCAAGCAGCTCAAGCTCTCCCCAGCAGGATGGAGCTGGAAAACACCTCTGAACTCCCTGGCTATTGATTTCCTCACGGAACACGTGATGGCATCAGATACCCAACAATTCCCAGGCTTCCACCGGGACCACGCAGCGCCCTGGGCTGAGCCTGTGCTCTGCTCCGTGCAGAGCTGAGCCACAATTCCACTCCCTCTGCACCTTCCTGCCCAGGCAACTTCCCAACCACCCTTCCCAAAAGCTGCTGAGCGTCAGGGAGGCTCTTTGCTCCAGGTCGTTTGGAGCAGTGCATTCCATCTCTGTCTCCTCATCCCGAGGAAGCCCCCGAGTGCTCTGCTGATCCAAGCAGGATGGAAAAGCCCAAGCAGCTCCCGGAGCAGAGGAACTCATTAAGCCCTGGCTCTGGATTGATGTCCTCTGTCGGCTCCAATGGAACATTTATCTCCGTGGGGATCAGTCCTTTGTACCTTATCAGCCTTGCCTTCAAGGGGGCACCGGTGTAGCCACTTTTCTCTGTCTCAGGGATTTTTTTAATTGAACTTTCAGGCATCTAATTCCTCTGAGAAGCTGTGCCTCCAGCCAGCTTGACTGATATTTATTTTAAAGCTTTAAAATTATTCCAAAAGGTTGGGGTCTCCTTGGGCAGATATAACGGGCCTGCCTTCACTTCTCGGGGAAACCAAGCTCTTAGAAAAATCAGTTCTTAAATACTTGATATTCTATAAAGTGAATGGAATTGAGTTTATTCCTTTCCTTTGAAGCATAATGTAAAATATTTCTTCAAGTTGATGTGTCATTTAGTCTAATTTGATAACCTGCAGCAGGGCTGTGTGCCTGAGAGCTCATTCTCATTTTTAGCTGTACAAGCTGGTCTATTTTACGACTTTATTTCTCCCTTCAGAACTTGCTTCTTGGCTAATTAGAGACCCTGGTGCACCGTCATTAAATCTCTCAGGAGTGTTTCTCCCTGAGGAAGTCCTGAGGCCACAGAACTGAATTCTGCTTTGTAACAGACACATGATTAGATTAAGAGAATCCACTCTACACCAGCCACATGCAAACGTTTGTAAATGTATTGATATGAAATATCACATTTTTAAACATTGACTTGCTGGGTTTAGAAAGCCAACATTAATGACTTTTAAAGATCTTATTAGGGACAGAAGATGATATTTCCTATTGAGCCTAAATCATCAGACCAGGCAATGAGAAATCCAGACACTTGCTCTGCTTTTAGCAATGGAGTCTCAGCATGAGTCGGGATTTGGCCCCTGGTAATTAATTAGTCTCAGTATTAATAACAGCTGCTATTGAGAAATTTCCCTTTGTTTACTGTTTCAGCAAATCCACCTGATGATTTTTTTGGTCTTTGAATAATCTGTGCATGAGACAACAGGGTATGGCTGGGTGATTTTACTGCTGCTTCACCCTTTTATAACTTGACATTCCTGTCTGTTTATTAGTAAGAATGAAATGTAAACTTCCTAATTCCCACCTACTTCCTTGGTGTCATCCTGCCACAAAAAAACAGGAGCACAAGAGGACTCCTGCCACAACTTTTCCAGAGCCCACCACTGGGAAGTCACCACAAAAACAGTGGGATTCAGCTCTTCCCTGATTGATCCCGTGCTGGCCTCCACCTCCTGTAAGGAGGGCAACAACCCAGCAGTGCAGGAACCAGGGAAGCAGCACGTGGATATCTGGGACAACGGGACGTCAGAGCTGCACCTTGGAGACAGCGCTGGAGCCAGGCTCTGTCCGGGGCTGCGTGAGGAGCACGTCCTGCTCGTCACAACCTCTCTGCAGTAATTGTTTCTAGAATGCAGAAACAGCCAACGAGTTCTCCGAGAGCTGAAGCTCGAACCCCACTCGATTTTCAAATGAGAAACACATCCATGGAGCATTTATTACAAACCAGCATTTGATCACTGCTGAGCAAATGACTTGGCTGTTTTGCATCTTGAGAAAAATTGATTTGAATCTTCTTTGGATTTTAGCAACTTAAACACTGCTCACCTATTTCCATGGGCTTGACTGCCCCTTTCTCATCATTCACATTGAACTGAATAACCCCAAGTAAATAAAAAAAAATAATAAAATGCTACAGAGTCCTATCTCAGGTATGAGATATCCTACCAGGTGTATCAAGTATCTGCAGGTATAACAGTAGAATTTAATATTGTCAAAGTTCTTCATAAATATTTACAAAGTCCCTCATAAATTTTTATGTATAAAAGTTCTTCAGAATCCAGTATTTCCAGACTTATTCTGGCCAACAGCATATGCTAACAGTCACCAGAACTGGATGATGGAAGTTCTTAGAGGGTACTGAATTCCTTCAGGGTGGTGAAAGTCTCCTTTGACTTGCTGTACTGCTTGGCAAACGTGGCCACTCTCTGGAGAGCTTCCACCAGCCCTTCTCCCGTGATGGCACAGCAGGGCTGCACGTACCAGTTCCTGTCGCTGCAGTACTTCTTCATCTTGAACCTCCTGGTGATCTCCTCAGCGTTCAGAGCTCCAGGCAAATCCTGCTTGTTCGCCAGCAGGACCACTGGGACATCTTTTATAGATTCATTCTTTAAAATGAGTTCAAATTCTCGCCTGGATTCCTCCAGCCGGCGCTTGTCAGAGCTGTCCACCACGTACAGCAGCCCGTCGGTGTCTTCCAGGAAATTGCTCCAGAGCTCTCTCATTTTCTTCTGTCCTCCAACATCCCAAAACGTCAGTGTAAAATCTTTCCCTGCTTCGATCATATCCACATTAAAGCCAATTGTTGGCATTGTTAGAAAAGCATCTTTATACCTGAACTTGTAGAGCAGCGTGGATTTCCCCGCAGAATCCAGCCCTAGCATCAGGATGCTGGCCCGCTTCACTCGGGAGGCTTTGGCATTCTGGAGGCCCATTTATTCCGGGGAGTTCTCTGTTCCAGCCTCGGGCTGGGATATTCCCCCTCTTCCGTGGGGCCAGTTTGTGCCACTGCCTATCCCCCTCCTGCGGTGAAGCACGAGAGAGGGAGAAGAGGCAGCTCTGAAGCAGTCAGACCTCTGTCCAAACACACGCTGCTTTTATCGACTTGATAAGAAGCCAGGAGGCTTTGGAAGGTGCAGAGCTCCGTGCCAAGCCTGTGGGTGGGACTGGGACGAGTAACAACGGCCCCAGTGGCACAGGCACAAAGGTTACAGGCTGCCAGCATGTTTGAACAGCCACGGTCCCAGCTCCCGCAGCCTGATCCATGCACTCCCTGATCCAGCCAGGGAAACGGCTGCCCTGTCTCAGGGAGAATCCCCCTGTGCATCCACAGCCCTCTGGGAAAACAATGAGATAGGAACATGAGCGCTGAGGAGAGGAGATTTAAGGTTTGTCCATCCTTAGCAAGCCACAAAGTGACCAGGTAGCTGATTTATCGGTGCATCTCATCTCCCAGCAAACTGCTCTCAAGGGGTTTCTATGTGAGCTCCAGGCCCGTGGACTCGATCAAACCCTAGAAGAACTCCACTAAAACTGGGCTGTGCTCTAAGCAGCTGCCTCGGTGACTCCTCCTGCCAGGGCTGTAAACTTGGGGAGTTTGTCTGTGTTGTTTGTGAACGAGTTTAACTGCACCCGGTAAGGTGGAGACTAAATATAGACCTTCTGGGCTGCTCATCACTGAGGTTCCGCTGCCTCCAATTAAAAATTCCTGTTACCTTCCTTTCGCTCTACTCTGTGCTTGCCCGATGAAGATTTCCTTCAGGAAAGGGACAAGAAGCGAGGCAATAACCGAGTCTTGATCACTTTTTTTGCCACCTTTCCAAGCAGCAGAATAAAACAAGAGGAGATAGAAAACTTAGTCAGCTATTAATGAATTCTTATTGACTCTCCATTTTTCTGATAGTGGGTGCACATTGGGCTGCTCTGACACATCCTGAGTACTGCAGAAGTTGCCCTTACA
>VZRS01011284.1:127679-186069 GCA_013398055.1 Ifrita kowaldi
GGACGGGGATGGGAAAAGGGAGCGGGGAGGCGGCCCTCGGGCACCCCAGGGTAGGGTGAGATGGGTGCGGGGGGAACCGCGGGTGTGAGCGAGCCCCGAGCGCTGCTCCGGTGCTTGGTTTAAGAGAGAGCAGAGAAATGGCTCGAAGTGGATTGGGCAGAGGGCAGCACATCCCCTCGCAGCCGTCCCTTCCTGCTCGGCTGGGACCTCCCAGGTGATCCCCGCGCTGGGGAAAGGTGCCTGGGACAGAGAACAGGGATGCCTTGGGCAGCCGGGAGTGGGAGCAAGGTCGTTTAAATAAAAAGCTTAACGTTTTGTTACATTAGAGCACTGTAGCCCGGGATCTTGCAAAATTGCCTCTAGTTTCGATTGGTTTTAAGTTTAAAAACGTTGAATCACTGGCTGGTTTGGGCTGGAAGGACCTTAAATATTATCTCGTTCACCTTCTGCCATGGGCAGGGACACCTTCCGTAGACCAGGCTGCTCCAGGCCCCGTCCAACCCGGCCTTAAAGCCAAGTTTAAATAACACATTCCCAGATTATTTCTGCTGATAGCTTTAAAAGGGATTTATTTTTCTATACATCTATCTTGATGGCATTTTAAAGTCTTTATATTGGAGATTATAGTTAGTAATCTTTAATGAAGATGAGAATTTCCCACCTTTTTCCTGCCAAGCAGGTCCCCACTCCATAATTCCCTTCCTGTGTGGGAGGTGGATCTAAAATCCCTGCGGAGCGTTCTGAGCCTGCGTTGCCTGGCATTTGTTTCCAAGTTCACCAGTTTTACCTGTTGGCACAACCTCAGCTTGGAGGAAAATGAAAGCAATGCCCTGGAAGGAGCAGTTCCTGGAAGGGAGAAGCTGCCAGCACAAAGTCTGGACGCGCTGGAGGAGCTGCAAGGGCTGCACCTGCACCGGGACTNTCAGACCTCTGTCCAAACACACGCTGCTTTTATCGACTTGATAAGAAGCCAGGAGGCTTTGGAAGGTGCAGAGCTCCGTGCCAAGCCTGTGGGTGGGACTGGGACGAGTAACAACGGCCCCAGTGGCACAGGCACAAAGGTTACAGGCTGCCAGCATGTTTGAACAGCCACGGTCCCAGCTCCCGCAGCCTGATCCATGCACTCCCTGATCCAGCCAGGGAAACGGCTGCCCTGTCTCAGGGAGAATCCCCCTGTGCATCCACAGCCCTCTGGGAAAACAATGAGATAGGAACATGAGCGCTGAGGAGAGGAGATTTAAGGTTTGTCCATCCTTAGCAAGCCACAAAGTGACCAGGTAGCTGATTTATCGGTGCATCTCATCTCCCAGCAAACTGCTCTCAAGGGGTTTCTATGTGAGCTCCAGGCCCGTGGACTCGATCAAACCCTAGAAGAACTCCACTAAAACTGGGCTGTGCTCTAAGCAGCTGCCTCGGTGACTCCTCCTGCCAGGGCTGTAAACTTGGGGAGTTTGTTTGTGTTGTTTGTGAACGAGTTTAACTGCACCCGGTAAGGTGGAGACTAAATATAGACCTTCTGGGCTGCTCATCACTGAGGTTCCGCTGCCTCCAATTAAAAATTCCTGTTACCTTCCTTTCGCTCTACTCTGTGCTTGCCCGATGAAGATTTCCTTCAGGAAAGGGACAAGAAGCGAGGCAATAACCGAGTCTTGATCACTTTTTTTGCCACCTTTCCAAGCAGCAGAATAAAACAAGAGGAGATAGAAAACTTAGTCAGCTATTAATGAATTCTTATTGACTCTCCATTTTTCTGATAGTGGGTGCACATTGGGCTGCTCTGACACATCCTGAGTACTGCAGAAGTTGCCCTTACACCCAGGAAACCATTTCTCTTTGCTTCAGAAAGTCCAGAATCAGCAAAAAGATATAAAGGTCTTGTGGTCAAACGAGCTGCTGACTGATAGGACAATCATTTCGATAATTACGGCACTGGTTGCATAAAATCCACCTCAGCCCTGACAAACAAGTTATAATCTGGTTTCTCTTGAAGCTAAAAGGGTTAGACCAGGACTAATTGGGAGCAACAAGAGAAGACGGTGACGCACTCACTGCTGCACATTTTTCATAGTTAATAACACCAATGGATTATGTGTAGGGTTTTTTCAGGAGCAGGTCGTGATGTATTAAACCAGGGAAGAATGCGTTTCCATTTCTTTATTAAAAAATGGACATGGATGAATGGAAAGATGGGGAGTTAGCAAACTGCAAAACCAGTGTTAACACATCGAATAGATCAGAATTCCCTGATGCAATTCCAATAAAATGTGGATATCTTGAGCAAGGCAGGGATGGTTGGTCTGTCCCCAGCTGTGATTTGAAGATCACTCACAGTTCTCTGCTCTGTGTTTGCTCCACCTGTACTGGGCATTTATGGTCACAAGTGTTGTTTGCTCCATCAGCCGTCGCTTCAGAGCAGGGATCAAGCAGAGCCTGACTTTTTACGAGGTAATTCATGTGCTGGCCAGGCCAGGCCAGCTGGGCCTCTGCAGGTGCCGGGCTTTGGCAGTTTCTGACTGTGCCAGAGTCCAGAGCGAGACCTCGTGATCCAGAGCTGCTTCCAGTAAGGATTCCCCGCGTTGCTCCGGAGATCAAACCACAGGGCAGAGCACGATGCAGCCCCTTCTGCCGTCTGGTTCTGACCCCTGAGCACCGGGAAGGACGGAACCTCCACCTTTGCTTTGTCCAAAGGTGTGTTTGCTGTGCCAGGCTGCAACTGAGCCTGCCTCTAAGTTCACCGGCAAACCCCACAGTAATAAACCGGGACAGCTGATTTAGCACCAGCTAATCTGAGCTCCAGCTCTGCACACTGACCCTTTTGTAAACTGGGCAGCTTTATGTAAAGCGTGCACATTCCCAAGTTGTCCAGGCGGGATATTCCAGCGCGTGCTCGATTGAATTACCGGGTGTGATGGATGTACTAATTAATTAGGCAGCGAATCCTCACCGGGGGCACTTCCAGCGGCCGAGGCAGGAAGGGGAAGAAGCTCCCGCTCTCTCCTCTCGGCCTTTGCCCTCGATCGCTGCCGGAGGGGAGCCGGGGAGCCGGCGGCGGCTGCCGNATGGGCAGGGACACCTTCCGTAGACCAGGCTGCTCCAGGCCCCGTCCAACCCGGCCTTAAAGCCAAGTTTAAATAACACATTCCCAGATTATTTCTGCTGATAGCTTTAAAAGGGATTTATTTTTCTATACATCTATCTTGATGGCATTTTAAAGTCTTTATATTGGAGATTATAGTTAGTAATCTTTAATGAAGATGAGAATTTCCCACCTTTTTCCTGCCAAGCAGGTCCCCACTCCATAATTCCCTTCCTGTGTGGGAGGTGGATCTAAAATCCCTGCGGAGCGTTCTGAGCCTGCGTTGCCTGGCATTTGTTTCCAAGTTCACCAGTTTTACCTGTTGGCACAACCTCAGCTTGGAGGAAAATGAAAGCAATGCCCTGGAAGGAGCAGTTCCTGGAAGGGAGAAGCTGCCAGCACAAAGTCTGGACGCGCTGGAGGAGCTGCAAGGGCTGCACCTGCACCGGGACTGAGCAGCAACACTCAGACCTCGCTGCTTCAGCTTCCTCCCTTTGGTTTAAGCACTTAAAATAGGAGAAGGTGGGGATTTATTTCCCCGTGTGGTTGGGGTTTCCCCTGCATGTGCCGTTTTCCTGCTGTGTTTGAAGGGGCTCATCCTGGCTCTGCCCTGCCTGCCCATGGGGCAGCACTTCCATACGGATCCATCACCTCTAAGGCTGGGTTTGTGTGGGTAAAGCACCTGAACTGATGTTTATTTTCCCAGATTTCTCATTATGTAGCAGATCAGGAATTGTCTCCAATTTTATTGCTCAGAATGTCATGAAATTGGGCTTTTCTGCCTGTAAAGAATCTGAACATTTATAATGTTTTTTTCCATTAGGCAGCCAAGAACTGATCAAACTGATCAGTTTTCAGTGATATGCTTTTAAGTTGATCATCAAAATAAATGTTACTGGTCTAAAATCAAATAATAAGCACTGACATATAACTTTGGTTATTTTCTTCTTGTGTGTATTTTCCTACTGTCCACTGAAAGTCACATTGATGCATAAAAAGAAAAAATTCCTATTAGTTAATCACTGATTTTGAGAGGAATCAGTCCAAAATTCTTCAATTTAAATACTTATTTATATAAAATTGCTTTAATCCATTTTAAAGCCATCATTGGTGAAATGTTCTCCAAATTCTTCCTTTAAAGGATGATGAATTTAAAATCAGATCCTACACAGAAACACGAGGCAGGTGAGCAAATCAAATTCCCTTGGATTCCTGAGTGCTGTGCTGCGGGTTGGATTTATTTCTCTAATATAAAACATTTACGAGTCCTGTGGTGATATTTTTGAAGATAAAGAGTAATTAATTGTGCTGTGAAACTGAACCTTCCATCATCCCAACTGTGTCTTTGTGTGTACTTGTTCAGGATAAATATTATTACTGCAAACATCAGAAACCATTTGGAAATCCCACAGTTAGGCACTGGAATTACTTTGGCTTAAAGATGTCTAAAATAGATGACAGAGCATGTGCAGCTTTAGGGAAATACAGTGAAGGCAAACACTGGAGGGTACAGGACTGGGGGTCTGGTTTTAACTGGGTTTTGTGAAGATTCATCCATTGGAATCTCGAATCCTGACCCTGTAGCAGCAGCTTCAGCACGGATTCCACAGGGGTTTGGAAGGACCTGCTGTGGAGCTTGAGCTCCAGGCCAAGCTGTGTGCCTCAAATCCAAAAATGACCTGGCTAAAGGTAAAAATGGTCATGATTTTGGTCAAAAAAGGCTTTTACATCGCTTGATTTAAGGAAGTTGATTTTTACCTTCCCCCCCACCCCCAGAACAAGCAGCTGCTCAAGCCTTGAATGAGGATAAAATATTTGCTTGTACTTCTCCTTTCTTGTCCCATTTGCTCCAGCTCATGAAAATCAGTCGGACTTCCTGTCTTTCACAGAAGTAACAAATTTTTGAGGCCTCTGAGATCCATTTACCGAGCATTTGTTGGATTTGGTGCACGGTGTTCTGCCCTCGAGGTGGAATCGAGTCAGAGACGTTGTGCTGAGATCCCTGGGATCACAGCCCTTGGAGTGGGATCCCGGGTGCAGATCAGGTCCCTGCAGGGGGGATTGCCAAGGTGAAAGCCACGAGGTTTCGATGCAAACCCTGCTCGGCCGTGGCTCCGTGTCCTGTCGGGATCCGTGGGATGAGGGGTGTGACAGCATCAGGAGTGACTGGGTTGGCTGATAACACAGCACAATTCCAGCCGGCACTTCAGACAACACAAGGAAAAGGTAATATTTGAGTAACAGCACTCCGAATGTCACTTTCCCCTTTCCTCTTCAGCAAGGAAGATGCTCCAGGGCTTGTGTAATGGATTCTGAGGGGCACCAACAGATCCTGACCATGAAACCCGTTCCAGTCAGAGCCTTGTACATGACACCTGTGAAGTGGATTTTTCTGTTCCTGCTGCTGTTTTCCCTGGTAACCATGTGGTACATAACCCTCTCCTCCAACACTGGCCTGGAGACCGTGAACCTGCTGTACTTCTACGAGTACGAGCCCGTGTACCGGCAGCAGCGCCTCTTCACGCTGCGCCAGCACCGCCAATGCGCCCGCATCGACCCCTTCCTGGTCATCCTGGTGGCTTCCAGCCCCAGCCACGTGAAGGCCAGGCAGGCCATCAGGGTCACGTGGGGCTCCCGGGATTCCTGGTGGGGCCAGCACGTCCTGACCCTGTTCCTGCTGGGGCAGGACACGCGCAGGGAGGACAAGGCGGCGGCGCTGTCGGTGGAGGACGAGAGCATCCTCTACGGGGACATCATCCGCCAGGATTTCGTGGACACCTACGACAACCTCACCCTGAAGACCATCATGGCGTTCCAGTGGTTCTCCGAGTTCTGCTCCAACGCCAGGTTCTTCATGAAGACCGATGACGATGTCTTCATCAACACTCCCAACCTGGTGAAACTCCTGCTGCAGCTGAATTCCTCCGAGAACGTTTTCACCGGGTATCCCCTCATCGGTAACTTCGCCTACCGAGGCTTTGACAGAAAAAGGTCCATCTCCTATGAGGAATATCCCTTCAAGCTGTATCCTCCCTACTGCAGCGGGCTGGGATATATACTGGATGGGAAACTGGCTCTGAGGGCTTATGAGCTGATGAGCCACGTCAAACCTCTGAAATTTGAGGATGTTTATGTGGGAATTTGCTTAAATCTACTCAAAGTCAACGTCACTATTCCAGAAGATGCAGAACAATTCTTTCTCTATAAAATCAAATTTGATACCTGTAAGTACAGACATTTAATTGCAGCTCATGACCTTACACCAAGTGAACTGATCCAGGCTTGGCAGGACTTGTCAGCCAACACTTCAGAAACTTGCCTGTGATTCTGGCTTCCTTTAGAAACTTCAATTTGGTGTAAGAGTGGGTTCTAGAGATGACGCTGACTGCTGGGGCAGTGTTTCTCCAGGGCATCCCAGTGCTGTTAAATAAAACCAGCAGGGATTCACAAAGCACTTTTCCATGGGTGTATCCCACACCCAGAGGTACTTTGGAATGCTCTGTCCCATCTGCCTCTGCTGCCTTTCCCTGTGCTCAGAGCAACCCTGGGATTTCTCCCTGAATCTTCTGGAGTGTACCAAGTGTCACTGAGGAAAGATGTTTCTGCCAAGAAACCAGCTTTGAGGATGCTTCCCAAATTCCTGCCTGGATTGTTTTTGTTTTATTGCCACTCTCCATGATTTGTTCTCTGCCCAGTACAAAATTAACCCAACCTTTTTTTCTGTGTAGCCCTCCTGAGAGTGTCACACCTTGGTGTTGGAACGTGTCACCTCCACAGCGCTTCCAGGAGTGCTCCCAGCCCGGGGATCCTGTGGGATCTGCAGGAGCTGATGAGAAATGCTGGGAATGTGGTGCACTCTGTGTGTGTGTGTCTGTCCATATTAAATGGAAGGGCTTTGGTGTCTCTGCTGCGTTCCCAGACCAGGGAGATGCAGTGGAGCTCACCAGCAGTCTGGACATCCCAAAAACATTGGGATAACCAATCCCCCCACCCCTGTGTGGGTGATGCATCCCCAGGAGTTTTGGAATCCTGCAGGGAAGATGAAAAATCATTTCTGTTGTGATTTGTGTCTGTCTCTAAATGAGCTTTTTTGTTCCAATTTTAAAAAGCAAAAAGGCAGAAATTCCCCCTTTAATACTTTCAAGAAGACCAACTCCGCCCTGTGTGTAAAGACCGGTTTTTAATCACTTTATTCATATCAGCAAGGCCCAGTTTTCAGTAGTTTACACTTCTAATGGACAACGATACAGAATTTGCAATTGCATGAACAGAATTAACCTGGACACATCCACGACACGGAGGGGAGAGGCTGCGGAGGCGTCCTGGCCGCGCTGCCAGGGCTGGGTTCCCGTTGGGCTGGCACAGTCCCCCAGCCCCAGTGTCTCTCAGAGACAAAGCACAGGGGCTGCCCAGGCCTGCAGCAGCTCCTGAGGGGTCCCCAGTGCCTCCAGCACGCTGGGCTGAATGGGCAGCGCTGGGTTTTGCTCTGCTCAACAACTGCACGCTTTGGGCTTTGGGTGGAATTCGGGGACGGGGTTGTGTTTTTTTAGGGATAAAAGGTCTCAGGGACAACACTCTCCAGACAAGGATTTGCAGATGTCAGTGTTCTAAGGATGGATGGTAAGGAGGTCAAAGCTTTTAAAAAATAAAGGCTTTTTTTTTTTTTGAAAATACAGTATTGCATAACTGAGGGAATGATGCTCTTGTATTCCTAGATCCAGGTGAAATTCCAGCTGTGCCGTGGGTTTAGGAGCTGGGATTTGATTGTTCTCTGAGCAGATCCTGGGAGAAGTGCCTTGTTCTGTGATTGTTTACACATCTTAAACCCCAAACCCCTCCGTTTTTCTCTGAGCCTGCTGTGTGAAATGCTTAGAAATAAATTATTTGCCACAAGAACACTGATCCTACAGCACAGTTTGTATTGCTTTTTCCAAAAAAAAAAAAAATGGAATTATGACTCTGCTGCCTTCAGAAAACGGATAAAGCAGAGAGTGCTCGGGGTGAGGGAGGAATGAGACTCACGGGGAGGTGAGGATGGCCAGAAATTCTCCTGTCACCTGCAGGAATTTGGGGTTTGTGCCCCAAATGCTGACACTCTCACAGGTTACAAGGCTTGGGTTTATACACAGTGATCTCTTTGTGCCACCTGAAATTAATTGTCACCTACAGTGACAGCAACATTGGAAAAACATCCATCCTGCTCCTGGCTTTCCTAAAAACCCTCATTTCCAAATCTGGTTTGTATCTGATTCTGACCTCGTTATTGCTTAAAAGGCTGTAAAATTCCTAACGGAGCTCCTGTTTCTGCTCAAAGCCACTCTTNGGGCAAAGATGTTTAGAAATTGCTGCTGGGTGGGGAGCAAAAGTGGGTTCCAGTGTGAAATTCCCAGTCTGGATGTTATTTCAGAGGAGTCCAAATGCTGCAATGCTTTGTGTGCACTCTGGAACAAACAAATTCCAATAAACCATGCAGGAGATGTAGAGGCAGCATTCCCTGTGGTCAGTATAACCAGGATATTTCCCTAAATTTTGCCTCACATTTATGGATGGTTGGTGTCAGAGCAGGCTGGAAAAGGGAGAGGCTGCCTGTGTCCATGGAAGAGCTGATCCAAGTCCACAGGCTTCAAAAAAATGCAGGATTGGCCATTAAATATCCAGGGAAAAAAGTGCTTGAGTTCCCTGTTGCTCAGGTAATTCCCAGAATCCCAGACTGGTTTGGGTTGGAAGGGACCTTCAAAACCACCTCATTCCAGCTTCCTTAGGACTGAGCAGAGCAGACACAGGAGCTGCCCTAATCCATGAAATCCATAAATTCTTCCCTCAAGAATTGCCCTCAAACCTCTGTTAAGGCTTCAGCTGCACCCACCATGTTTTGCCTACCAGGGCACCCAGATTATCCTCCAGCACTGGACACAGCTGATCCCTGGAATTTTAAGGAAAAAACCATTTATAAAACACCTGCTCCCCTAAGCCTTGTCCAGTCAGTGCTAAAAATAAAAACAATGTCACTTCAGCTCATCATTACCTGGACAGATCTTTTTTTGCTGGGAGTCCTCAGCTTTAGAAAGGCCATTTATGAATATCTTGGGCACACCAAGGGCCAGCAGCAGCTCTGGGCTCTGCAGGAGCCAAATTCCAGCAGAATATTCTCAGCTGTAAACCTGGAATTTTGTACAGGGGCCTAAAATCCTGCTTTGGGAGATGAAAGGCTGGTGAGGTGTTTTTTCTGTAGTATAATCACTTATTAAATGCTTTTCTGTGTAAAACAGGTATCAGCTACGTTAGCAATAATCCATATTATTTAAAGCAGGGCTGTCCTGTATCCTGAGACACAAAATTCCTTTATTTTTTTCCAGGCTGTGGTGTTGGTGTTTCTGCAGCCAACACTGCTCAAGCTGATGCAGCACTTTAGTTCTGACTTCTGGAGTCTAAAATCGTCCCGATATTTTAATTTCACCTCTGTGAACGGTTTAACCCTGCAACAACAGCAGCAGCGGGCTGGGCCCTGGGAGTTTAAATCACTTATCCCAGGAGCTGCTGTGGGATTTGTGGGGATGCTGCTGGATCCGTGCTCGGGCCAGGCTCAGGCCACTAGAAGGAGCCACGGTGCCACCAAGCCGGCTGTCCCCAGCTGCGAGGGACAGGCTGGGAAAGGCACAGCCCGTCCAGGGATTCTAGGAACGATCCGAGTGCAGTCAGAGGGATGAACTCCATGGCAATCCGTGCTCCAGGCTGAGAGAATCATTACAATACCCCGCGTGAGTGACCTGGGAGCTCGGATATCCCTGGGAAAAGCCCGAATTCCCGGAGCACCGGCTCGGCTGGGAGGTTCAAGGTACGTTTTGTCATGTTGGACCATACGGAAGATGCTCTTTGGCAGCGACTCCACACATCGGTTCTGTGCCCTGAGGCTCCCGCCGGGGGAACAGATGTCCCCGAGGGGATCCAGGCACAAAACTTCCCTGGATGAGCAGGCAGGAGGAGCTCCCAGCTGTGCCAGCCGCTCCCACCCAAAGGCAGCTCCCTGTTCCTGGGGAGGAGCCCGGGCAGGAGGGCAGCAGGAAAGCCGGAGCCCTTCTGCCCCAGCCAGCGGGAGATTCCCGGCTCCGGCACCTGGCGACCCTTCCCAGATGGAGGATGGAGCGTTAAGGCAGCGGGAGAACCCTGGATTGGTCAGCTTGCATAAGCAGTATGTACACGGATTCATCCTGTCAGCCCCCAGCTGTGTCACGACAGAGTTTGGCACAAATCAGCACGACTGGAAAGTTGTAAATGCCTTGATTGGGATGAAAAACTCCCAAACCTTCCAGCAGGGAGCACAGGTAGGCACTGCACATGGATATGGGAGACCACACGGAGCCTCTCACCTCCATAGTCCTTCCTCCTTAAACCCGAAGCAGCCGAAACTCCTTTTTTTAAAGCAATCAAAGCAAAAATCCCCAGGCTAAGCAGAGATCGCTGGCATGGATGGCTTTGGCCAGGACAGCGCTGAAGGTGCTAAAGCAGCTCTTGCTGCAGCTGCAGCCACTTGGAGGTTGAACAGGGCCGATTTGGAGCTGCCTGGAGGGGCTGGGAGTGACAGGGAATGGTCCTGGAATGCTCCAGGCAAGCCTGCAAACCACTTCTGCCCTATCCTGCCCTGGCCTGCCGTGTTTGCCTCAATCCTGTGAGCGTGGCTCCCTTCCAGCGTGAGCTGCTCTCCCTCTGCTTCCTCCTGGCTGGGAATTCCTGCCAGCTCGTTCTCCTGTCTGTCCCAGTGCTGGAGGCACTGCTGGAGCCGTGCTCCAGGGCCATGGATCCCTCAGGGATACTCACTGACCCTGGGATGCTCCGTGCAGCCGGGAGCTCTCATCCCAGTGCTGTCCATCTATACTGGGAATTCCCATTTTTCTGGGAATGACCATCATCCCAGCTTCTCCAGAGCCTGGGATGGATTAGTGGGGATGGCCCTGCTACACAAACACCCCTCTCCTTCGGAGCTGTGGGTGGAATTCCCCTTTTCCCAGGGCAGCTGTACCGGGCTGTGCCCTCCACAGGGAAGGCACAACGGGAACATCTCTCGTGAAGGAGACAGGGAAGGAGAACTCCCCACACTGCGCTGGAGCACAGCCCCACCACTGCCGCTGTGCCATTCCCAGCCCCGGATCCAGCACTGCCGTGGAATTCTCACCCCAGGGCTGCACTGCCCAGCGCCCTGCCCTCAGCTGATCTTTCACACGGAAACGACTGAAGCGCTCTGCAATTATTACCATTTCCTGTTAGCCGCTCCACTGGGCTGCCAGGCTGCGCTGCACGCACCGAGAGCACCGGGGGGAAACCGGCAGCAACTCCCGTCCCCGGGCAGAGGAGCAGCGCAGGCTGCCCGCCCGCTGCTCCAGAGCGTGCCGGACACTTCCCAGGGGCTCCCGCTGGAGTTCAGGATGAGCAGAGGCTGCCACGGGATCCAGGCACATTTTGCACGGCACTGGGAATTCCGATTAAGGGCTGTGATCATCCCCGAACAAATTAAAGGAGGGAAGTTTGTTGAGGGAGAGGTGATCTAGGGACAAAACTGAACAGACAAAGATGGGGATTCTTTCTCGAGCAGGAATTTGTGCTCTTTGATTTTTGCCTTGAGAGAGCCCGACCCCGTCAGCACCTCCCCAGCACAGCTCAGCCTCACCCAAACCCCTGCAGGAGAGTGCTGGTAAATGAGGAATATTGTACTTTCCCAAGGAACAGGCAATGCCAGGGAATCCATCACATCCCTGACCCACCTCCAGACCCAGACACAGGCAGCTTCCATCACCCTGAAGGCTTGAGCAGATTGCCCAGGACCACGTTTTGGGGGAGATCCCAAGGATTTTTGTAAGGCAGGATGAGGATAAACGAGCCATCCAAAATCCTGCCTGCCCTGTCCCTCTGCCATGACACAGTTGCTACCAGAAGTGCAGCACACTCAGCCTGTCCTCATTCCAACCTACAGCAGTCACAGATTCCAAAATACAATTAAATACTCAAAGTTAGACCTAAACATACTTTTAAAATCTAGATTTAACACAACCTTTCATCTCTACAGTGCATTGATGCTGCCTGGCATTTGCATGTCATCCCCAAACCCGGCTCCAGAGGGGTCTGCCCCAGGATTAACACCACAAATCCATCTGCAGTGGAACAAGGATGTCTTTCCCAGGCTTGACTTCCAGCTCTGAGGAACGCCCGGCTTGGATGAGCTTCCCAACAGTCACTCATGGAATTCCTTTTCTCTTGCCTCACTTTCCAAGTCCATGCCATAGAAATAAGGTCAGGGTGATTCTCGGCGAATGACGGACATTCTGCTACCACAGCTGAGCTCTCTTCTGATCCAGGAGGTTCAGAACTCCCGGGATGTTGCTGAAGTTCACCATGAGTTGGTTTGGATACAATATGGCCTAGAAGAACTGTTCTAGAGTAACGCACAGCCTGAATAAACGTGGTAATTCAGGAGCTCTACCTACTCACATGCTTGGCAGGGTTTATTTCGGGGGGAGGTTAAACAAAGCGAGAGCCAGCAGTGGCAGCAGGCTGAGAGTTGGCTCCTCTTCCTCCTTCAGACCATAAACCCTTCTCCTCTCCACCCTTATCACTGCAGGTCACAGAGATGAGGAACATGAGAGCAGCTTCTGAGCAGTGACACCCACGAGGGGAAAGCAGCAGCACCGCCCCGACCCTGCCGTGCCCCCGCGCCCGCCTCGGGCTGGCACACGGGAGGGGAGGAATCAAACCAAAATCTACACAGGATTCGTAAAGAAAAGTGAGAAATGGGAGGTTCCAGTCGGTTCCTAAGGAGCAGCGAGGGCACAGGAGGCGGGGACACGGGGACAAACTGGATTCTTGTCGTCGCTCAGCATGGATTTGTTGTATTGCTCCTTTGTCAAGCCAAGAGCAGAGCCCAGAGGGCTCCGCTCCTCCCGCGGAGAACCCGAACGGCGTTTGGGAGCTTCCTACTGTGGTTAAAATGTGCGAGTCTGTTCCGAGTCCAGAGCGAGCCCGGGGCTCCCTCACAGCTGTTCCTCTGCTTTGCTGCTATTCCTGAACTTCACCACCATGACTGTGATGTTGTCGGGGCAGCCCCTGTAGAAGGACTGCAGCACGATGCTCTTGGCCCCAAAGTGCGGCTCGTCCAGGCGCTCCTTGATGAACCGCACGGCCTCCTCGTTGCTGAAGGCGTCCCACAGCCCGTCCGAGGCCAGGATCATGAACTCTGGCTGCAGTTTGTCCAGGTCAAAGCTCAGGATGTCGGGGTCGGGGATCACAACGTTCAGGTTCTTCAGGGGGTAATCGCCCAGCGAGCGCGACATGGCCAGGATGCCCTGCACGCGCCACGAGCCGTTGAAGCTGATGAACCCACCTGGGGAGAAACAGCAATGCTTAAAGCAGCTCTCTGGAACATCAAAGCAGCTCTCTGCTTCCTGCCAGACCCCCCCAAAATTCATCCTGAGGGGTTACAGAGCTCAAAATGCAGGAGGTGCCTTTGGTAGATCTCGGAGCGCTGCGGGGAAGAGCTGGATTGCAGCAACTGAATCAGGAGTGGCTCTGCCTTCCCCCAGGAATGGCTCTGCCTTCCCCAGGAATGGCTCTGCCTTCCCCCAGAGAAACCCCCAGCTTCTGGAACAGCACAGGAATTCCTGCTCCACACAATTCCTCAGGAAACCTCTGGCAATGAGCAGAAGAAAACAGTGAGGGCAGATCTTGCCATCGCTGAGCTTGTGGGGACAGGAATTTATGAGAGGAAGGGATGGGTATTTATGTTGGTGGGAGCACACTGATAACCTGAGCGCTTTAAAAATGTTTTATATTCATGGAAAAAGTTGTTATTCCCATTTTGGAGGGGAGAGAGGTCCTGCATTGCTGGGGCAATGCTCAGTGCAGGGTTAACATAAACCACAGGAACTTCTTTCCTCCATCAAAGAATTTGCTGCTGCTGTGGGAGCCAAACCAGGAATGGATTCCAAAAACACTTGGACAAATCCAAGGAGAATTGGCTGTTAAACCTGATGATCCCAATGTAAATTCCAGCCCAGGAGGTGGCTGAAGTGACAAGTGATAAAAACAAGGAAGATTTATTGCGGGAAGGTTTCTTTGCCTCTACTCCTGCCACGATTCCCATGTTTGTGCTCTTTATATGGGAATAAAAACCAGCTTGGATGAAGCAGATTCAATGCTCTGCTGATTTCAGCACTAAACCTCCCTCAGGCTCAGACCAGGCCTCTCAAAACCAGGCTTTGGGCAGGGCTGGGGCTGAAGCTCCTGGGATGCTCCTGGTCGTCCATTTGCTCCCTGGGGAGATCCCAAGGAGCGGTCACTGAGCTGCTGAAGGCTGCTCTCCTACCCCAACCAGCTCATTTAGGCGTGGATCATCTGCTGCCACCTCTGCCCTGTGACATCCCCCTGGAATTCTGGATGGAAAACGGGAGCTTTGTTCTGCTGACGCCTCAGTCGGGCACTCCCCACCCTCTCCCGGGGGAAATGTCAATTTTAGTGCCAACCAAAAGATGAACCTCCTGACAACTCACCAGCTCTCTTAATCCTCTTCCTCTCCTTCAGCTGGTAGGGCTTGTGGTCGTGGGACAGGGGGATGGCGTTGCCGTCCTTGTCGCACAGGACGCCGCGGGAGTCGCCCACGTTGGCCACGGTCAGCTCCTTGTCGGACAGCAGCGCGATCAGACACGTGGTGCCTGCAGGGACACGGGGCAGGGAGGCACACAAACACAGGGGGTGGAAATAGAGATTCAGCAGCAGCAGGAAGATGTTCCTCCTCTTACAGAATCCCAGGATCGGTGAGTTGGGAAGGGCTTCCAGGATCGTGGAGTCCAACCTGTGACCGATCCCCGCCGAGCCCACGGTAACGGTGGCAGAGAGGCTGAAAGGGGAGGGATTTTTCCCACCTCCATTCCAGTTCCCATCTTCCCGTTGCACTTCCATCAGAACTGGCTTTTCCCAACGGCCAAGGGAAGCAATGAAAGCCCAGATGAGCCCCAGAGCCCCCAGGAACTGAACCTGCAGCACTGGATGGTGCTGGGGTACCCTGGAGCTCTCTCCCCTCAGCCCCACCAGAACTGAGGCCACTTCTTGATGTTTTTATTGGAAAAAAGGCAAAGATTGGACATTTGAATTACTTTCAGCTTTAAATGCACACAAGGTGTGATTAGGCATTGACCATTCTGCACCCCCAGGAACTCCTTTCTCCCCAGGGATGCTTCCCAAAGCGGGTCAAGTTCAGCTGCATCCCTTTGCCAGAATAAAGCCAAAATGCTCTGGGTTTGGCACAATTTTGGGTGTTAATTTGGCCTTTCTGGCAACATCCAGTATTAATAAAGCGCAGCCTTGATGGACTTGACATCCCAATGTGAATCTTTCCCTCCTTTTGTGGATCTTTCCCTTTAGGAAATCAACACATCAGAGCTACAAATCAAATGGGTTTGTCTGGAAATAGTCAAATGCTGGCAAGATTTCTCGTGAGGTTTGAGTAAGGAAGCTTTAAAAAATGAAAGGAGGCCAAAAGTGACAGATGGGTCCAAATCCTCTCCTAATCCCTAAATCCTTTAGTTTAAAAAGTGGCATTCTTGACTAGCTAAGGCTGGGGTAATTTTGTGCAAGAATATTTTCTCCCAACAAAGCTCTGTTGGCTCTTAATCCCATTCCTTTCATTTACACCATCCCTGAACATCCGAGGTGGTCAGTGCCTGATCTGTGGCAAATTTAGGTTATTTAAAGGCATTTTGGCATTTAACTCTGTATTTGTAAGAACCTGCTGCTTCTTTTAATCTCTTGTGAAAGGAGGGAGTTCTTTTAATTTCAGGGGGAAAAGCACGTTACGTTGAGGTGTGACGGGATTACGAGACCTCGAGTTTTCAGAATGGTTATTTTTAGGTTCAGGCTTTACAGAATTGATTATTCAGGAGAGTTTTGCTAACTGAGAGGAGCAGGAGGTGCAGGGCATTGCAGGAAAGACCAGCACTGAAGGGTTTGGGGTCAGTGCCTCAATGACGTGCTGGCTCTTTGCTCCCACACACCTTGAGGAAAAGGAGGTGGGTGCTTTTAAAATCCACGTTTTTTAAAGTTTATTTGCACTTTATTTCATTCACAGGCAGTAAACCCAGGAATGTGCCAAAATTGTGTATCTTGGAGATTATAACAACATTTTCTCTAATCTCTGTAGCTTTCTGCTGGAAGAAATTTTTATTTAAACATTCCAGCAACCTAGAAAGGAGTGAAGGAGTGAAGTCCCTGCTTTGTCCAGTGCTTCCCTGTCCACCACACCCTGCTACAATCAGGGACTGAGCCCTTGGAGCCCCTCACACCTTTCCCTGTGCAGCTTCCCTGGCTGCAATCCCACCTGCTGGAATCCCACCTGCTGGGCATCCCTGCAGGACCTGAGCCCTTGGCAGTGCTCCAGGATGGGTTTGGGGATCCCTCATGCAATTCCCTGCCACACAAAATTCTGTTTACTCCCCTTTCACCACCATCACTTTTATTTTGCCAATTTTCAAAGGTTGTTTCCCTCATTTTTAATGCCCCACCAGCAGCTCGAGCTCCTCGTTGAGTTGATTTTGGGGTGGAAAAAAGCCAGAAAAAAAAAAAAAGGAAAATGCCACCACCAAGGGCTGGAGTGGTTGGAGCACCCAGGCTCACCAGCAGCTGCTGTAATTATATTTAACTGCCCATTTTCTGTGCTTTGCTCACAATCAGCTCTCACTTCAAGGGCAGGTAGAGCCATTTCTGCCTTTATCATAAATAAGGGACACAATCAGGAGGATGAGGCGGCTCCACTGCTGTGTTTTCATCTCTGGAGGTGCCTCCACCTGCTTGGGAAGCTGGAATTTTGGGGTTTCATTCACAGCTGTGCTGTCTCTCTGCTCTGTGTGCTGGGGATTTTCTAAAGCAGTTATTATGGAGCTTCTCATTTCCACATGATTGTTGCTGGATGAGATAAATCCCCAAATATGTGTTTGAAGCAGTTTTAATCTTTATTTTCGCTGTACAAACACAGAGGTTTCCATAAAGGAAAAAGCTTTTCTTTTCCTTCTGACAGGAATCAGTCATTTCCCTGCATTTTCTCCTTCCTAACAAACTCCTATAAATCAAAATAAATAGAGAGGAGCTGGAGTGACAAAACTGAGGGGAAAAAATTCACAGGAGTCATTGTAGTGGGAAATTCTGTGTGAGAAAAGATCAACAGAGGTGACAGAAAACAACAACTTTTGAAGCTCATCTTTGATGCATCATTGAATGCAGGCCAGATGTGATGAAGGAAATATCCTGCACCCTCATTTTACCTCTGCTGGCCTTCGAGAACCCACAACCCAAGCTCCTTGTGTGAGGTGTATTCTGCAAAATGCAGCTCAGGGGGCTCCAGAGTGCTCCAGATCCCAGCAGCTCAGAGAACCAGCCAATTTATTGGGTTAATCAGTGGCTTTAATTGATAAAGCAATAGAGCTTTGCCATTATTTGCTGTTCCCAGAGCACTGAGAGCATCCAGAGTGAGCAGTCTGTGAATGGCATTTACATCCCAGATCCAACAGCTGCAAGAGAATCTCTGCTCAGGAGTGGGAGTGTGAGGAGGAGTCTGAGCAAAGCGGGGAAGGAGTTGGAGCATTTAAGGTTGGAATATTTGTAGTTGGAGCATTTAAAGCTGGAGCATTCAAAGTTGGAATATTTAAATCTGGAGCATTTCAAGTACTTCAGGACATGTGAGGAAATGCCAGAAGAAAATCCCAGCCCTCTGGCAGAGCTGGAGGTGCTGAGGAGCTCCGATGGTGGCAGTTTTACCATGGTGACAGAAACCAAAGCGAGGAGTGATCCGTGGGGCTGCTGCCTGGCAAATCCACTGGAACAGCAGGAAAAACCCAATTACAGGAGACAAAACCCAATTACAGGAGACAAAACCCAATTACAGCAGGAAAAACCCACTTACAAGTTCCAGGCTTCTGCCTAAAGCAGCTGGAGGAAGACTCGAGCACCCAAGGGCACCACGGTGCCAAGGACCAGGGGAGCTCCAGAGGAAAAGCCACCAGGGATTGAGGAAAAACAGAAAAATGAGGATATAGGGAGTGTAAACCCTCCTTTTGTACTCCAAGGAAGGGCTGGATGGCAGGGCTGAGGATGGAAGCTGCTGGGAAGGATGGTGGGCTCCAGCTCAGCCACCAGTGCTTGAAGAGGAGAACAGAGCAGCACCCAGAGCTCTGCTCACACCTCCATCCACGCCCTGCTGGGGATAACTCAGCTCTAAATAATGAACTGTTCTCTCTGTTTGAGCCTTTCTTTACCAAATTGCCAGGTTATTTAAATTTAAACACCAAGAAACTCGGTAAGACTCGGGGCAAATAGAACACCCCGGGGGTTATTTTGGACAATCAGTGAAAAACATCAAGAGTGGTGTGTCTTCATTGCTGTGGAACTGGAAATTTCCTGCATCAGGAGAACCCTGTGAAGGATCTAAAAGCTGGAAGGTGTTTCTAACTGCTTGGAAACCGAATGCTACAAAATGTAAATACCAAACCTGAAAACTGGAACTTCTCTGTTAAAATGCCCCCCAAACTGCCTGGGTTTGGCTGCCCACGGCCTCACGTCACGTTTAAAATCAGGTTCTGTGCCTGCCCCGGCCACTCTCAGCTGGGAAAGCCCAAAAATCAGTTATTTGTGAAGGAGAAAAGAGCAGAAAGCAGGTGGTACCAGGGACAGTGCAGAGACACAGGGAGATCAATCAACATCAGTGCTCAGAGCACAAAGTGCTGGGAGAAAAAGAAGTGTCCTCTCAGCTCCCTGGCATCCCATCACTCCTGAGGAACATCTCCCACCCCAGCCTGACTTCAGGAGGCAAAAACATTTCACAAAAACGAGGACAAAACTTCAACCTGCACGAGGTGTTTGGGGAACCACCGAAAGGGAGCCATTTTTTTTGGCAGTAAAATGTAAATTATAAAGAAGCACGGCCATACCTGCTTCATCATAGGACACGGTCAGCTTCTCCAGCATCTCCCTGTCGATGGACAGGATCTGCTGCTCCAGGATGGTCTGGTAGGACAGGACACTGTTCTCCTTGTCCTTCTCATAGTCTTGGAGATGCTGCTTGAGCACTTCGGGCAGCCGGGACTTCACGTACTCTGCTGCTGACTGTGGAGCAAACAGGAGCTTAATTAATCCGTTTGTGTTAATTGGAGCTGGGGTATCACAGAGCAAACCCCCCTGAGCTGAGGCACCACCCAGCTCCCCCAGGGAATTCCTACACACAACAGCACAGCTTCATCAGAGCTGATGCCTTTTGAAAACACAACAACCACATCTCATGTCTTTATTCCAAATTTTAAAACACAGACTGGAATCAGATTTAATGTGTTTATTCTACATTTTAAAGCACCAAGTGGCAGAGTGGAATCAGATTTATTGTGTTTTTCCTACATTTTAAAGCACAAAGTGGCAGAGTGGAATCAGATTTAATGTGTTTTTCCTACAGTTTAAAGCACAGAGTGGAATCACCTCACCTGCTCTTGATACACGACCAGGCCAGAAATATTTATATCCACATGAACACACAGAAAATTCCTTTAATTCCTTCCTCCCGCCGCTCAGGGCCCCAAGGAGAGGGAATTAACACAAGGGGGCATGGTTGGACTGATGTTGGGAGCCGTGTGTAAAAATGTAGTAACGGGGGAGTAGCCACTGAGAGCACCTGGCTGGGATCCCTGGCACCCTCCCACACCTGGAGAGACCCAAAGCCAGCCTGGATTCCCGATTTCCAGCACCACCACCCCTCCCCTGGGACTATCACGCTCCCACTCTGACAGGGAATAGAAATTCCCTTTTTCTGGCACAACTTTGGGTTGGTTTTTTCAGCTGCCCATCTCTGACAGAGCAGCAAGGGCTGCTCCAGTTTTCCTGCCAATCTCAAGGCAAAAAAAGGAAAATAAATGCCAACAAAGTTGTTTTATTCCAGGCCTGGGAGTGACCAGGAGTCACCTCTGCTCTGCTCCAGGCTCTTCCTGGGGTTATATTTAGTTTTCCAAAGTCAACCAGTGATTCAATTACAATCTTGAAACCCCCCTGAAGTTGTGTTCCGTGTTCCTGCACACTGAGCCGTGTGACACCAAGGGAATTCCTCCTGGAAAACCAAAGGAACTGCCACATGAGCACAGAATAATGAATATTTTAACAGCTGCTTTTTCCACAGGAAGGCCAAAAGACACATTGTACATGGATTACTTTAGCCCAAGTTCAGGAATTTGTGTTCAATGTTTCCTCTGAGAACAGATTTGTTCTCTTTGATCCCTGGAGGGGGATTTTTGTGCTCCTGGGAAACACCTGAGCTCAGGGATTCGATTTGCTGGTCAGTCCCCCTCCCCATCATCCCTATGGGAAAGCAATTCCATGGCCACTTCTCTAAAACTGAAACTCCAGCATCCCCTGGGAATCTGCTTCCAGTCTGAAGCAAATTAAATAAAGGATTGACTTTAATACCTTAATTGACTTCAGGGTATTTTGTCCTACCCTGGAAAATTAATATTTCATATGGAGAGAACACATTTTAAAAGATCTACAGTGAAATCTACTTGCAGAGCTCATTCACCACAAAAATCCCATTTTTCTTTCCTAAAAAAACCCCTCTGACATAAAAGTCCCATCAGGAATTGCTGAAATCCCTCATTCTGCAGGAACCTGAACCCAAATGCAGCCAGTGGCCTCCTGTCACTACCAAATTTGCCCACAGTTTTTAATTGATGGGAAAGACACATCCAAAGCAAATTTTCCTTCAGTAAATGACGCTGAAATTTGCTCTCTGAAGTGGCTCCTTCTGGGGAAAGAAAGGTCTAAAATGTTCATTAAGGGCTTCTTTATGAAGCTCCTTCAAAAATCAAGCAGTGCCTGGACAAAGCAGCTCCTCACTCAGTGATCTGGGGAATTTTGGGAAGGTTTGGAACGCACGGGAGGGTTTTGGTGGGTGGAAACCCAGCAGGGACAGCTGCATCCTTCCTCATCCTCAGCACATCCCATAGCCTGACTCCCCCAACCCACCCAACCTTCACAATTCTTGTTTTCCCCCCAAATTTCACGTTTCTGCCATTGAAACACTCCAGCAAGCTTTAATTAATTGTGTTACAAACGCTGCTCAGTGGGAATCCCTCTCCAAGAGGCAAATCCCTGGGAATGCTGCTCATCCCGTGGTGGGGAGGAGGAGGAGCAGGCAGAGCATCCCGAATTCCCTGGTTTTCCACACAAATGGAGGAGCTCCCTCTGTGTGGGCACACGTGGGGAGGAGGAGTGACCCGAGCGCTCCGTGACCAAACTCAATTAATTTAATGAGGACACCGAGTGTTAAACAGCTCCACGGCCCCGTGAAAAGCCAGTGTGGAAAACAAGAGCCACGGGAAGGTCAGGACACGGCCTGGGAAGCTCTGAGGGATCCAATTAGCTGGAGGAGCCACTATTTATCAACACTTCCAATTAACACACCGACCGTGGAGACTTCCCTGCCTCAGCCCCACCCGCGGCACCGAGCCCCTGATTGACAGGGATGGGAGGGACACCACAAATTTCTGATATTCGTGGCCTTGAGAGAATTCATTCTGCCTTCCCAGCTGCTGCAGACATTCAGGGAGCTGGGGAAATACAGGATTCAGGGGAAATACAGGATCCAGGGCAGAGTGTGGCATTCCTGGTGTAGGCCCTAAACCAGTGACGGATTTCAAGGCACACCAAGATCCCGCTGCCCCTCCTTTCCAGAGGTTTCCTGTGGATCACCACAATTTTTCTCCTTCAGAGATGATGCCCTGTCCCTGGAAATGTTCAAATCCAGGTTGGATGGGGCTTGGAGCAAGCTGGGATAGTGGAAGGTGCCCGTGCCCATGGCAGGGGGTGGAACCAGATGATCTTTAAAGTCAAAGGAAGGACACAAAGATTTCTGAGGCCTGACGGTGCCAAAGGTCCAAAGCTGCAAGTCAAAGAAGGGTTTGGGGGGAAACTTTAGGGAAATGTGAGTGAAAACTGTCCTGGTGCAGAAAAAGCCCAGGATTAACCTGGTTAAGCCCTGAGCTGCTCCGTGATCTCAGACTCAAGGACACATCTACACAGTCACAACATACCCGAGAATGAAAGAATATAAACACAGAAACAAACGGAAACTGAAGGAAAAAATTCCTTGGAGCAAAGGCAGTGAGAAAAGATTCCACAAATCCATTTGGAACAAGGAAAACCCAGGGAAAACGTTGCTGCACTGCTGAGCAGAGGAGCTATTGACAGGTGATGGCCTAAAAGCTCCAGGGTTTAATGTCTCTCTCTACTAAACTGCTCATTACCCTTCCCTTGAGTCACCACCGGTCCCCTGCTGCCTTCACTGGCAGCTAAATCCCAGGCAAAGCACCAAAATCTCCAGGCAGAACAGGGCAGGAACAGGTTGGGAAGCGCTTGTAAAGATGAGGTATTTTCCAGCTGGCTGGGGCAGCTGAAATCCACCCAGGAACACGCAGGTAATGGGCTGAAAAAACCTCTTTAAGGACCTCTGTGTTTGGGAATTCCCAGGGGATGGGGAGGTGCTGCTCGGGAAGGGCACTTTTAAAAGGATCTAAAGGGAGAGAGGTGGAGTTGGAGAGCAGTTGGTGGAACGGCGATGCCTGGAAACCGGGATATGGGATCAGATGATTCCTACACTCAGGAAAAACCCGAGGTTTGGAAGGCACAGGGAGCAAAGTGGCTCCTGAGGGTGATGGGGGAGCTGCTGATCCCATTCCTGCCCTCTGCAGCCTCAGGAGCAAATGCTGTGCTCATCCCAATAAAAACCCTGTGCTGGAACCCCTAAGTTCCACAAATCACTCCAGACAAATCCTCCCCGCTGTCCTCCTGAGCCTCAGGATCCCCAGGAAATCCTTCCATGGAAAGCAGGGTGCTGAATCCCAGCAGATTCCAGACAAGCTTCAGGGATTAAGATCCCTCTCCAGGGCCCCCTGGAGCCAAAGGTGTTCCCAGGGTGGGGGTGACTGTCACTGTCACCATCCCACCCACACTGACCCAATCCTTCCTGAAAATGATGGAAAATCATGGAAAAGATTCCAGCCTGAGGTGCTGTTTGAAATCCATGCTGATCCCATTTGGAATTTCACAGCCCACATCTCAGACCAGCACTCCTTAGCAGAAATACTTTTAAATACAGGTTTTTGGACTTGCATCTTTTTATTTTAAAAAAAAGCCCAAATCCACCCACACCATTCATTATTCTAAGAAAAGTGCACTTAACTTATTAAACATCTCTCCATGGGAAAGTAAAAACCATGGAATAATGAGGCTGTGGACAAGAAATGTGTTCCAGGAAGTCCATCAGTGAATTTTTGTAGCAATTCCCTATGGCTTTCCTGTTCCCTTCCAAGAAGGACAGTGCAGGAATAGCTGTACATTGACATAAATCCATAAATTACGATTCTGAGGTTAAAAAAATCCCATCCCAGATTAAATACAGGACCTGGAAGTGCACCTTTCCCTGATCCAGTTATCCTGGCAGAGATGTTCCAGCTGAACCAGGACACCTGGATGAGCACATTCCCTGCTCAAACACAGCGAGGATTTATTCCCATTTTACTGCCACTCCAAGAGTTGTTTCTTGGCATCCTGACGCCCTGCAAGTGGCTAAAGAATATTCCTTGGATTCCTGCCTCCCTGGGAGCCAAACTTATGGCAGACAAATCACCTCCTCAAGCTCTTCACACAGGAAGGGCTGGCGGGGATGGAATCAGATCCCAAAATTCTGCTGATTCCAGGGAAATTCACGCTCCTCTCCCATCCCACCCTTGGTATTTAGGATCAGCTGCCTGTCCTTCAGCAGCAGGAACAGCTCCCCTGAAGCCAGTGGGATTTTGCTGAGGCAAACCTCTTGGAATAAGGACATGGAGCTATGAATAGTCATTCCAAGGGAAAACATCTGAGAGCAAAACCTAATCTGCTCTCCAGGGGATAATGCAAGAGCCGCAAACGGCACCAGGACAGTTTGCCCTCTAAAGCAAGGATCTAAGGACAAACATGCCAACAGAATTTTTGTCCTTTAATCCCAAATTTTGGTGCATTTAGCCTATTATTTTTATTTAAAAGTATCTTTTCCCCTCTATGATAAACATAAATTGATCAATATGTATCCTAGGAAAGCCCAGCTCCTAATTTAAAACAAAGTTATGAGCTGAAAGTGTTCGAGCAGCTCAGAAACTCTCTGCTGGGACTTTCAGCAACACTGGACACCAAAAGCACCACTATTACTTTGCAGTCCATGCACTGTTATTTCCATAGCAGGCCAAAAATCAGCTCACAAACATCTTCACTTCATCAGACACTAATAACGAGGAAATTAACCTGATTCCAAGGAGATGGCTCAAGTTCAAATTAGTATTCACCCCGGATTGCCAGGGATAGATTAAATCCATAATTACAGTAATCCACAGCTGCTTCAGCTGTGGAAAATAAGGAATTGCCCAGTGAGGACTGGGCTCTGTGAAATGGGGAGGAAAAGCCATCTGGAATTTGGGCTTTGCTGGGAGCACACGGAGCTTGATCTCCGTTGGCACAGCCTGGGTGTGGATCTCTGGCTCCCAGTGAGGCTGAGAACCACGTCCCCACGTGGGTACAAATAAAAATAGGATGATTTACAGCTCCGAATTACACATTTTAGTTCAGCCCTTCAACCAGCCCCTGTCACTCGCTGCTTGAGGAGAATTATTGCAGTGTCCTGGAACGAGGAGCACGGAAGTCAACAAGATTTGGGCTGGAAAATGACACGTCCTGTTCTCCCTGCCCCCAGCAGTCACAGGGTGACACCACAGGGACCCAAAACGTGGCACTCTTGTGATGCCATGATGGTTTTTTGCCTTTTCTTTTAAACCACTTTTATACCTTTTTATAACTTCTGTATTCTTAGTGCTTTTAGCCAACATTCTCGGCCTTGTTTGTCAAGCCAGGAGATGAAACATTTTAGAGGTTTCGTAGTCAGGGATCAGAGTGCCCCAGAGCCCAAGGGCCTCTCCACAACACATTTTGCAAACTGAGGTAGAACCATCCAGGGGAAGGTTCCTTGGGGAGGGGGGACTCATTAGAGCCTCTCATTAGGGAATTTCTGATAGATTTGCTAATTAGTGACACCTATAATGTGATACCAGATCTTTTGGGGGTGTGAATTGGGGTGGGCATGGAGGTGCATTCGACCTGGATGTGGTGCACCTAAGGATCCTTAAAATAAATACCAAGGTAAAATCCCTTTTTCCCTTCTAACCGTGCCTGTCTCTGGATTTTAAGACCAGGGAAAGGCATCACTGCAGCCAGGCATGGAGCAGCACAGGTGACAATCGGTGAAAACCCAATTATTTCCTATTTTCCAGTGAGGGACTGGTTCATGAAACCCTCGTACGAGCCGTGTCTTTAATGGCTGCTTTTAATTAACGCATGGAAATGAACCAAACCGTGCTCTGTGTGGTGGGGCCGAGCTGCAGGTGAGGGAGGAGGACAAGGCACGGCCACGGATCTGTCCCCACTGCAGGATTGTGCTGGAACCTGGGGGTCCAATTAAAAGGTTAATTTCATCAAGGCAAGGGCCATCGTTATAATGATCTCAGTCTGGCACCTCCACTCGGGACCACAGCACCTCCCTGCCTCACTCTCTGAATGAAGGAATCCTTTTGGAAACGGGGAAATATTCCCAGACTCTTCCCCAGCCTCTGGAAGTTAATGATCCGTGCTGGAGAGGATGGATTCCCGTTCCACAGGAAACGTTCCCGTTATCCCCAGCCCGAGCCCGCTGTTATCTGGGACTTCCAGTGAAATGTCTCTCACCGACATTCCCCTTTCTCATGTAAATCCATGGATCCCATCACCCCGTCCCCGAGGAGCAGAGCAGCTGGAATTCCTTCCATCAGTCCCTGCCACATCTCCCTGCTCCCTCCGCAGTCCTGCCAGCGCTCCCGGGCTTCCCCTCGCAGTGCTCCCGTCTGCCAGCCCGGCTCTTCGGGGGGAATCATCGCAGTGAGGTGGTGCAGGAAGATTTATTAACACCAAAACTATTTATTAACACCCCAACTAGTAATTAACACCAGAGCCAGTAATTAACACCTTGCTTTTATGAATTCTGTCCATTTTGGGCTCACCACTGCCCTGGGAGCTCGTGGACAGCTCATGGAGCCCCTAAATCTGCTTTTAGGACCACACTGTGCCATATCAGATGCTCAGATTTGTGCTTGGCTTTATTAATCACAAGTTATTTGCATGTGCTGCCCCAGGAAATGAGGGCAATTCCTCAGGATTTATCAATTAATTATCGATAACCCCATCAAAGATTGGAGGAGTCACAGGACAATTTTCCACGTGAACACACCAAGTCAACAATTTCTGTTTCTCGTTATCCTCAAGGGGCACAGACTGAAATGCAAGAAATTCCACTGAAACTTAAATTAAAGCTTTTTTTCCCTGGTCAAACACAGGGTGCTCCAAGAGGTTGTGGAGTCACCATCCATGGAAATATCAAATCCCAGCAGGGCTAGGTTACTCCACCCTGAATATTTGTTCTGACAACCACATATATACCTCCAAAATTAAGAATATTAGGAACGATGAGAGTAAAGGAATTATTCCTGGAGCTAAAAGAAAAGCATCAGCACTAAAATTGCACATGCACAGACACAAACTCTGAATCTTAATTAGAAAGTCAATTATTATCCATGCCTCTTTTAGGAGAAAAACTAAGATTAGTGGGGAAATTAAAGTGCAAATGAGGCACGAAGCAGTTGTTTGATAAAATTCCTGGTAGCTCTGACAAACTGGGAGCTGGAGCTGGTTTAAATGTGATGGATTCCATAAATCCTGGAAGATGCACGAGCACAGACACACAAGAGCAGCAATAATTCTGACAAACACCCACACGGCCATAGGGAAAGGACGTTAATGTTTGACTAATATTTGAATTTACCAAAGGGCACGATTTAGTCAATGGCACAAAGCAAAATATGTGTGATTGAAGTGCTGAAAAAAAATAGGGATGTCAAGATTTCACCTGATTTTGATGCTAATTGGGTGGAACTATTAACAGAGATGAGCTGACTATGAAATGAAGGTCTGTAAAAAAAAGGTTTTAAAATGCCTGAAAAGACTTGGCCATTACCAGGTAACGATGCAGAAAAATCCAGGTCCCAAATGACCATTTATTTACTAAATATCAAGGTGTACAGAGCAGGGATTGCCAGGAACATTTCACCCAGCCAGGAGGAACCGAAACATTTTCTTACATCCCTGTAATCAAATCTAAGCAAGGGGAATAATTTCTCATATTGGCATAAAAAAGCAGCAGTGAGAGAAAGACCAAGAACCCCAAAAAACAATGGGCAGAGTGTCACAAACAGGTGCTGATTTTGGGGTTCTGTTTTGATACAGCAAAATGCTGCATTTTGGATTTTACTGAGCCCATCAAGTTCAACATTGAAGGTTAAAAAAAAAAAAAAAGAGGTCTGCAAAATGACTCGACTTTAAATGACATTTCCAGCTCCGTGCCTGGAACCCTGCATCAATGCAGCCCCTGAACCGAGAGCTTTTATTAGGAATTAAAATGCCTTAAAACTACTCCAGGGGATTTCCACAGGTGTCTCTGTGCAGAAGCTTTCCCAAAGAGCAGGGTTTCTTTTAGTGAAAAACCAGTTTTACCAGAAGCCTTTCATTCTGCTCCTGGAGTTGAGGGAAAAAATGTATTTATAGCCTATTAGACTCAATTAAATAGCAAGAAGCATTCATTTTTCTTTGCCATTGTTCTCTCCCTCCAAGCACTGAGGGAGAGGAGTGGAATTATTTCAGTCTAAATGGTCTCTCCTGATTTAGAGACATCGCTTTGTGCCAAGCAGGAATCAAGAACTGGAAAGATTCAGTCTGGGTGAGTTACACAGGAGACCAAAAAAAAATCTCGATTTTCACCTGCTTAGAATTTCACCAATGTTCGACCATCTGGTCACAAACCTGTCTCTTCCTAGCACTCCTAAATGGAATATTTCTGTGATTCCATGCACTGCAACTCCAAAGCTCAGCAAGCAGGAAACACAGGAATCTTCAAGTAACAGCAGGGTGCCAATGTATGAAATATTATCACTTTGCCTTCCTCAGCCATAACTCCCCTGAGGGAACCAGGCAAGCTCCTGGAGCAGCAGCTGGGGCCAGATGTTGTCCCCTGGAGCCAAGTCCTGTCCTGATAAGGCTTTTCCTAAATGGGATAAATCGAATGCTGGAAACAATCCTTAAGCTGCCGTTTAAGCCTGACCTTAAAAAATTCCCTATTAAGAAATCCCGTTAATAATTAGCCTCGTGTTACATCCAAAGCTGTGAGGAGGAGGAGGTGAGATGGAGATAAAACCTTCCAGGGTGAGAAAAAGGAGCTGTGGAGCCTCGAGGTTCATCCCAGCAGCTCTTCCAGAGGGATCCAGGAACGGAGACACAGCTGAGACTTGTCCCAGCTGGATTCTCCTCTGTCCCTCCCAGAGCTGGGACAAACCCTGCACACAAAGAGTTAACAGGGAAAAGGGGCCCAGGGACATTTTCCTTCAGAAATTAAAATTTCTGAGGGGAACAACTTGGAGTTTCAATGAGCTCTGGGTTCAATGTAATGATGGTTATTTCCTTAGATCCTCTCCTCTTTTAGGGTTTGAAAAATCCACTGTATTGACCCAAAGAAAGAGCTGGAGCCAGCCAGGAAAGCGCCGCATTCCCGCTCCCTGCAAAACTAATCCGGAATAAAGCAAACTTTTGTCTCCTCTCCGTGTGCTCCTGGAACACCAGGCTGCCAGGAAAAGAGATTTTTGTGATCATGTGGGTGATAAGCAGCTGAAACCTGAGACTGTGGCACAACTTAGTGCTTAAAAAGGCTCCTGGAATCCCAGGATGTATAAATAGTGGGGTAATAATGATTGATTGTGGTGAGGTTATTAGGGAATTCTTAATGGAAAACCCTGTCTGCTTGTTATACCTGGAATCTGAGAATCCACAGAACATCTGAGGGTTTAAGAAAACAGTAACAAAAGGGGAGAATTATTTTTAAAAAGGTTTTTTCCAGAGAAGGAAACTTGCCCTCAGAGGAGTTACCGGGTCAGAGAGGTGAGGATGTGAAGGCTCTGAGGGAGGAGATGCTGTGGTTGCAGTGACACAGCCAAGACCACAGCTCCTCTTCCTAAACACAGGAGGAATCAAGAGAACATTTAGGGACATCAGTGAGTGAGGGAATAAAGGTTGGCCACAGCGGGATCTCAGCCACTGAGCTCAGCCCACCCTGCTGCACAGTGACTGCCTTGGAATTCATCTGCAGTTTCTTCTCCCGAGCTGAAGGACCCAGAAAGTCCCATTAAATAAAACACCTCCTTCAGGAAGAAGAGACAAACCTTCCAGAGTGGACAGAATTGATAGCAGAGAGTAATTATATAAATCACTTAATTAAATGGCACAGGCTCAAAGACAGGGACTTCATTAAATAGAAAAGCAGCCAATTCGAATCCATAAATAGTTTCCAAAGCCTGTTCATTTTCTAGAGCCATTTCACTACATAAACACGGAGAGCTGTACCCTTGAGAGAAGGAGAGGCATAAATCAGGCCCCAGTTAAGACAAACACCAATGCCTGGATGTTATTCCTTCTTCCCTCTAAAAATGTCCATGTGAAAGAACAAAAAAGGGATTTCTCCTGCCTGTGTGATCAGCACATCTCTGGTTATTGAGCCCAAAGGCACGTGGGGAGCAGGTTTGGAGGTGTTTCTGGTCACATTCCTCAAGTTCATGAGCAGCCAAATCACACCAGATTGAAAAAGGTGGGAAAACAAGGAGGAAGGAGGCAGATGTAGGAAAAAAGAAGGGAGAGACTCAGGAAAGGAAGAAGAGTGAGTGAAGTGGAATAGTCAGAAAAAGGGAAGATGACACCAGTTGTGTTCAAAGAACACCTGGAGGTGGCACTCAGTGCTCTGGGCTGGTGACAAGGTGGGGATCGGGCACGGGCTGGGCTCGATGGTCTTGGAAGTCTTTTCCAGCCTCAGTGATTCAGTGCCAGGGAAATGTAAGTGGCCATTTAAAGGCCATTTTCCCGAAACACAGTTCAATGAAATAAGATGGTACCCAGTCACTTTGTTTCTCTAGCTCGTTAGGACACGGGTTGTTAATTGCACTTATTAACAAGGCAGAAGGTCAAGGAGGTTTCCAGCTATTTTCATCACTGAATGGATGGAGCATGGGGGCTGAGCAGGGAATAATCCAGCTGAGGGGGGAAAAGTAATTTCAGGACAGGCTGAGCCTGCCACGAGCTGAGATCTCACCCACAGACACTCCGGGTGACATTAGAGAGTGCTGTAGTCATCATTTAGCAGATTTTATATCTTTATATCTTTATTTTATATCTTTAAACATCATCAGGCCGCCCTGCACCCAAACAGAGCCATTCCAGCAGCACCACACTCCCAGTGACAGCCGTGACCAGGTTTCCTCTCACCGGGACAGCACCAGCACCTCACTCATCAAGTGAGGCTGATTAAATGTTCAAGCAGCTCCTTTCCCTTTACTGCTTCACTCTGCAATTTCCTCCTATTTTTAAGAGCAGCCCCAGCACGGATTAAAGGTCCAGGATAGCACACCATAAAAACTTCAAAGCAGCAACTGGGAAGTGATTCTGCTTCTGCATTAGAAGCTCCTTGAAAAAGCTCCTGCTCTGAAGAGATAACAGCACAGCTTTGATTTTAAGGCTTTTGTATTGCTTGGAGTGTTTGTATATTAAAGTGACACAGACTGGAGTTTTCAGATTTCATGGCAAGCCTTGAGACAACAAAAAGCAAATACCTTTTATCAGGAGTGTGGAGCGAAGCAACTTACGCAGCAGAGCTTAATATTTTGGCAACGTTCCCAAAAATATTCAACCTTTCACTTCCAGGAGCTTAAACAGAAATTTAAGCAAACCTGAGCCAACGTTTCTGAAGAAAAACAGATTTGAAATTCAGAGAAACCCAAGATATCCCAGGGGCTGGTTGGGCTTTCATCCCGTGGCGGTGAACAAGTGCTGGCAGTGCCCTGGGAGCTGGAATGCTGCTCCAACCCCCTGATCCCAGGCACTTGGACCCTTTTCCCTGGGAACCACATGAACAGGGCTAACAAACTACTCCCCTCACAGCCTTCGCTTCCCAAATCCCACTGAAACACCTTCCCTCTTGGAATGAATTCCTCAGGTTTTTCTGAGCCAGTTCTCTGTCAGCCTGTGAAGTGTAGAGCTGGAAGCTGGGGAGATCAAGCTTATTTCTCAGCAAAACAGAGCCGGTACCAAATCAATGTTTTGCTGTCCCTCAAGTACTGATTTGTTATTTCCCAAAATCATTAATATTTTCCCCAAAGTCTCTGGCACCTGGGCCCTTTGGTGCCGTGCTCTGTCCCTCACTCTGGTGCTGTTCCCTCACTTTGGTGTTCCCCCTCAGGATGGATGAACTCTGTGGGGATTTTTCCCCCTGCTGCTCATTATTCCACCTGGATTTTTTCCACAGACCTATTCCCACTCCACCTGTTGTTTTCCAGAGAGTTTCCTTACAGCTGTCCAGGGCAAGGATCGTGGCTGAGTCCCACTCCCAGGAATCAGCTGATGACTTCCCAATCTTGACTCTCCAGAGCTTTCTGGACTCCAACCCAAGCCAGGCAGCTCTGGGGACCTCCCCACAGCGCTGCAGGATGAAGCAGTGGGAGCATCGCTCTTAATCCTCTCTCCAAGCCCTCCTCTCATCCTCTTATCCCAGAGAACTCCAGGATTACTCTCAGAATGATGATTCCAAGGTGTTATCTCCGCCTGAGCTCTGTTTACTACCCCTGATCACTAAACCATGTCTAAACCTCCCTGTCTAAACATCATCTCCAGGTGCAGCTGCTTTTAAATCCACCCACACAACCCATTCCCTCCAGGCAGGCACTGCACGATCCCAGCTGCTGGCTCACCCTTCCTGCTGTCATCCCCATTTATTCCCAGCTTCTCCAGCAACACTTTGAGCAGTAAACTCTAAAGGGATGAACTGTGGTGAAACCAGAGGAGAAGAGCAGAATGGAAAAATCTCAACAGCTTGAAGTGTCTTGAAAGATCGGGACAAAAAAATGTGAGAAAATCATTTCGGGCAGGAAACTGTGGAATCACAGCTTTCCACCCCAAAAAAGTGGGTTTGTTTCCTGACGACCGCCGGCGGGACACAAACAGGGAACGAGAAAACAACAGCTGAGAGAATCGTAAGGTTCAAAGAAACGCTGCCAACACCGAGCAAAAAAAAAGGGTAAAAACAGGATTTGGGAATGTTGTGGGTGTGACAGAAACTCAGCTAAATAGAGACAAATAAAATACCAGCAGGAAACGCTGAGGGGGAAAAAACCTGGTGTGTAGAAGAGTGAGAAACTTATTTTGGAGCCAACACGGTGGTACAGCCAAATAATGGCATTTCTCAGGGAGAAAGTCTGTGGAGGGAGGAAAAGGGATAAAAGGAAGGCTGACCACCAAGGAGCTGGTTAAAGGAAAGGGAATTTTGGGAGAGACCTTTAAGAGCTTTGCTAAGAGGCCAAAAGAAGGGAGAGGTGCTCAAGGTGCTAAACATGGAGAACCTTCAGAGCCTCAACCACGCCGGTGCCTTTTGGAGCATCCAAATCCACGCACCGGCCTCCAGTTCCGTAAAAAACCACTCCCATTTTCCCAAGGAGAAGGAAAATCATGGCTGAGAAGTTCCTGCAGCTGCTCCAGCACCAGCAGCAGCTCCTGGGAGGTTCCTGCTTGGGAATCCCAGGCCCTGGCACCGCTCGGTGCCCCAACAGGAATTAAATCCCTGCACGGAGCCCGTCATTCCCTGGTTTTGGAGAAAAGCCTCCTGGGTTGGGATGAGTGCTGATAGGAGCACTAAGCTGGACTCAGGAAGGAACTCGGAGTTCCAGGTGGCTTTTCCAGCTGCAAAGCCCCAGGAAAAGCCTGGAGCCCATCCCTGCCCAGGAGTTGGTGCCAGCTCAGCAGCTCAAAACCAGATTACATTGCCTTGCTTGGCCTTGGGATTGAATCCTGGCTATTTTTATTCCATCCCGTTGTAGGAAGGAGAAAATCCCCTGCAAAATAAACACTGAGGGGGAGCCTCACCTTAAGGAGCTACTGATACTCCTGTATCAACCCAAAAATATCCTGGGAGGGAAATCTGGGAGCAAATGAATGGGATGAGCTAAACCAAACGCATGTGCTGCCCTGGGAGGCGAAAATGCTGCTGGAAGGAAACATTTCGTTTCATTTCCCACCTAAGAGGCTCCACCAGAACCAAACACGTGAGCAAAAAGCCCAGGAAAATTGAATCAGGGCTATTTCTGAACTCCTTATCTCAATTTTGGAGCCCATAAACTCCCTTTGTCCCTCACGTGGATGCAGTATTTCCATAAAGTGGATTTTAGTGAAGTGGGAAATCAAATTTGCAAGAGCAACGACTGCAGGAAATCATGATAAAATGCTTGATGTTCCCTGACACTTAAAATAATATTCTAATCTGGTTTTCTAAAGCTTTGCAATAAACTCTGCTGCTGGGAAATCAGGTGGAAATCAGGGGGTGGATGAATCCGAACACAGAATTACGCAGTGAATGTTTCCATTGGACACCATTAGGGGATATTCTATTTTGAAAGAACCGCAGATTAAACTACCTGAAAAAATGAAATATTTAACGCCAGCAATCAAAGTGAGAAATAAAATGGAGTTTCTCTTGGTTTTATGGGTAAGAAGCTGTTTCACCAGGAGATGCTTCCTCACTGCCATCCGCACTCGGATGTTCTGCAGAGCTGCTGGGGAAACATCCTGGGTTTCTTTTCCACGGAGGTTATTTTGGTCACCAGTCGAGTTTCACACACACACGAGGAGCTACAGGCTATTTTTTGGTACCAGAATGATCTTTATCGTGCTATTTTTACTTCTCGTTGCTGTGCTTTTGCCCTTGGCCTCTCTGCACAGCTTTCCCACTGCCATTCCTCCCCCAATCCCAGTTATTTGGCATCCTTTCCTTGAGCATCCCCTTTTATTCTCCTTAAAACTTTGAATTTAAGGCCTCAACTTTCCAGCAGGGCTCAAACACTGTTACCCAACCTTTTGTTCTCACTGTGGGCTTTTTCTGCATTACGAGACATTTCAAATTTTAAATAAAATTTTATAGAATTTTACATGTATTATAAATATTTACATAGAAATAGATATGTTTATAAATATAGAAATACATAAAAATAACATACAAATATATATAAAAGGATAAAATATATATAATATTGATAATATATAATACATAATCTATAACATATAACATATTATAGATTATATACTATATACAAATATATATAGGTGTATATATATATTTAGATAAATATTTATGTATTTATAGATAGGTATTTTAGAGATTTTGGGGCTTTATGATCTGCTAAATATGGTTGGTCTTGATGATCTTCGAGGTCTTTTCCAACCTAAATGATTCTGTGGTTCTTGAATATATTAAATAAACAGAGAATAAAGAAACCAGTGAAGCTCAGCTGCGCCTGAAACCCAAACTCTGAGCGCCCCACGAGTTCCACATTTAGGGAATACAACTGAGGTGGAATAAAACTCCTTAAAATCTTTTAAAATTGTACTTCACATGCAGCAGTAGGATGTGCTTGAGGGAAAATGCTTTTTCCTGCTGTTTCCTGTGGTTTTCTCTTTGGCCTTTCTCAGTGCTCCCAAGAATTATGTAAAGTAAAATATCTAACTACAGGGTCAAGCGAAAGAGCTGTTAAAATGTTTTCATAGGTAGGTGGCCAAGAAATAATCCGATTTCCTCTTAGAAACCGAGCTAGAAACCCACTCAAACAACATCTCTTAGTGATTTAACGTCGTGGCTTTTTAGAGTGAAATCAATTATGAGAAAAATCTGGTTTTCTCTTACCAAATATTGCCAAAATAACCTGCAGCTCCCTTCCACAAGGACTGACATGTATTTAGCTTTGAGAGGCATCTAATAAAATCATTTCCATGCAATTTGTCTGAGTATCCATCTAGAAAAGGCCACGAGCTGGAAATCCCACAGGGAATTGGGGATCCATCCCACCTTCCGTGCTTGACTGTGCCCCTCCCAACTCCAGGTGCTTCGCATAAAACAAGAGGCCACATTTTGAGTTTTTCATCAAACACCAAATGTTGCAACCAGAAAGAAGGGAAACAGAAGCTTTCCCTCAATATTTCCATCACTTTTTTTTTGGAACCTTCTCATGTTTTTTGGTGGTGATCAACTGCAGCAATCCCAGGGGGAAAACCAAGGGATGCAAACTCTGAAGTTTCTGCTTTGTGGGGCACTGGGAGAAGGAAGGAGAGAGGTTTTTTCTCCCCCAGTTTCCACCACTGGAATATCTAAAACATGTATATATAAATATCTATCTATCTGTATCTAGAGATATATAAAATATATACAAAAATTATAAAAATATATTTTTATATAATACATATAATATAATAAATAATACATATAATATATAACATAGAAGATATAACATATAACATATAATATATAAAATAAATAGAATAATACATAATAACATATAATATCTAAAATATATTTTTAAATATTTTTTATATATATATATATATAAAATAAACATAAATCTGACAGATGTGCTGACAGCTGGAAATGTGACCAGTTGAAATCTGCATTAATACCCCGAATAATTCACCCCAGTGGGAGCTTTGTGGCACCAATTATTCCTTTGCACCAAACCAACGAAGAAACTAAAAACTCCTTTAGCCAAGGAATGGCTAAGCAGGGAAAAAATCAAAGTATTCCCATTTGCAGGCCTAAAGCTCTGCAAGGCACAATCTCTGAGCAAAAGGCTCCATTTTGTACCTCTGGCATAAATAAAATATAGTTTGTGCTGATCCCAGTGCCTTTTCTGGCTGGAATAAATACTTCAAAGCATTATCTTGGGTTTAAAAATAGAATATTTTGGCCTGCCTGAAGGCTGTGTGGCACCGCTCGGCGTGGCAGGGTAAAACCTGGAGCTTTGCTGCTGCTTTGCCTCGTTCTGCAGAATTAAAGAGCTCAATCAGGTCACAGAAAGGCAGAACCAAGGACATGAAGCATTTAAATCAGAGGCATCCTTTGCACGGAGGTTTCCTGGGAAAAAATGGGGTGGCCATGATTAAAAAATTCCTTGGAAGTGAAGGAAAATTAAGGAAGCTACAGAGCAATGGCCTGAGCAGAACAGGATGTCTGATGTATTCCTAAACCTCAATAAACAGAGGGAAAAAATCTCATTTTCTTGTATAGAACATGATCAATACTGGGCACAATTTATGTGTCATTTCTAAATTAGAAATATTGTAATTTTAAATAGAATTATAAATACTATAATGCTTATATTAAATTATAGAATATTATTATCTAAATTATAAATACGACAATGATTCTATTTCTAAACCCCACTCCTGGTGGTATCCCATTCCAGGGAGTAGTGTCACCACTATGGGCAGCATAATTGAATTAAATTTTCACCACTGCATGTATGTAGATGCAGAAGGGAAGGAAAAGCCAGCCCACCTTAACTATAACTCATAAATCAAATTAAACCCCACAGCACTGAGAGGGAAAATGCTTTATAAATACACAACAAACCTTGAAGTTCACAGCTCTTTCTTCAAGGAAGCAACACAAAATATTATTAACTCCAACATCCTATCCAGGGCTTTGTCTGCATGTTTATTTGAGGGGGGAGAAATTTAGACAAGGTCCCTCTTTGATGTGTCCCTCTCAGGATTATTTTGGGACGCGCTTTTGGAAGCGGTGTCGCCACACAAGGACAGGATGTTTGTGAATTCTGCACTTGGACAGGGGATTGTTGTGTCCTGATGTGCAAAACGCACGCTCTGTGTGGAAGCTGCCAGGAAAAAAGCTGGAATAACATTCAAGTCATGGAAATTCCTGGTCCAGAATCCAGCCTGGGGCAGGTTTGCGCATCCCACTCACACCAACATCCTACAAACACCCGGAGACAGGGATGGGACCCGGGGAAACAGACCCTGAACACACCAAATAAAGGAACGTTGATGTAAGATTGAAAGAATGAGTGACAAATGATTAAAAAAACAAGAATTCTTAAAATCCAGGTGGTTTGGGAGAAGAAGGGACATGGGAAAACAGGAATGGGACCTGTGAAATCTGATGAAACACCAAGGAAAGCCCCATGGCCCCACTTTTGTTCCAAAAATGCTCCTTGGCCATGCTGTTTTCCCACACAGATGCAAGACAAACTCGATTTAACACCAACTACCCTCAACAGGGACAGTCCTGCTCCTTCCCACCACGTTCCCATGGCACTGCCATCACACCCCAAAAACGTGGCCAAGGATTGCCCTTGGATGGGCCAAATCCCCTGTGAATAATCCCACAGCGCTGCTCCTCACACAACATCTCCCTGAGCAGTCCGTGAAGGATTTTGTTCCAGCTTTGTTTCTTTTGCCACTAAACCCAAATATCAGCTCGTTCTCTAGGAAGAGCCCTCCTAATTCTGTATTTAGCAAATTTGTACCAGTAAAGCTTCCCATCATCACTGCTGGTGTAGTTCTGTCCAAGATCACTTCCAGAGGATGTTGCTGGCTGGGCTGAAACACGGGATTGCTCCTTGGGCCTGGTTCCAGATGCTCATTTGAGCCGATCCCAAAACCCAGAGCTTTTTGGTGGATTTTAATGAACTGTATTCTTTCTTAATTGCATTGCACGCTCCACATTTCCACTGTCCAATACACAGCATGAGATGAATGGGAAACAAAAAAACCCCCAATTTCAGTGAATGGTATTTACAAAATGCCTTTATTTTCCTTTTGGTGCAGCCACAAGGATTTGGAAGGGAATGGGAAGAAACATGGCAAAAGTGAGTTTGCCCAAAGCACCTGACTGAGGAGTGCAGCTCAGTCCTGTGAGACTGAGAGAATATTCTTTATAGAGAGAAAAGAAGAAATCCCATAATTCTTTCATGAATTTCAGTGGGAAAATAGGAGAGTTGGGGAGAGAGAGCTCCCCAGCTCTGATCTGCTCTGAGTGCAGATTCCTGCACGGAACATCCCTCTGGATAAACGCTTTTCTATCCTATTTCACCACCCTGGACTCTCCTTCATGAAGAACAAGAACTGCAAAATCCAACTAGAAAACAAAACTTCTGTAGGCCACAGTAACACAAGAATTGTTGTGTTTCTCCTAAATACAGAAGCTGAGATGAGAGATCTTAAAGAGTGGAGATAAATCTGTGTAGAGAGATACTTCTGGGAAGAGATCAGCAGGTGATAAGGAAGTTCTGTCCCCACCTGGCAGCATTTCAGGGGGAGTGACATTGGTACACTTCAGATAAGTGCTGACAGCTGGAAAATAAAGCCCTGCACTTGGCAAAAAGGAGAAGAGGAAAAAAAAAACCCTGATAAAAGAATAGGAAGTGATTTATGAGTAAGGGAAGAAAAGGCATCTGGTGCAGCTGCGAAGGTCAGTACCTGGGAGAGCAGAGGAAGGCACTGCCAGGAGCTCACAGCAAAATGAGCAGGAGATGAGAGAACAACCTGGCTCAGCAGCAGGGCAGGGAGAGCTCAGGAACAGCAGGATAAGGACAGCAAGAAGGGAAGACTGGGCTGGGCTCAGAGCTCCTGACAGAACTTCCCAACCAGGGGAAAAAGGAGGATGAAACCAAACGGTTTGCCCAAAAACGTGGCCTTCTGCAGCTGCTGCAGGTCTGGGGATCTGGTGGAGGACAAGGGGTAGCAGAATCATGGAATCACAAAGTGCTTTGGGGTGCGAGGACCTTAAATCCCACCCCATTCCACGGGCAGGGACACCTTCCACTATCCCAGGCTGCTCCAAGCCCCAATGTCCAGCCTGGCCTTGGACACTGCCAGGGATCCAGGGGCAGCCACAGCTTCCCTCCCTCATAGGGAGGGATTTTTTCCTAACCCAAACCTTCCCTCTTTCAGTTTAAAACCATCTCCCCTCGTCCTGCCAGACCAGCCCTGGTGCTGGAGGCAGATGTGGAGCCCCCTGCACACCAGGGGTTGTGGGACCCCCCCAGAGTTCAAAAGGCTGTGCAGGAATGGCAAGAGGAGCAGGAAATTATCCAATAACACACCAGGAAATGACCAGGATGGGTCAAATTAATCACAGAATCACTAAGTTTGGGAAAGACCTTTAAGACCATCGAGTCCAACTCACCACCACCATGACCACCACTAAACCACATCCTCAAGTGCCACATCCACACCTTTTTTAAACACTTCCAGGGATGGGGACTCCACCATTAAAGCACTTTTTTACCAGGCTCTCCATTCTCCCATTCCAGCTCCCTGGAAAGCTTGGTTTGCTCCTCATTGCAGTTCCACTGCCCAGGTGAGCAGCTCCAATTCCTGCCTGGTTATCTGACATCATCTCAGCGAATTCAGGTTAACAGCAAGAAATTGCCCTCCCATTAACAGCTGTCTGCACAACTCACACCCTCCCCGAGTGTTTGGGGACAAGCTGCAGCATTATTAATAATAAAGGCTGAAAATAAAAAGCATAAAGAAACTCCTATTTAAAAATAAATGAATGAGTGTAAGTAACTACCTCCACGCTTCTAAATTGCTATTCCCCTCAGGAGCAGCTTTTCACAGCTTATTCAAATTCACATATTGTCCCTGCAGTAGATGCAGCATTAGAAAAATAATTACAGAAGATGACAAATGAAGTAAATTGTACCCAAGCTGTGGCTGTAAAACAAAAAAAGCTGTCTGCTCCCTGTCGGGTGTTTTGAGCTATTCTCAAGCAAGTTCAGAGGTTAATTCAATAAATATAACGGTGTTTGCCAGCTTTAGAACCTGTGCAACATCACCCTTCAGTACAGCACAGCCCCAGCATCTCCGGAGAGGGGTCATTTATCCCAGCAAAGGGAAAATCCTGCTCCAAACCCTCTTGGAGAAGACTGCAGAAGTTAAAATTTAATGAGCAGGCTGCAGAAAATGGATAAATTTGTGCTTAAACCAAATAGCTGCTTAATTCTGAGTTCTTGGGATGAAAACCTTGAGGAGGAGGTGGAGTTTGGGGCTAAGGAGGCTCCTCATGCGTGGTGATGATGATGATGATGATGATGATGATGATGATGGTGATGATGATGGTTCTGGTCAGGTCACCGAGACCCCAGCTCCTGGCCAATCCCAGGAATGCTGCCCTACAAAGCCATTCGAGCTCCTTGTGCTTGCAGCAGCAGCTCCACAAGCAGTTGGTATTTCTGACTCCTTCCCCAGTTCATTAACGATGGGTTATTATGGAAGGGACACAGCAGCAGTGGCACCAAACACAGTTTGGGTTCATGGAGCAGAGGGAACAGGAGTTAAATCACTGGAATTAGGGAAAGCCAAACACCAACTGCCTGGCAGGAGGTAGTCCTGACCACAGGCAAAGCTTGGCGCTGCTGTTCACTTTCCTGGCACACCTGAAGGTTGAATCCCAAGGAAAACAGGGAAATAAATTGTGATTTGGGAATGTCTAATTAGAGATTCCCTCTCAGGGGCACAGCTCTGTCCCACCCCTGTCCTCAGCCACCCTCCCAGGTCGGGAACTTCATCCCGAGCACGGAGTGAAGATGAAATCACGACCATGCATTTTAATTTAATCAGCTGAAATGATTTTTTTTTTCCTCTTAATGCAAAATTAGCATCAGATTGTACTTTAAAAAGAAAAAAAAAACCCTTACAAATTAAATCTCACGGTGTGAATAGCACAGAATCAGTGTGGGGGAAGTGTGGGACACAGTGCAAGGAGCAGAAACTTAACTCCATTTTTAAATGTAGGGGATTGAAGCCTTAAGGATGTTAACTCTGCTTTTCCAAACATCCTTCAAACATTTTAAAGCAAAATAGTAAATTAAGGGGCATTTTCCTACTCTCACTATAATTGTGAGTGCCTTCACCTCTGCAGCTGCAGAGTTTATTGAGCACATAACATGCAATGCTTAAAAATCATTAATCAGGGAGGGTTTTATTCTTGACAAAAGTGGCCAAATTGCTGCTGACACGGGACTCACACGTCAGGTTTTTCTCCCTAAATTTATAATGGCACAAACATTTCAGAAATAGATTCCAGAACCCAAACGAAAACCTGAGCACAGAACTAAGGATGCTGTGACAGAGTTAAGATTTGAACTTCAGATGTAATTTTTGCTTCAGATGTGAATGCAAAGCCATGTATCAATCCAGAATTAAGAATTTTGGAAGATATGAGCAACATTCCTAAATGGGAATGAACTACAAAGCCACGGATTTCCTGGATTGAGGAAGGCCTCACATTTGTGCATTTCAGGAAGACAAGAACAGCCTGCACCTTTTGCTACAGGAACCTGCTGCTTCTCCAGTGCTGCCTTTGCAGTGCAACGTTTAAAAACCCGAGATGAAATGTTTCCCTCTATAAAATCACTCTGGGGATGGAGCAAGAGAAAAGCAGGAGGAAAAGTCTGGGTGTGGCTCCAGGCATGGATCCCTGGAGTAACCCCTCTTGTAGCCCCCTCCTGTTCATGGCCCTTCCCTCTGCACCCTGAAATTGCTGCTGCTCCAGGAATGACAAGAACAGCACAGGTGAAGCTGTTGGTTTGGGATTTTCCTGCCAAGAATGTGGGATTTCTCCATCTGTCCACGCACAAGCACCCAGAACAGCCTTTGGGGACCCAGTGGGCTCAGGAGTGACCAGTTCAAGATGCTTCTGACAGGAAGGTGGTGATGCTCCCAGGATCCCTGACCACATGAATTCAATCAAAAATTTCATTAAAACTGCTTGTTCCACTTCACTGAGGGCAGCAATACTTGGAATATTGCAGGAATTACCTCAGTATGAACAACATAAGCTCTAATAAATACATACACTGTCTATCTGTGTTGTAACACATTTATAAATAATAAATTCAGCCTCTCTAGTGCCAGGCTAGTACTACACAAACATCCTCTCGCTTCACACACACTGCAACAAAATTCCTCTCCCCAAAGCTGTCGCCTCTTTGAACTCAAAAGTCAACTCAGAGCAAAGCAAAACTGTTTAAAGATAAATGATGTGCAGCCCTTGCCAGAAAAGCTGGGAGGGAAATACAGAAAAATGCTCTCCTTTCTTTTGGCTTCTGGCAGCCCCAACCTGCTTTGTTGTTTCTGACACAGCAGTGTAGTAAAAAAGGAGACGATTTGGTTGGGCGAGCTGGGAGTGGGAGTTGTGGAGTACTTTGGGGACTTGATGTTCTGTAGCCCTTGGTGCCAATCTGAAGCCTGCAAGTGGCACAGAGAAGCCAGGGTTTGTTATCCCAGGAATAACATTTCTTCCCAATGCTGCCAGAATCACTTGGAGAAGAGCAATTTGCAGCATTTTGCCCATTTTTTGGTGGGGATACAGGAACTGGCAGGATTTATGTCTGTGATGGGACCCAGAGAAACTGTGAGCACTGATGGGCTTTAATCTACACAAGGACATTTATATTCTTATTTATATATCCAAAAATAAAATAATGGACTTAAAACACAGTTGCTGGAGTTGGGACACGATATAAAAATTACAAAACTTGTGTACACAAAATCAGCTCCTGGTAAATCTGCAATAATATGATCTGTTTTCATAAATTCTTTATCAGGGCAAGCCTGGCACTGGGGTTGATGATGTTGCTGTTCAAAATGTGCATACAAATTAAATCAGCTTCAGGATCTTGGTGCTTGGCTTTACACTAAGCGCTGATGTGGATCCACCACAGAAAACACGTCCAGTTACTCTGGGAAAATGCAGCAATAAACTACAATAAAAGGCAAACTGTTCACAGACAGGCTTCTCCATCATCCCTGAGCAGCTTTTACCCTCCAAATCCCCCCCAAACTGAAGGCTCCGAGGTGAGTTGCTTTCACCTACCCCCTCTTACAGGAGACAAAGGAACACTTTGGAGCCCATTCAGCCACTCAGAGCAAACAATTCCTGCACAAACGAGCTCTCCCCCGGAGAAACCACGCTCAGAAACGATGTTATGCACCTAAAACAATCCAGCCACACTTCGGGCAGGGCGGGAACTTGTGAGGCAGGAAAAATGTGCCCACACAACTTGGGGGCCGCTCCCTGAACAGCCCAAACACCAAGGGCCGGGGCCGAGGTGAATGAACTCCAGAAAATGCAGCTGGAATGAGCCTTTTCCTAAAGCACAGGCACAGTCCTGAACCGCAGGCTTTACCCTGCAGGCTCCCAGCTGGCTGTGCCTTCTGAGAAGCAGCGCAGAGCTCTGTTCTTCCCCGATCCCACTCTGGCACTCCTGAGGAAAAAGCTCCCAGGGACAGCTCCCCCCGTGGCCAGCACCGAGCTGATGGTTTGCCGAGAGCGAGGGGAGAAAAGTGCCACTTGAAAACCACTTTTTCTAAACTTTAAACCCTCCCTAATTTCCTCCCACTCCTGGATGCGAGGCGCGTTGAGCAGCGGCTCCCGTTCCAGGGCGAAGCTGTCCTTCCAGGAGGAAGCTGTCAGGCCGATTAATAGGAATATAAAATTGCACTATTAATGCTACCCAAGGGCAGATTCCTGCTGAATATGAACTGTCGGAGCTGCTCTGCTGAATTCTAGGCTGCAAACTGCCAGAAACTCTTATCAATAAAGGGATGTTCCCCTCCCATTGTCAGGGAGAAATGCTGAGGCAGGCAGGCCGTGAGGGGAAGTGTCGGCACCAGAGGGAAGAGGAAAGGAGAGCACCAGGAGAAATAAAAGCTCCCATTCTGGGAAAAAAAGGAATGAGAGCTGCCCTCCCTCACAGAGACACCACAGAAAGGGGTGTAAGAAGGAGAGACGAGATGGGATGGGATGGTTCAAGGGAAAGGTGAATTTTGCCAACATAAAATTCATGTATTGCATCCAAATTCCACGTATCCAGGCAGCCCATGATCCAAACCTTGGTATTTTTACCACAGAAAACCCCAACTTTTTAATACATCTATCTATCTATCTATCTATGTACTACATCAGTCTCTGCAGCCACTCATAAAGAATGAGCAAGGAAATGAAAATAATTAAAAGGCCAAAATAAAAGGCCACGATAATTTTAGTGAAGTCTGGAGAGTTTAAAACACTTTTGGGATTTTTAATTCTTGGTAGTACTCTGCTGCCTGTGGTTTTGCAGCTGCTCTCCAGGAACACAACTGCAAGGATTCTTATATATCAATATATTCAGTTTAGTGGTGCAGTAATCTCATCCATCACAGCCAAGCTGACAAGACAGATTTTCCTGCAAAACATGAAAGATAAGGGACAGCTATTCCTAACTCTGTTTTTGGGTGCACGTCCTCAAAGCCCCTTTAATAAATGACTGTATTTTGGGCTTCACCAAGGAGTTACAACTCAGTTGTGAATGCAAGGTGTGTTTTATATTTATGACCTGTGACAGAATTCCAGTGGAAATAGGAACTGGAAATAGTGATCCCAAAAAAAAACCACATAGCAGGGCACCCTCTTTATTTCAAGGTCTTCACTGGGCACTATTTGATGATTTTGTCAGGATGTTGGAGCCATGGAAGAGGAATTTCTGCTTCATTTTAGGAGTCAGTTCTGGTCAGTGCAGAGGAGAAAAGCTTGCTCCTTATAGATCCACACAAATGCTCTTCAAAGAAACAGCTCCAGCTGCAAATTGACCGTAAAGAACAGTCCAGAAACCAGCTCTGAGCTACCTCAAGAGCCAAATTCTTCTACAAGCTCAACTCGGAGTGGAATCTGTGACCCTGCAGCAGGGCTGGCTCTCGGACACGGCTCTGGTTGTGCGTTTAGGGCTGGGAAGAAGCTTCCAGCTCCTTTTTTCCAGCCTTGCCCTCCCAAGGCCTGGCTGGGAAGGGTCATTAGGCTGAGCAGGTCACAGCTTTAATCCAGGGAAAGCCATTAACACAAACCCTTCCCTCGAGAGCCCCAAAAATAGAACTGTATTTCTGTTATTGAAAGAGATACATCTTGCAGGGTCAGTGAACACCTTCATGTGCTCTCCTGTCTCCCCTCCAGCCTAATGGACCGACACCAAAGCATTTCCCTTTCTGCCTTCTCAGCTCCTCCAAGATAAATATTAATGGCAAAGCACGGAGGGAACACTCCAGTGACTCCTCTGCAGCTATTTCAGACTAAATAAGCGCTTTAAAGTGGGTTTTTTTCCCCACCAGATCTTCTCCTCTGAATATTTTCTAGGCTTTGCTTGGGTATCTCCTCGGGGCCATTTAAAGGCTTGGACAGAACTGGGTTTGAGGTTGGTGCAAAGCTGCCACGTGTGGGGAAAGCAGCTCTGTGGCAGCAAAATGCAATTTTCCTGAAACCTCTTTGCTGGGAAGAAAAACCCCCTCGGAGGGGGAATTTTGCAAGGTGGGTTTAATCTCTGCATGTTCACCCTCCCACGCAACACCACCAGCAACGCCATGCTCTGAGTAAAGGATACTCATAGCCCAGGAAAGATTTTACAGTAGCCATTTATCCTGTGTGATAATGCAGGGGAAACACAAATAATACATCCAAGGCCCAATTCTGTTAAATATCTGCTTGCAAATGTTACATTTCTGCTTTTACCACGGGACAAAGGCAGCGTGGATGTGTCTATACCTGACTTGAACATCCCCTGGCAAACCCTCCTGTGGAGCTGGTGTTGTTTCATTTAAGGTTTTCTTTCCTATAATGAGCAGAAAATTAATTAAGGAGACCAAGGCAGCATCTCTGCCCTTCCATAATGCACAAAACACCCCTCAAGGCCCGGGGTTTTCTCCCTCCCTTTGAGAGCACAGGGTATTTTAACAGCGAGCTCACTCCGTGCTCCCCAGGATGAAACAGAGTCTAAATCCCCAGGAAAATATAAAATGAATAATCTCGAGTCTGCACATTCTAAAAATAGCTCTCGTGTACATTCTGCTATGAATAATTCCTCAGTTTAGGAAAACCAAAGTGCCTTTTAAAGCTGTGACCACAGAGTCTGCACTTTGGGCAGAGGGCTGGGGGCACTTCTGCCCAAAAAAGCAGGGCCTGGATCATTTTCCCTGGATTGTTTTGGTGCCAGAGCACATTTTTCAGGATAATTTTCTTCCACTGATGCAACACTTCACACATCCATATTCCTGGAGATCCCAAGGGGGTGTTTTCCATTCATAACTCACAGAGATCTTTACACCAGATCTTTACACGCCCTCAATCAACAGAGACTGGGATAATCCTGGATCCAGGAGGGATGGGGCATTGAGCTGCCCAGGGCAGCTGAGACCTGAGCAGTGCAGGAGGAGCTGCCACCAGCACATCCCAAAAGGGTTTGTATCCCAGCCTGCCCAAAAACCAGCAGGGATAAACACTTTATTTCAAGAAACTTCAATAAAGCGAGCCAGGAAAATACAAATTCCAGATGTAGACCTTATTCCTTTGCAGATGTATAAACACTAAATAATTGTTTTGGGTCAAGATAGACAAAACATCCTTGAAAAACTGATTTTAAACGGGATAGAAATAAACTTGGGTGCCTGTCTGATTCAGCAAGTTAACTGGGAACTTGTTTCCCTTACATATGGCCCATAGCAATTTCTGAGGGTGAAGCTGGAGTGATGGTTTAAAAATGTGCCAGGCAGTGCCACCACCACTGATTTCATCTTCCTTTGGAAACAAAAGCCTTTTTAAACTGAAATTCTGCTGAATTTCTCATCTGATAACTCGCAGCAGAGTCAGGGTTTAAATCACAGCTAATTGCCCAAAGGCTCCTTCCTTCCTTCCTCCCCTGTGAAGACAGCCAGGGAAAAAGAAAAATCACGAAATCATATCTTTTAAACCAGAACTTTCTGCCTCAAAGAACACTCTATAAATAGTGCAAATTTTCGTGCAGTGCTGTGTCACCCAATAGGCTCCAGGCAAAGCCACCTGACTTGGGGACATCGCTCCATGCCACACTTAAACAGCCAGAAAATCCAGAAAATCCAACCCAGGAGTTCCCAGAGAATGTTTGTCCTGAGGGATGGCAAAAAAACCCCCCAAATTCCGTGAGGATTTTATTTCAGAGAGCAATATCCAAGTCCTGAGCAGTGCCATCTCTTCAGCACTGCTGAACTGTCAAGCAGTCGGTGAGCAGTAATAAATCAGATTATTCAACTTGCCACAAATTCAAGGAAAGTGAAGGTTTATGTAACAGATGAACCAAAAAGGACTCCTAACACTGATGTTGCTTCCCACAGCCTTTCCATAGGAACAGGCTCAAAAAGCCATTCTCTCTTCCTTTCTTCCTCTTCTGCTGAAAGCCACAATTATTCCAACAACTCCACATGCTCTGCCCTGGCAATTTGTAAATGAAAAGCTGAGATGCCGTTCATTAAGGCTGGCTAATTAAAAGTGACTGTATTTATCAGGCTGGCTGTGCAAAGCGAAGGAAAACTGCATGTTTTCCTCCCTGAACATCACTGAAACAGGCTCAGAGCTGTAACTTTGGCTGCTTCTGGAAGTTATTCACAGCAGCTCCTGTCAAACGACTTTTTAGCCTTTTTAAAAAATCTTAAATTCCTCAACAGCCATTAAAAAATCCACCAAAAACCCGCCCCCCCAAACAGCCAGGAAACCCAAACAAACCCAAACAAAAACCACTCAAAACAAAACAAACCCCCTAAACTTAAAAGTGCCTACCAAAAATGGCACTTAAATTTTACATTAAGTTAGAAGTGTGGCCTGAAATAAATAAATAAATTGCTCTCCGTTTCAGGCCCCACAATAAAAGCAGCATACAGCTAATTGGGATGGGCCTGGACAAATCAAAGGAGAGAGGGAAGCCCACGATGCCAAGCAGGATTTGGGGTTCTTCAGCCTGGAAACAGGAGCTGCCTCTCCTCAAACCACTCTGATAATTAATTCCTGGTGGTGATGGTGGAGGAGCAGTAACTTCATTGTCTTTCCTCTCATCCTATAATCACCCACTTCAATATCACTTTTGAGCAGCTCATAAAAACACACGAATTCAAAGCCGCGGATTACAGACAGATCAAACACTAATTCAGAACCACTCTCCTCGCTGCACATCCAGGATCACAAGAATTTATCTTGCACATTTTGCTGTGGGTTTGTTTTACAAGAAGTGTCCAGAGAAAGGTTTGTGTGCTGTGAAACAGGAGGGTTTGTAGGGTATTCAGCTACTCAGGGCCGTGGTAAATAAGGAGCTATTTAGTGGCTGAAGTAACGAGCTGAAAACCTCACACAAGAGGAGTAATTAGCCCCAAAAATAAACGTATTTTCACAGAGCTGAGGATGAACTGGGGCAGGTTTTCATGCTGAGATTGAGGGATGTCTGCTACCACTTCCAGCATTTATTTTCCACCTGTCCCAATACCAGGACGGGCAGGGATGGGGTGGGATTTCTGGAGCAGGCAGTGGGACATGAGGGAGGCTGGTAAAAGTGGAATTAATGGCTTTGTGCTGGCCCAGCTGTGTGGCCCTGGATCAGAGCGAGCCACACTCAGAGCTGCTCCCCAGTGCCATGACAAATTCATTCTCCTCAGGCTGCCCCCGCTCCTCACAGGACACACGACTTCTTCCTAAGAAAATTCAAACCTTTCCCTCACCCCATCCTGGATATTTTTGTCTTAGTGTTCGAAAAATGGCTTTGCAATACTTAACAATTCTGTAGGTTGAGTTTTTGCTGATCTGAATTTATTCAGGACTCAACCATAATCAAAATTTGAAGCAATAACAGGGCTTGTCCCCTCCTATCCAAATCTACATGAGAAGTTAAACTGGATTTGAGGTGGATTTAAATCCTTTAGGTGACACAGTAGGTTTAAAATTAAAGCACCTCTTAAATACCTGAAACTGCATTATTTTTTCACTTTGGTCAAACTCTCTGGAAGAAAAGCAGCAATTACCAACTCCCCCTCCCTGCAAGCCCTGGGAAGCCAATTCTGCTCTGCTCAGAGAATGAGGAGGTTACAAACACCTTTTGCATGCAAACCTGCCCAATAAATCTGATTTTTCTGCTCACTATTGTACATGAAGATCACCCAGGAGCAAACAGTAAAGCAGCAATAAACAAAGTATGTCCCAAAACGTATTGGCTGAGCAAATCTGCTGCCTGGAACCCAAAATCATCTTTAATCACAGAATCATTAGAATTGGAAGAGACCTTCAAGATCATCCAGCCTCAAAAAAACTGGTGCAAGACAAGATCCTGATCCTATAGGATCCCCATTCTGAGCCTGCAGAGGTTACCCTGACACCTTCCCAGTCTTCCCACTCCAGGGATTTGCAGCCCAGCCTATTTTCCTCTTTTGAAATGGCAGAGAACTGGGCTGGGCCACCCCCCAAGTGCCCAGTGCCATAAACCAGACAATTCCCAGCTCCCAGAACAGGCAGGATGGAGCAGGAGGATGCCAGCACAGGCACGACTGACACGGGCTTTGCTCCAGGCATGCAGGGGCAAAGCAGGTGCCCAAAATTAGGCCTTCACCTGCAAATAAATCCTGTGTATGGTCAGTGTAAAATCCTGTATGGTCACTGTCCAACCAGCCCCTTTGCACCCGGATCCCTGCTCCCTGATTCCCACCAAGAATCCCAGGAAATGCCCATCAACACACAGTTTTTTCCCTTTCTCTGTATTCCCTCACGAGAAAAATGAAACCCAACAGGTTTTCAGCCGTGAAAACCCGCGGGTTCCACGGTGATTTTGCTCATAAATTCATTAGGATTGTTCTTAAATGATTTGGGAGAAAGTGCAGCTGCAAAGGGGATGACAAGGGACAGTCCCTGCTCCCACCCTGGGCCTTCCCTCTCCACTTCCTTGTAACCCCAGTAGGTGTAACCCCAAGTAACACGATTTTAAATTAGAGGAGTTTCTAAAAATAATCTAATTCTTCATTATGAAAAAAATATAAAATATATCTCAAATACACCACAGTCCTGACCAAATACAAACATTGCTGGGTAATGATCACAGAACTGTTTTAAATCAAGGCAAAAGCAGAACAGAACTGCAAAAGCCAAGAGATGCTGCAGGCTCTGCCTGCTCCCGTGTGAGCCCAGCTCCCAAGGCAGGCCCTGGAAGCCTCCCTGCCTTCCCACGGCAGCTCAGGAACCACTTGAGGTGGTTTCAGGTTCCTGCTAAGAGGAGCTGGCACTCCCAGGAACATTTTTAAACTTTAAACAGATCCAAGAGGTTGAAATACTAAACCTTCAAAATCAGTGGCAGGGCAGGTAATGACAAGAGGCAGCTCTTCAGGCAGAGCTTTTGGAGCCTGATTTAAGATTTGCTCCTCACATGCAAACTGCCTGCTTAATACAGGGTTTTACACATTTATATGACAGGATTTGTTTTTTAACTTGTTACCAACTGAAAGTTATCCTCCTGGGACTGCAAAGCTGAGAGCTTTTAAGACAAGGATTTTTCCAGAATACCCTTTTCTGGTAAATTATCTCCATATTCTCCCGCAGAGTTTATCAAAAAGCAAAGCAGTAGCAGGAGAAGGGTTGATGTCATTCATTTGTAAGATTACAAAAAGGACAAACAAACTTTGATAATACATAAAATGGGATTAATCTCATCATGATATTTATTTAATATTTATGTTAGCTGGGAGTATTTATTCCCAGCTAGTTAATTCCTTCGGTTTTGGAGCGTGAGAGGGAACAAGTTGATGTACAAATACAAACCCGGTGTAACAATGCAGCAGGAACGGGGATGGCAGGAGGAAATGCGGATTTTCCTCAATCAACAGGACACAGCAGAGCCTCACCCCACCTCCCTAATCCACATGGATACCCTCTGGAAGCATCCAGCTGGGACTCCATGAGTTATCCACAAAATGTTGGTGCTCACAGGACGAGGAAAGGAAAGGAAAGCTGGGATAGAAACAATTGAGGAGAACAACAAGGTCCTGTGATCATTTGTTCCAAAATTCCCAGAGGATCCCAGGGAACTCCTATCACAGGCAGAGGATTTTACTGCTAAGCAAAAAGGACCCACATCCAAGTGGAAAGCCATGACAGGATCCACTCCCAGGCTGGGGATAAAGTCCTGCACTTGTGCTGGAGCTTCATTTCCCCCCAGAAGCCCAGGAGTGTTTGCTCTCCACATCCCGAAGCCACTCACGTTCCAGTTACATGGCACTGGGCAGGTTTTTATTCCTCGTGTTTCCCTGCCTATGGGAGAGCTCGTTTTTAGGATTTTGTGTCATTAAACATTTAGCTCGATACTTACACAGCCCTCAGCCCTGTGATGGCTAATTTGTGCCCATCTGTCTTGAAATGATCAGGGCCTCATCTAGCAAATTCATTGGGCTTCTCTTAAACTCTTCCTGAATGATAATGCCCCACCAGCAGAAAGTCCTGGAAGTTGCTGGATGTTATTGTGGAGACGCTGATCTCCATAACAATGGAGCTCTGCAAGAGGGAGACTGATGGAAGAAGGAGCAGCAGGGCTGGCTCAGGTGGTGGGGAAGGGGGGTCACTGCAGATATCTGGCCCTGGCTGAATATTTAAATATTGATTTTTCTCCTCATTCAGCCCTGTCACTGGAAGTCACCTCCCCTCCAAGCTCATTAGGCTCCACGGGGTGTAATTAAAACATCGCTGGGCCGAGTCACTCTGCAAACAACAACTGACACCAAGATGAATTCACTCCCCAATACCTGGGTGAAAGCAGTTTTTAAGGAAGGTATGTAACGACCACAGCATACTGCTGAATGCTAATATCCAAATCAAAAGCTCTTTTGTCAGCACAAGCCTCCGAGGGGGATGACTGGGATGACATTCCAGCAGCAGAGCACGGAGGCAAAGAGGGAAAGCTTTCCAAGAACAATTCCCTTCTATGAGGACACCATGCCAGACAGGCAGATTTGGGGGTTTTTTTCAGTATTCTGTTGTTCTGTACACACAGCGCTTTGTTCTTTCCTTTTCCTGCCCTCCCAAGTGCTGGGGAAGTGCCTCTGGATTGTGCACAGCCGTGGATTTGTCCAGAATTCCAGCAAAGGAGCAGCGTGCTCCTCACAGCTGAGGGCTCCATCCAGGGAATCTGAAGAGATCCACCAAGTGTCACAGCACGAGAATCCCTCCTCTCCTCCCCTGTGGGAGCTGCTGAACCAGACAAAGCTGGGTGCAAGGAGATCACAGATGTGCAGGAAATTCTACAAATAGCTACAAAACGAGGGTTTTTTTCATTTAGCAATACACATAAAAGATTTAACTACACTTTGTACCCCGCTCCCTCAACTCTGTGTCACATTTGTAAGACTAAGTGCTGAAACAGTAAATCTGTCCAGGTAAAGAAAAACAGCTTTTCCAGCAAAGGAATAAATCAGGACTCAATAAGCACAAGAGGGAATGGCCTCCCACTGCCAGAGGGCAGGGCTGGATGGGATATTGGGAAGGAATTGTTCCCCATGAGGTGGGGAGGCCCTGGCACAGGGTGCCCAGAGCAGCTGTGGCTGCCCCTGGATCCCTGGCAGTGCCCAAGGCCAGGCTGGACATTGGGGCTGGGAGCAGCCTGGGACAGTGGAAGGTGTCCCTGCCCATGGCAGGGGTGGGATTTAAGGTCCCTTCCAACCTAAACCATTCCAGGATTCTGTGATAAGCACAATCAGATGTTGCTACAACACTGAGCAGTTAATGTGGAAAGCTGACAAAATCCCCAAAATTATTGGGATATGTTTGCAGAGAATTATAAAAATGCCTTATTATATTATTGTTATTGTTAGTTATTATAGTATTGTTAGTATTATTGTTAGTATTGTTATTGTAGTATTGTTAGTTATTATTGTTTGTTTCTATATCAGACTCATCCTTTGAGCTCTGCACCCTCACCCTATAAAATCACAGAGCACAATTCACTTGAATCAAACCAGAAAAACTCCTCCCAAACCCACAGAATCTGTGCAGAAAAAACAACACAGAGATAAGAACGAGGCAATCCAGGAGTCCTTCCCAGCAGGAAAAGACAGGCAGGCCAGTACAGCATCCAAGACATGAGCTGGATGTGAGCCCAGATCCAAGACTGGCAGCCTTAGGAGCTCAGCCAGAGCGGGAGAAGTCAGTATGAACAACATGTCTGGAAAAACAGAGGAGAAGAGGGAATTAATGACCAGAGAAAGCCCCTCACTGCTTACTTTGATGCAGTTGTCATCATGAACCAGCTGGGAAACACCACAAAAAAGACAAAACACACCCAGTTGCAGGAAATTAATGAGTGTTTGTCAAGGTGTTGCACGATTTCGCCCTCAGATACAGAGACTGTCAGCCGGGGAAATTGGAATTTAGCAGTGACGGACGATCAGGACACGGCCGGGAGCTCGGACAGCTCTGGGAGCAGAGGGGGAATTCTGCACATTTCCCCTCGAGCTGGAGGAGAAGAAAGAGAAGGACCAAGGGCAGCTGCCAGGGACTCTCTCAGAACGTGGGGAGAGGGAGATAAAGGGAAAACAAAAGTGCTGGAGAAGTCTGGAAGTGAGGAGGGAGACAACCCAGGGAAAGATGAGACACGAAAGCACGGGGAGGTTTGAAATCAAGACCAATTCAGGTCAGAGGATCAAACCACAAAGACCAGAGGGTGAGGTTTTTGCAAGAACGATGCTGGCAAGGATGTGATAATTTGCTAGTTTTACATAACAACATGCAGATCAGAAATGAACACAGGATTTTTCTGTAAAAACCACAGTGCTGAGACCAGGGCACAGCAAGACCACTGTGATGAAGAAAATCGAAATAAAAACGGATTTGTTTTTCTTCTCAATGTCCCTCTGTTTAAGGTACAGAGCTTGTGGGGACAACCCCACACACCACAAGACAGAACACCATAAAAATCAACTTTGGAGTGACTACTGGGCAGGAATTGGATCCCTGGAAGTTGATTTGAAGCCTCAGGAGTAGCTGAATGTCTTTGAGACAGGGAGGTCAACTGGTCCTCTAGAAACATCCCTTACTCTCCAAATTCCTTATAAAATTATACACCTAAAACGTATTATAATCCTTATTGACAAGCAAGCTGTTAATATAATCCCAGAAGGTTTATTTGGGTCTAAAAAAAATAATAGTTTCTTTCGATTTTGGAAGGAAAATTTCTAAACCTACACTGAGAAACTCATACTGTTATTTCTACAGTGGTGAACTATAATTGATTTAGCAGGGAATCAATTATAAAATTAACCTCTCCAAAACGTTGAGTTTTGGATTGAATGAACTCTTAGGAAACGGTAATTCTAATTTAAAATCTCTCTTTGAGCCTTTAGAGCTGTAAAATATTTGTGATTTTCACCCCTCAAATTTCCCATCTGAAGCCATTTCGGGGTATGCAAAGATCCTTCTCAAGTTGTTTATCTATTTCTCCATCACTAACAGCTTGACTGCCTTGTGCCACACACAGATTTAACACAAAACCACCACTTTTGTGGCTGCTCCTCCACAAACTGAAGCATAAAAGTCACTTTTATTGTGTTCACCGCTATTTCCACCAAATACTACAAATTAGAGGGTGCCAAAATGACGCTCCCGTGGTGCTTTGTCACAGGCAGGTCTGGCTGTAAGGTTTTCTAAATGAAAAGAGACTGTCACCTTTATTTTTACAAAGGTAAGAAACAACTTTTTTTTCCTCTTTTCATAGTTACAGCAACACTTATTTGAGGGCTGGCAGTGATTTGTGCTGGGCCCAGCACCCTCACCGAGCTCAATAGTCACAGTACAGACAAAACAGCACAATCTGTTGTGGAGAAAAAACCTTCCCCTCCCAAATTTGATGTATTAACATCATCCCTGGTTTAAAATCAAGTGTCAGCACTGCCCTGAAGAGATTTTTTGAAGGGCAGATGAGGCAGAGAAATGAATCCTCCTCCCTTTTTGCCACGTCTGGCAGGGCGAGCAACACATTTCTGTTAAATATGTGGAGGAAAGAGCTCAACTGATGTTATTTGTGTCACTTACTCTGATTTTTCAAGTGAGTTGGTGGCATGTGAAGCTTTTCTTTTCCCTGGGTGACTCTTGGCACAGCAGCCAAGCACTTTCAGAGAGCCACAGATCTGGAGCCCGACCCAAACACGGTTGCCCCTGGAGTCTGAGTGTTTCCAACAACACAGGTCCAGGAATTCCCTCCTGTGGGATGACCTCTGGATGCAGGCAGGGAATGAACCTCTCACACCACAGCAAAGAGCAGCTTAAAAGCACTTGGCAACCACGGTCCCTCTTCAGGACCTGAAATTCTTTTTAACTTTCATTTATGCAAACGAATAAAGCACAAATTAAGATTTTCTCCATGGCAGTGGCACATAATTTACAGAGAGGATAATCCTAACTGCATTGTCTTTTCAAAGAATTATTGATACTTCAAAAAAATTCAGTTATTTCCCTTTTGTTGCATTCTGCCTGATTTTAGTCATAGTTTTAATTACAGCAATCAGGAGTCTTTAGTATCATTAAATAAATACCGTTGCCCAGACTGATTCCACTGCAGACAGACACACTTAAACAGACAAAAATTCACCTTAAAACACCCAGCCTACACAATTACTTTAAAAATAAACAGACCCCAATCCAACCATTGATTAGGTTCGGCCCCTTGGGTCCCAAACTCATCAGATCAGAGCTGGTTTTTACCTATACCCAGTTCCCTTCACCAGAGAGAGCAAAACTAATTAACACATCTTTATTGCTACAAGAGAATGTGCTGGTTAGGGCCTTATTTAGCAAACTCACAGCTATTATTAGATAATCTCTGACTTTTCACAGAGCAAACATCAAATGGGATGGCTGCTTTCACATGAAAGGAATTAAAAATTAATAAATCTGGCTGAGATGATGCCAGACTGGTCAGGAAGCACAAAAAGCCCATTTGGAATTGCACAGATTTTCCATTGCAAAATAAAAATAAATGGAATACTGAGAATGTGTGAAATGCAGCCCATGAGGCCAAGAGAAGCAAAGTTTGCTGAAGAAAAGTAATAATGTGGCATTTGAGGAAGGTGGAAATGTATTGATATATTCAGTATCGGCCCGATGAAGGCAGCAGCTGAGCTCCAGCTTCCCCCCCAACTAAATTTATTGTGATATCACTGTCAATGAACAAAAAAAGAGGAGTATCTTGCAACTGGCTCACGTAAAAATGATGGAATAACACGACACAGATTTGATTTCTTGCTTATTTGGGAGTTTATCACAATCCCCTCACTTCAGGGCCCAGCCAGGTGTAGTGACCCGGCACAGAAACACCATCCCAGCTCCCTCACGGAGCTCCTTTATCCCCAGGAACTCCCACTCCAGCTCTTCTCTTCCACTGGGAGTTCTTGAAGGAACAAAGTGCTCTATTTCAGCCACCCTGTCTCCAGGAGGTGCCTCTCACTTCACGAGTCACCACGAATAAAATGAAGAATAAACTGCTTTACCTCGACAAACACCACCCAAATTCAAAGCTGCACCAACAGAGCTGACTTTTATGCTGAGCAGTGGTTTCAGCATGGATTTATTTTAACCCAGCAGCCCCCCACACACACTGAGGGAGGTGTTTCACCAGGGAGACGCTCTCCAAGTGGCTTTGAAGAGAGCCACAAGTGCCAGGTTGTGGCACATCCCTGGAGCTCGCCCCGGCTGAGTGACAGAGCCTGGAGCCCGTGCCAGGGGACCCATTCCTCTCTTCCCAGGGAATTTATGGAGCTGCAAATAGAAAGCCTTTGCAATGCTATATTTTACTTGCCTCGTCATGGCTGGAAGGAGAGGAGTGCTGCTCCTCCTGCTGCCAAAATTCCTTCGGCTCCCAAACTGCAGCCGCTACTTTTAGATCAGAGAGGCCTCGGCTTCAACCCCCCCGCCCCAAGTTCCCTCTCCCTGTTCTGTTTGGGAGCCTTGGAGTGCTTGAACTCTGGGCTGAATATTAATACAGCCTTTGGGGAGATCTGCTGGGGCTCTGCTAAGCCCTGCCTGTCACAGGGCGCTTCTAAACCTGCAATCCCAGTTTATCACATCACAGACAAGTAATTCATTGTGACCCTGCACAAAGGAGGCACACACAGCCCCCTGTGCTCAAACAGCACCTCCATTCCCTCTCCTGCCTCCTTCCCACCAAACAGAGCCTTTCCCAGGACACTGGGGATGCATTCTGCTGTTTAAAACCCTCTCCACACTTCTGGAGCTGCTGAAGAATCCATCGGTTCTCCCAGAGCTTCCCAGAACTCGAACACACCGCAAGCACTTTGATGTCCAAACCCCATCCAAAGCAAACAGAATAAATACAGAAAAAGGTCAGCAGGGAATACCTGGAACACCGAGGCTGAAGGTAATCCTTGGAGGCAGTGAAAGGGTTGGAAAGGAAAAGGAAAAATCTTTCTAATGAGACACAAGTGTAAAAACCACGTGGAAACAACAGCTGAAAGTCACAGAAATACCTGAAGATTGCCCCAAGGAGCTTTGCCTGAGGATCTGTGAGGAAAAACAGGTTTTTAAGTAATATTTATTCTGAAAAACAAGTGCCTGAAACTGCCATGTCTGTGCAGGTGATCCCTGCCTAAGTCCCTCTCCTCCCTGGCTGCAGGGCTGGCTCCTGCCTGTGGGTACCAGGAGTCAAAAAACTGGAAAAACACCCCACTTTCTGCCAATTGAGCTTCCCAGAGCTGCTCTTGATGGGCAGAGCAGTGTCAGGGCAGGAGGGAAACAAGGCTGGAGCAGCAGCAAGAGGAAATGGTGTTGTTTAGATCAGCTTCACACCCCAAAACCACATCCTGGGGACTCCTTGAGCTTGAGCAGATGAGCTGTGATACAGCCACCCCGGGGAGAATGAAAAACCCCATTTTAGAGGTTCAGTCATCTTGCTGGAATCAATTAATTCATGTATTTCTGTTTGAAAGTCAAGCAGGAGCACAGCTGGGTGTCATGGGCTAGGAGAGAAGCTGCAACTGGGTGAGCCCCAATAAGGTGCTTCCTTGCAGGACTGGGTTTTACTGGGACAGAGCTCAACGAGCACCACTGGGAGCTCTGAACTCATCCCTGGATTTAGCTAATTTCAGTGGATGTACTTTATTTTTTTCCCTTTATTTTTTTATACTTTTTTTTTTTACACTCTACTTCAGCAAATTTCAGTGGAACACATGACTGCTGTGGAGGAGCTCCAGGGGGTTTTATCTGGCTTGTTTCCCCTGACAAAGCAGCCTATAAACAAGAGCAAACCCCACAAACCACACCATTTTTGGCTTGGAGAGGCAGTGCCAACCCACCTGCATAAAACCAACCTCATTTCAAGTCTGCCCTGCTGGGTTTTTATTAGGACAGCACCCAGGGGAGCTGTGGAATTAGGAATGCCATCCCCCCCTCCTTTTTTTTTT
>VZRS01011284.1:203044-254379 GCA_013398055.1 Ifrita kowaldi
GGCCGCCGCCCCCGCCCCGCCCGGCCCCGCCGCCAGACTACAAATCCCGGCAGCCGCTGCAGGAGCGTGCCGGCGCCTGGCGGAGCGCGGGGCACGCTGGGAGTTGTAGTCCGGGAGCGGCCGGGAAAGGCGCTGGGAGGAGGAGGAGAAACGCCAAGAAAAGGAAAAAATTATTTAATCAAAGCGTGCTCCATCCCTGAAAGTGTCCAAAGCCGAGCTGGAGCAACCTGGGATAGTGGAAAGTGCCCCTAGGGCGAGATCCTCCTTAAGCTCCCTTCCAACACAAATCATTCTAGGATTCTTCTAAAGGATGAACTTGACTCATGTATTCCCCAATTGCCTTCACAAGCTCGCAGTCACAACGAAAACAAAGCAGGAATTTGTCAAGTATTAAACCGAGGGTAGAGTTTTGTTGAAGAAAAAAAAAAATAAAGCATTTATCATCTTTCTCTGACCCATTTCTGTAAATTGCCATTTTCCTGCAACTGATAAGCACTGAAAATCACGAGCTGTGAGTGTGTGAGCAGAAGTTTTCCTGGAATATCAACAATTTAATGTTGTGCCTGAGCTGTTTGCTGCCAGCTGTGGGGCAGAAAACTCACAGAATCAACCTCAGAGTGTCAGAGCCGACACGAGAGTCAAACACCTCAGAGCGGGGTTGAAACTGAGTTAGTAAACCACAAAACCCACAGTTTTCCCCAAAATCCAGGCTCCTCCCTGGGCTGAATGCCGCAGAAGCAGAGGATGCTCCATATGGAGCAGTCCGTGAGCACGGGGATGAGTTTTCCATTAAATTCCACGGATTTTATCCTGCAGGAGAGACCGAGCTGGTTCCAGGAGCACCTGGGCTCTGTGAGCAGGCTCTGAAACTGCAGAGTGGCTGAAATTTCCCTTCGGAAGGGGTTGGAACAACAGGAAAGCCTCGTCCTGCTGGAGAATGGGATGGGGAAGCCGCTGGCGTCGGGATTGGGCCACCCTGGAAACAAAAGTGAGTTCTGCAGGGCTCACGAACAGGTTCTGCACCAGTTAAGTGCGAAATTCAGGGATTATTGAGCCAGCCCAGTGCCTCGAGGCGGCAGATCCACACCCAGAGCTCATCCTGCGCTCCTGGCTGAGCCCTGCACGCCGGCAGCTCTTCCCGGGGGAGAAGCAGCACTTCGGGATCCGCAGACATTCCTTTAGACGCTGGAAATCAGCAGGAAAAACGCCATCGATATTCGGGCTACCGGCTGCTGTTCGATTTTGGTTTTGCTGGGGGGCGACCCCAGGCTTTTGTTCACTTGTGACAGGGATGAAAAGCGATTTCTGAGGCAGGTTTGTGAATAAACTGGGTAATTATCCACTTGGAAAACCGGGAAAAAGCATTCCTTGCTCAACAGCTCCTCCTCCTGCCCGCACGTAGCATGGAGCCATCGGGGCATCATTTGTTTCCACGTTTTGGCTACAGAAACAAATAATCTGCTGCTGCAAACGTGAATTCATTGTCTGTTTAGTGCTGTAATACACAGGAATTGTGGATTAGAAGCAGAAATAAACTTGGAAATTATTTGGGGTCCAGGAGAAAAAAAGCAGCATTCAGCTTTTCTAGGGAATTTTTGTGGTAGCCAGAATTAAAACAGAGAGTGAGATGTTGGGAAAGCTCTCACTATTTGCCAGTCTGAACAATACCAACATTTTTATCTTTGTCGTTTCTTGCTCGTATTAAACAAACCCCAGTGGTTTTAATTGGAAGAAGCCTCATTTTGTGAATGTACTTACAAGGATAACTTAAATAACAATAACAACAGTGAAAAACTCTCTTATTCCCTGTACTTGCAAAGTGAATTGACCATTATTGCACCCTGGGGATGAACAGTGAGGACACAACACTGATGGGTCACCAGCTTTACTGCACAAATTCATCACAAGAAACATTTAATCTGATGGAAATTTCTTTGTAAAAATACTACCAGAATCTGTGGGAGGTCTGTTCTATGATATGCTCTGGGATGCTGAAACTTGGAGGATGTTTCTGTTGCTGTTTGCTGAATTCCACTGCCTGGTTAAAAAGTTTTCCCCGGATTTTCAGGTTCAAACACTTTTATTGGCATAAATCAGATGTGCACAGTGATGTGGCTCATTGCTGGTTAGTCCTGCCAAGGAAATTATTGAAATTAAAGAAAACTATTGAAATTAAAGCAAAATATTGCCCAAAACCTGCAGGGCCACCTCCCTTTTCTTCTGCTGAGACGCAAAATCAGAATAGAAAAATCACTGCCCATAATAACAACTATAAAAGCGGAGTTGTTCACGTCAGGGCTGCAGTGCAGTAAAAGAATCTTGTGCTTCTCTTTCCAGATACTTGAAAGAAGTAGATTTTAGGATATTTGGGGTGACACAGGCACGGCTCTCCAGAGGAATGACTCGGTGGCAGTATCAGAAACTGGTTTATACCTTAGTTTGGATAACAGGTAAATAAGGTTGAGTTGTCCTGACAGTGGTTTCCATCTCAGCTGATATAAACAACACTTCCCAAAGTTGCTCCCAGGATTTTACCTTGCAGCAGATGCCAAGAATTGCAGGTAAATTCTCCCTCCTCGCTGCTGAACTCCTGAGAAATCTCATCCCAGCAATTCTGCTCGTTTTGCATCTGCCCTGAAGAGGAACGTTTGCAGATGTGGAATGCAAACAGCAATTTTCCACACAAGTTGCTCCTTTCTCTTCTCCAGGATTCTCAATTCCGGGACATCTTCATGTGTAAAATCTGATTTTCATTTATTTCCTGGCGCCTGACCTCGGTATCAATGGGAATGAGAGGCCCAGGCAGATTTCTGACTCGTCTTTTAACAACATCTTTTATTTAAACACAAAATTGTGCTGTGGGATGGAGTGCACCAAGCCACAGCAGTGAAATTATTATATAAAAATTATGTATCAATTATATATCAATTATATGTACTGGAAAACATCCTGGATATACTGGGAAGGTGAAATACCTGGGGTGGAAATCCCACACCTGCCTTACTCATGGTAGGGAATATAATTCCTGATTATAAATACGGAATTTAGTGTAAATTACACCTGAAATGAACATTTTTTTAAGAAAAGAAAAATGTATCTCATTTCCCAAGTAATCTAAGGGGTGTTGTTTATTAACTTTTATGTGTTCTTACTTTTAATATCAGAGCCAAACTACCTGGTGAGACACTCAAGGAAAGATGCCAATATTAATTTAATGGAAAAATTTAACCAGGGATGTATTTCAGAAGGAAATTCTGGGTTTTATCAATTTACAGAGCCTCGAGTTACCACAATTCTGGAATGACAAGAAAAATTTGGCTGCTGAAATCACTGGGAGTCTTTGCTTGGTGGGAACACGAGCCCCAAAACATTGATTTGGAGTCCACCTCTCCAGGGCACGACACACTTTGGGAGAGAGAGATTATTCCAAACAGATTTTCCCTGACATTTTCCAGAGCTGAACTCACTGGGAACTGGGAAATGACTGAGATACCACCAGAAGCACCCAGCACACAAAGCTGAAGATGCTCCTGAGGGCCAGAGCTGCTCTCTGAAGTGACCTTTGATTTAACCAGCAGCATCACCACAGAGTGCAGACACTTGGGAATGTTTGTAAAGCACTTGCTGGTGAATTAATGCCTCACAAACTTCCCACTTTTCCAGAGAACTCCAGGACACGCAAGGAAAATATAAATAGAAGCTCAGCAATCCGGAATCACTTTGCGAACCGGCAGCGTTCTTACGAGACCTTCCTCAGATCTGGGCACAAATTGATAAAAAGCAGCAACAAAGCAATCTTAATTTTCTTCTTCATTAATTTTTACTCTGTTTAGCAGCTGTTTCGTGTCTGTGGTGCAGACTATTTAATTTGCATTAAGCAAGAGGCTGCAAAATTGATTTACACATTTGAGTGCCTCACACTTGCACTCCGAGGCACTTTTGGATGCAGAACATAATGGGCTGCATTCGGGATTAAGTCCTTAGGCCGGGCTTGTCCCAAAGCTGAGGTGAGAGGGGAGCTGAGGTTACAGGTGCCTTTTTTGGTGACTTCTCTAAAACTAAAATTAGCTGTGCCCTCAGCTGACTGCACAGTGTAAAATCCAGGCTTCACTCAGTGCCTTGACTCTTCCAGAGGTTCCTTCCAGCCCTGATGCCTTCCCTTGACCAAATTCTTAATAAAACCTAAAAAATTTAAGCCTTCCAAGAGACAAGATTGAGATAAGTCAGCTCTGGGCTGATTTAGATTTCCTCGAGCAAGGCAGATGAATGGGTTTTGTGACTCCCTGAGTGGCACAGAGCTGGCAGCCCGTGCTCCCTTTGTCTCTGGGAATATGGGATGGATTCTCCCACTGCTTCATTTCCATAGGCAGCCTCAGGACACGCTCCCGTTGCTCAGTTCCAAAGGCTTGCTTCTTTATCACCAGATTTTGGTGATGGAGATAAAGAAATATTCAAATAAGGGCACTGAAAGGATTTTGTAATGGAGGATTTATTATGACTTGCCCTGTTTTTTAAATGGTGGTGTTTGCATTCAGGCCCAGTGCTTGAAATTTGCTCCAACAGGGGCTGCCAGAAAGTAAGAAATAAATAAAGATGAAGCATTCCCACCTCTAGGGCTGAAATGGGAAATTTTTTTTGAAGTGATGGGGAAAGGAAGAGATTTCCTCTAATGAGCTGGCACAGAAAACTGAAGGGGCATTGCTGATGTCCACTGGCTGCAGCCAGAACCTCCCTCACACAGCCATAACCTTCTTCAAAATGCAAAGAATACAAAAGCACAGAAAGAAATACAAAAGGAATTAAAAAAAAAAAATCAGGAGTCAAGAGTTTGGGATACTCAGAGAAGATTTAAACCCATCCAGTGTCAGGGGACAGGGATGAGCTGCTCAGAGATGTTTGTGCTCCGCTGAATGCTACCCAAGGTTTGGGTTCATCAGAAGGGAATGCAGCAAGGAGAGGGATAATTCCCATTTCCAGCTCCCACTGCAGGGTGTTTGAAGTGCTGTCTGTGCTTCTCGAGTGTCTGCAGTGACAAACACATCTCTTTTTGTTTGCTCTCCGGCTTCTCCCGGGCAATATGTTGGGTGTGATGGGAATGGCGTGGTTTGGCCCAAAATAGCTGCCTGGGCTGGAGCCTTCAGCTGTCAGAACTGTCTCTCCTCCTCCCCACTCGGTGAAATCTCCATCCACAGCTCCATCTGCTTCCCCAGGATACAGCTTTGCCGCATTGGAGCTGTGTTTTAATGGGGGAAATCGTCTGACTGCGATTTAATTTAATGACTCTGATTGAATTCCACCCCCCCTTCCAATTCCCACATCACTCCTGGGTCTCCCGAGGCACCAGAAGCTGACACCAGATGTGGGAATGAGTTTCAGACATCTGTGGGCTTCCCTGCTGCTGCTTCCAGCTCCTTCCTGCCTGCGTGGAAAAAGCTGGTGGGAGCAAGATGATCCTGAGTCCACTTTTCCTCCCTGCAAGCCCCGGTGCTTTCGGCATTCCCGGCTCCCCAAATGTGCCACGTTCCCAGGGTCTGTTTGGGAAGGGGGCAATGAGTGGCAGCTGCCTTCGGCTGGTGGAAAAGGAGCAAACAAAGGAGGAGCAGGCGCGTGGAAGGGCTGGGATGTAATTCCATGGATCCCTCTGTGGGAGGCTGTTTATCTGATGGATGAAGGGATTTATTTATAGCTCATGACTTCTCCAAAAACATTGTCCTCTGCTGACCTTTCTGCTCAAATTGGAAGTCAGGAGAGCAGCGCTGCCAAGTAAATGAAACAACTTTAAAATACTTTAAAAAAAAAAAAAAAGCTTCTTGTTGTGTTGTGAGTCCCCTGTTAACTGCTGGGTCTCCTGGTTTTTTGCCTTATTATCAATCCTGGTCACTGTGGAGAGCTGGGATTCTCCAGAACAAGCAGGAAACCTGGGATAAGGGAGTTGAGGACACATAACCAGCAACCTGATCAGCTGCTGACACCACCAGCTCCTCATCCAGGGGCTCTGGCTCCCGGCAGCACATTCCCAATCCGTTAGCAATGCTCCACATAAAAGGAGCAGGGATTTGCACTTTTCCTGGCTGGCATCATTAGTCATCGCTTCCTAGAAAGCCACGGAAAGCAGGAACCAGGCTCTTTCTCCTCTCCGGATCCTGCTCCTGCTGAGTGTCCAACCCAGTCCCACATCTGGGCTCGGCTCAGAGCACTGAGGGGTTTGCACCAGAGGGGATCCTGCCCTGGCTCGGATCCCATCCCTGCTCTCCCAAATACCTCCCAACAGCCGGGACCAGCAGGTTTGGCAGCGGGGAAAAGGCTGGAGCTGCCCCAGGACAGGCTTCATTCCCCTCACTGCGGGGCTGCAGCTGTGTTGTACAATGGGCAGCGCTTTGGGACCCCGATGCCTCAGGAATCCGAGAGTGTCCCATCCCATTCCCTCTCCCCAGGCTGAGGAGACTCCGTAAGATGGAGACGCTGGGGATGCTCAGGAGTTTTGTGTGCTGTTGCCACAGGAGTCCCGAAGGAAAGCTCTGCAGCAAACGGGAAGTGCTGCTGTTTGCTGCAGGGACGATCCAGGATTTCCCCGTGTCCCGAGGAGGGGAAGGCTCTGCTCCCATCCCATTCCCTGGATTTCCCTTGTGCCCCTGGTTCCTGCCATCCCATTCTCTGGATTCCCCTTGTGCCCCTGCTTCCTCCCATCCCATTCCCTGGATTCCCCTTGTGCCCCTGGTTCCTGCCATCCCATTCTCTGGATTCCCCTTGTGCCCCTGCTTCCTCCCATCCCATTCCCTGGATTCCCCTTGTGCCCCTGGTTCCTGCCATCCCATTCTCTGGATTCCCCTTGTGCCCCTGCTTCCTCCCATCCCATTCCCTGGATTCCCCTTGTGCCCCTGGTTCCTGCCATCCCTGCCTGGCGCTGGGGTGGTTTGGGGGATCCAGGACCTGACCTGCTACATAAAACGGCACTGACCACTCTCTCCTGTGTCACCAGGAGTGACAGCACAAAGCAGCACAGCCCTTCCTCTATGGACTCTCATAAAACCCCAGAACGGTTTAGGTTGGAAGACCCTTAAAATCCATCCAGTGCCACTCCTGCCATGGCAGGGACACCTCCCACTGTCCCAGGCTGCTCCAAGCCCCAATGTCCAACCTGGCCTTGGGCACTGCCAGGGATCCAGGGGCAGCCACAGCTGCTCTGGGCACCCTGTGCCAGGGCCTCCCCACCCTCACAGGGAAGGATTTTTCCTACTTTAACTTTTGAGCATAAGAAATGTGCCTCAGGACAGGCAGCTCAACTGAGCAGAAACACCTTAATGAGAGAATTAATCCTGGGCTTTGGAAGCAAAACCAGAGAACTGCGTGCACATAAAGCAGCTTCTCCTTTCTGCTCCTCTCTGTAATGGGAAAAGTAAAGTGTTCAAGAAATAATTTCCCAGCTTGGCTGAGCGTTAAGGAACAGCACTTTCTGTGTAACAAATACGCGGTGCTGTGGATTTGTAACGGAACAGGAGGTGGCTGAGGCACTGAGATGAGAGGAGCTGGGCCAGCAGCCAAAATTTGGGTTCTGCTGGTTGTGTTCCCAACCAGGAGCAACAGGAATTAATTCCTGACTTGGTGTATGTGAGGACAGAAAAGCAAAACACAGCAGCATGGGCAGGATCTGGGGGCTGGCTGCAGTCACCCGTCTTTCTTCGATTGTTTTTCTTCATCTGGTCTGTCTAGAGCTGAAAATTCGTAGGGATCTTGAATCACAGAAGTCTTTGGGAGTGGAGGGAGATGGATTTGCAGCCTGAGGAGGAAGACCCCACTCCTTCAGTGCCTTTTCAAGTGTTCTCTTCAGCAGGAGCTGCCTCAATCACACGTGGAACAGCAGAACCACAGGGAAAAACCTAAATGCCCAAATAATCTGTGCCTCTAATGGTTATTCCATATTATTTGTAAGATTTTAAGGCATTTTTCTTTATCTCCCCAAGTTTCTATCCAAAACTACCAGGGACAAGCACTCTCGAGAGCATCTGCAGGGCTGAGGTGGAGGGAGAAGGTGAAATGCAAGGGCTGGAGCTGCAGCAGTGGCAGTGAATGTTGCCTCGTGTGACCTACAGCTCTGAGCCACCACAAAAACTTCCCTCACAGCCAGTTCTGAGTCAGAAGTTGGGAAGATGTGAGGAAGTTCAAGTCTCCTTGTCCAGGGAATTTGATGGCAGCTCATAAAGGCCTCTGACCCCAATAAAATGGGTCCTTAAATGTCTGAGAAGTCTCACAAATAGCAAGGCAGGAGGGGCAATAAAAAAAAAACCCCAGCCAGCCAGAACCTCTCTGAAGGAGCAAGAAACCCTCATTTTAAGTGAAAATAGATTTTATACTCTGACTAAGTCATATTGGGGTGAAATAATGCATATTTGAAAGTTGCCATTTCTCAGCCTGCTCCATTACTTCCTTAAGGTTCACTTATTCCTTATTCCTCCCTGGTACCAAGAGACATTTAATGAAGTGCTGGGCCTTCAAATGACTTTCTCCAAATAGCCAAGTCCTGCTGAACAATCTAAAATGGGAGGGTTTTTAACTGGGACCTTGCTCTGGAAATATTTCAGCCCAGGAATAGTCCCACTGCCCTTCAGCCTGTGCTTTCCTACACACAATTCTCCTGGATTTATCTTGGGAATGTGGGGGATCAGTGGGGCTGGTTGGAAAGGATGTGGAATTTTTATAGCCCAGTGCATAAATAAGAAAATGGGAAAATCCCATTTAATAATTCTTTCCACACTCCAGCATCGCTGTTCAAGATGTTCTTCTCACAGGATATATTTTGACAGTACTTTGCTCAATTATTTAATCACATTAATAGCTGCGTGTTTAAAGCATAAATTGTGTCATTTCCCCCTTGAACTGTATTTTGGTGTGTTTAGCTCTTCAAAAGTTCTGAAAGAACACGGTGTAAAGGTGTGGCTCTCTTGGATTTTTTTCCTCGGTGCCAGAATTTCAGAGGCTGCAATTCTCTGCTTTCTCACTGTTCCCACATAACTCCTTAACCCCCCTCTGCCTCCTGACAGCCTTAAGATTTAATTTTAAAATAGGCCTGGGATTGTTCTTTAATTTAAATCTTTAGAACTATTTCGAGAGGGGGTTGAAGATTCAAAGTTGCTATAAATACCTGCTTCAGGAATCACTTACATTGGTTTTAGGGTTCTCATAAAAACCAAACTTTTCACTGAAACGTTTGAAAATGATAACACTTTTTTGGTTTGTTTTTTTTTGTGGAAAACTGCTTCTTGGCCAACTTTTAAATAAAAATCATTTTCAAGAACACCAAGATCATTTAATCACATCTAAATCTTGTCCTGATACATGAATCTGTGGCAGAATTTTGGCTAAAAGGACTATTTGGTGTACTCAGAGCTCTCCCTTTCTCCAGCAAACTCAGATTCTTTTGATAAATATCCTTCCCTGTGAGGCTGGACTCTGAATGTGAAGACAGGCAGAGAAGGATTTCCACATTTAAGTAGAAATGATACAAATTAGGGATAATTTTGCCCTTTTTTGTCGAAATGGGCTTTGTTTCCTCTCCCCATCAAACAATATTTCACAGAGGTCCTCCAGGGTTACACCTGGCATGAGGAAAACGTGGCTGAAAGGGTTTAATTTATCTTGAAAATAAGATCCAGTAGGTCACTCTGACAGGAAAGCCAGCCAGGGAGGGATGGTTGATATAAAACTTTATGGAACATGAAACGGGCTTTAATAGCAACTCTGTAAAGTCTTGGAAAAATCCGTCTCTGTGGAGGGGCAGAGCCCTGTTTTTACGGGGCTTCCATGGGTGGCAAGGCCATGAAAGCGTTGTGTGTGAGGGAAGAATTAAAAATGGAATTGAACATGGTCCATAAATCCCTGAGGATCCAAAAGCTGCGCTCTGGGTACGAATTCCTGCTGGGAAAGGTTTCCCTGGGAGAGTTCCACTGGAAAGGTCGGCAGTAAATAAACTCTGGCACCTGCAAATCTCTGGGCTGGTTCGGGCCTGAGGTGGGATTTACCCCTGACCTGAAGTTTTCCATCACTTGATCATCAGGGCTGCGTTTCCCAGGAATTCTCCACCTCTCTTTTGTGATTCAGTGAGTCTGTGAGCTCAGGTTTACATTTAGGTGGAGTGGCAATACCTCATTTTTTTTTTTCCAGGAGTGAAAATGTCCTCGTTTCAGATCAGATGAGGAGATGGGATGAAAGCCTTTTCTAATTCTGAAAGGAATCACTCTTTTTAGGCCAGTCTGTTATTAATCATAAAGATGGATGTGTACAAAAGGAGATATTTTTACATCTATACTAAAATTCTGAAAATCCCACAGTGACAAATGGCTCTTAATAAGAGGAGGATATAAAGGGGGAGAAAGCAAAGAGAAATGTTAAAAATGAAGCCTCATGGCAGCTCTGAGGGGGCCGAGGCAGAACAAGGATTAAAACTCCACAATTCCAGCTCTTATTAATTAATTTACCAAATAACTGCATCATATTTAACAAAAAAAAAAAAATCTACTTTTTAGGTGTGTGGAGAGAAACAACTCTCCTCTGGGAGTGCTTGATTCCGCTGAAAATAAATCTACACAACAGAAACCTCTGTTTTGCAAAGTGTGAAATAGTTTCCAGAAGACAGCAATAAAACCTGGGAAACTTCACACAAAGCAGTATTTTATGGGAATGCTGCTGAAGCTGACGAGGAAAAATTTCACCACAGAAGAAATACCCATTATTTCACCGAAAAGAAATTCCTGTTTCTTACAGGAGAGAGAAATTCCTGTTCCTCTCTCTGGACCAGAGTCCCAGAAAAACTAGGACATGTGTAAAGGAAATATCTAAATAAAGAGGATTCATATCCAGGGAAAGGTCTGAACCTCTGTCAAAATAATCTGACGAAAGCAGCAGCAGCACTGATTGTGTTGGCAGGGCAGAAATGCAGAAGATTTGCTTTCTACGAGAGAATGCATCAAGATTAAGAAAAATCTGCCTCAAATTCTCATTCTCAATTAATCAATTTTGTCACTCAGAAATAAAATAAAGGTGGATCCACTTTCCTGAGAGGTGTTGCTGCCAAGTATGGCCAGAGCTGACTGAAAAAAGCTGAGGATTCCAAATTTGTGAGGTCTGGAGATCAATAAATGTAAAATAGTTTAGCAAAAGATGTATTTTTGTGTATTTTAGCCTCCCCCATGGGCTCATTCCTCAGTGGGAGAGAAACTTCTGGCAACCTTTCCATTCTTATACATCACCGACACCCCATTTTCCCTCCACAGCTCTGTGGAATTTTCTTCTTCCTCAGAGTTATGAAGCACCAGGGATCGAAATGGAATTTTAAAAGCATGGGGATATAGGAAAATTCAGTTTAAATGGAATTAGGAATCGTTTCACTTTGATGACAACGACAAAGACTTTTTGGAAGTAAGTTTCAGATGCGATGTGGCCACTTTGGCCCTCAGCAGGGAGGCTGAGGGCCCTAAAAAATCACCGAGCTCATCCTCTCACCCTGAATATTTCCCTAAAAAGCCCAAATTTTCATTCCCTGCCTTTCCTCCTGAAACCCAGCTCCCTGGACCTCACCCCACGCTGATTTATCTTCCTTCCAGAGGCATCTCCTGCACAGCCCGGGTGGATCCTCAGCTCTTGCCCCGTGTTTGTTGACTTTGTGGGAGCGGGAGCTGAGCACACCCCAATGATCCTTTTGAAGCTCCCATCCCTGCTGGAATGTTCTTTTGCATATTCCAGGCCTGGTGCACGATTCCCTGTGGTTTCAGCAGGAGCTGGAGGAAGGTTTCGTGCTGCAATGATTTAGAATTACCTGCTGCTCTCTGAAGAGCCCTTTCAGTCCTCGTCGTTGCTGGGCTGAGTTTTGTGGAGGCTTTGGGATTCCCTCAGTGCTGGGGATGGAATGAGCTGAATCTTCCTGGAGAAGGGATGAAGCATTTCTGGAGCGTGTTTATTCCCACTCTTCACAACTCCCGAGCTGAATGAGGAGAGGAGAGGGAGCAAGAGGCAATGGCAGCGGGAGGGAATGCGATGTCCCCGAGCAATGGAAAATCCCTGATTCCCATCCTGAGCCCCTTTGCTGTGCTGTCACTTTCAGCAGGATATTCTGAAGGAATTTCCTGCAGATTAATGACAGGAGCAACAGTCTCAGGGTAGTTTTTTGAATGAATTATCTGGTTGAGAATCACAAAATACAATCCCAGACTGGTTTGGGTTGAAGGGACCTCACAGCTCATCCTCTGCTGGTGGCAGGGACAACTTCCATAGCCCAGGTCGTTCCAGCCTGGCCTTGGACACGTCCAAATGTGCTTTGTTTTTCTTTGAAAGTCCTGTTAATAAATTCTTCCACAGCATTTGACAGAGCTGTGCTTGTTAGGACTATCATGATTTGCTGTGCAGGTGTAAAACTGTCATAAAAATGCTGCTATTTATTTACTAGAATAATAAAATGTCTTTCTTACTGCTTCAGTCAGTTCTTGTGTGCTGAAGGTCTGTGAGATAGCAAGGGTGGTATCAGCCCTGATTTAAAGTAAAAATACAGAATGATCCTGGAAATTAGAGAACAGCAGAACCTTGGTCTCAAGAATTTCCAGTTTAATCAGTCTCAGCTCTGCTGGTCACTCATGGTTTTGTATCTGCACCATTCTAGATTTTAACCTGTTTTAGGCAGCTTTTCCTTCCCGGGTAATTTGTTTTACCCCTGAAACAGCAGCAGTTCTAAGGTGAGTGATGGGGAAGAACGGATGGGGATGAATATTGGTGCCAGCTCGGAGAAACCAGAGGGAGAAAGCAGAGCCCAGCTGTGCAGGAGCACACGGCTCCCCTGAGCTCTTCTGTTCCCAAGCAGCCCATCCTGAGCCCAGGAAGGCAGCTGGAATTCCGCCAGGCGCTGGAAGCAGGCGCAGGGGAGCTCGGGGTTTCCCAGCTGCCGGAATTCACCGGGCAGCTTTTATGGGACACTCGGTGACACGAGCTCACCTTGCCTCGAGCTGGAATAGGCTGTGCCTGATGCTCTGCGCCAGTTCCGCGCACATTCCATGCACATCCCTTGTGCACATCGCAGCTCCGTGCTCTTCCCTGCCTTAATTAACCTTACGTTAATTACCTGTCTTGATGCGGAATTAAGGAAGCTCCTGGACTGGTCCGGCCGGGTGTGGGAAGCTGTGGGAAATGGGGTGACTCTCGCAGGCAACAATGTCCTAATTAAACTCCGGGATTTGCATTACAAACAGCAGCGAGTCAGCCCCATCAGTGGAGCCCAGATAAATCCCTTATCGAGTCCCATTCCTTATCCAGTTTCTGTGGGGTGTCCTGCAGCCCCATCCCAGGCGGGAATCCCTCCGGACAAACCTGCTCTCCGCAGCATCGCTGGCACATTCTTTCCAAGAACTGGGCAGTTTTTCCCCTTCCCAAGGACAGGGGTGGATGTTCTGTGAGTTCCTTGTCCTCCCACTCCTCAGCAGCACCAGGAATAGGGCAGGATTTAATTTTAATTTTGACTTCTTGCAGTCTATAGGCGTGAGGCAGAGAGATTCCAGGCATTTTCAGCTTGGTTTTCTATGGAAACAAAGCTGATTTTCTTTCATTACCCCTCTCTCTCTGTACATCCCACACTTTTCATCCCCTTGACCAATTTCAGGGAAGCTGGGAAAAGAAATACTGATCTGTAAAGGGTGTAAATTTTGTCAGAAGAGATGACCAGGAGGAGAAAAGCAGCTTTATTACATAATCCTTGCTGGACAGCAGAGAAACCCCACAAAACACAACCACTCTGCTCTTATTAGACATCAGAGAATCCCATTATAAGGCACGAAATAATAGGGGGGGAAAAAATCATTATTTCTACATATGGAGCTAATCTGTTAAATTCTGTATAAACCCGGAGCTGCTGCTTTTCCATATAAAAATCTTCACACCGAAATGGGGAGGTTGGTGATTGCCTTTGTAATTTGAATATTTCTGCTTTGTTTTGGTAATTTTCCCTTGCTAAGAACAATTGCTGTGCCACGGTGTCACTTTTATATGGTTGGGTTTGAATTTGCTTGGCAGCAAAGGCAAGGGAGAAGCAGTAAAATGAGATTCTGAAATCCAATTGTGTGGGGAACATGATCAAGAGACCTGAAACAAGGGACAAAGTGCTATTGGGAGAGCCTCATTTCTGCTCTTCAGGGTAAGATCTTCGCAAAAAAATTGCTTTTTTAATGTATTTCCAGTCATCCATCAAAGGCAGAACATGGTTTTGTCTGGGATTTTTTCTTGTCCTTGTTGCTTTTTAAAATTTTTGAATATTGTTTAGATTATTTTTTCACCGTGTGTGGAAAAAAAAAGCATGTTAGAGCACGTAATAAGATAAAATTGCTTTAAAAGGTAGGGATTTCAGGGAAATCCTGTATTCTGAGCGAAGCTGTCCACACCTCAGTATGCACTGTGAAAGTCATTAATGATTCCTTATCTCCCCGTGGGATATCAGCCAGGAAAAGCAGCAGGAGCAGCTCAGGAAGCAGGAGCAGAGGATGCCTGGGGGTTTTCCACTCCACCATCCAAGCCCTGCTTGGGAATGGATCCCGCTCATCCCACCCTCAGCACGGCTCTTTCCCAATGGATCTCAGCTGCCAGGTAAAACTTCGGGAACGCTGTTGGAGCTAAACAAACCCACACAAATCTCACTGCTTGGTTTCAGCTGAGGGAATTCGTTGTTAAAAGTGGACAGTTACTGAAAAGACTGGAAATTTCTGTGTGGTTTCGTACTTGGGAGCGATGGAAGGATCACCTGAGTTGTCTTGGCTTTTCTGCAGAGGGTTTTGGAGAGGATTCAGGCAGCGTGGAGGTGCCAGCCCTGCCTTCAGCTGCCCTGGGCTTTGGTGCTGAAGGATTCAGAAGAGGCTGCTCCACCTGCCAGGGAAGCTGAGGAACCTGGAGTAGGGATATCGTCCCACCAGGAGTGTGGCCACTGTGGGGATCAAACCCTGAATACATTGATTTTCACCTAAAAACACCTTGTGCCACCCCAGCCTTCCAGACTCCACTGCAATCCATGGCTGGGAAAGCCTGGCTGGAAGCAGGAACTGCTGAGGATCCTCCCTCTGAACGACAAAGGTTGCACATGGAGCATTTTGACTGCTGCTGCCTGGGGCAGTCCTTCAGCATTTCCGGATTTTCTAGGGAAGGGGGAGAGTTTCTAAAGAGAAAACTTGATTTTGTTGAAAAGCACGAGGGGGAAAACCAAAAGGGCGAGGGAATAGGGCAGGGTTTGCTCCCAGGTGAGCTCAGGCCGTGTTTAGCAAGGAAGGGAGGAAACGTGAGGCTCAGACATTGCTTGTGGCACATCATCCCCAAACGAAGCTGATTCACATTTGGAAATGATTTGGCTGCAGGCAGATAGTTTAGAACACCATCTATTATGCAAATTCTTTCCTAATTTTCTTGCCCAATTAGATCATTCAGATGCCTCAAGCAGTTGCGGCCTGCTCTTATTTTACAGCTTTTCTGAGGAAAAATCCCCCTCTTTTCCTTACACAAACCTTGTCCCCACATTCCCTCCACCCTGGGGTTTCTGGATGAGATGTGGGAGATGCAGAGATTGGGAGCTGTTTGAAAATGATTCTAATCAGAGGTTGCAAAAGGAGGAGGTGGCTTCACTGCAGACTTTCCTGTGCCACATTTTTGTGGCTGCTTAACTCTTGACACCATAATTCTGCAGCGACATTAAATTGCCCCGAGTAGGAACTAAAAGCCCCACAGGGGCAGAGGTGTTTTGGGAGGTTTGAAATGAGAGAAGGCACTAATTGTAAATATTTTTTGCCTGGTGTGTTCCTCCCTGCTGCAGCCCTTGAGCTCGGGCTCAGCTCCAAGAACTCAGGTGTCCTGAGCGTGGTGCCAGCCAGAGCTGGCCCTGTTGCATAAATCGGAGTCCTGTGGCCAGAGGAGATTTCAGCAGTCGAGGAGGAGGGCGGGGAGTGGAGGACACGCTCTGTAATTGAGGATCAAAGCTCCTGCTTTCTGCCTCTCCGTCCACACAGGAGCTGCTCCCTGCAAAGGGCAGCAGAGCTCCGCAGCATCCCCTTCCCGGCCGTGTCGGGGCACGTGGACAGGTGAGTTCTGCTTTGTACAAGCCCAATTTTTCATAGGGAAAGTCTTTCTTCAAAGTCACCTGGTGCTGCATTTGATGGGAAGAGGGCTCAGGTGTAACCTGATTTAATAAAAACGGCATGGAATGGGCAGAAATGGGATATTAATAGGGATATTGCTAAAAGTCATTATTAATATTTCTAACGACAGAAGCATTTGTTTAGCTCACCTGTCAGGAAGAGAAGAGGTGGGGAAGCTATGGAAGCAGAATGTGTCTAAAAACTTTGGGAAGTGGCTTTTTTAGGATAAAATCCCACTCTGTTTGGAGCCATGGAGTTAATTGTATGTAATTTCTGAGGGATAAATTTCTTTCCACAGATCTTGACACCACCAGGAGCTCTTTACTTCCCAATTAAAAAGTGGGGAAATCAGAGTTTTTTGTTTGTTTCCTCTTATCTACCAAAGGACAGGAAGTGCCAGTAGGTGAAATGGTTCTGTTTTCCCTCTTCCTCTGCAGTTCTGTGTCCTGCTGATGACATAATGTCACACTCAGTAACCATTAGCATTGATTTATTCTTTAAAATAAATCTGTTTATTACTGATAATTTTACATTTATATATTATATAGTATATATTGTATATTATATATTATATAGTGTATAGTATATAGTATATAGTATATATTATATAGTATAGATTTATTATTATTGTTATTATTTATAGTTCATTCTGGCAACAGATCAATTCAATCCCTGCTGCAGAAAAAGCTGGATAATCTGGATATAGATTCCTTTTATTGGAATTCTGTCTGTGTGGTGTTCTCCATGCTCTCACTTTGCACCTGGGACTTCCAGCAGCAACTGGAGCATGAGACATTAAATCCAATGTGCAGAGGTAGAAATCAGCCTCGTAGCAAATTCTGTGTCAAAATCCACAGGTGGGGAGGGAGAGAGGCTTTAAAGTGATTTTTGATTAAGCTGCCCCAACAGAGTCTTGGGTAACCCAGTGCAAGGTGAAATTCTGGCAGAGTTTGGCCCGGGGAATGGAATTGCCACAACTTTTGGGTGAAAAAAGATCTCATGGAGCCTCCTTGGCGAGCGATGGTGCAATGTGAGGTTCCCATTTCCATGCCTGCCCATCCTTTGTCCCACAGGAGGCTTTGGGGAGCGGGGATGGATGTGAAGAGGAGCATCCCGAGCTACCTGTACTGGCTCTTCTGCCAGTTCGAGCTGATCACCTGCAGTTACCTGATGGAGCCCTGGGAGAAGGTGCTCTTCTACTCCTTCAACCTGGCCATGGCCGGGCTGCTGCTCTACACTGCCTACGTCTGCCTGGCTTTCCACCTCAGCTCGGCCTTCCAGCTCCTCTGCAGCTTCCTGGGGAACCCACGGGAAAATGCTCTTTCTGTGGTGAAGTAAAACCAGCAGCAACCCGACTTTAGGGTCAAAGAAGTGTTTTCCTGAACGTCCCATTTTTGTGCAGGAGCAGGTATGAACTCTGCTTTCTTCTCTCTTCGTGTTCTGCTCTTACAGCAAATTATTTTGCCAAAACAGCTCCAGTCAATCCCTGTTTTTACTGTTTGCTTCTTCAAGAGCTTTCAATTTTAATGACCCACTGGAATTACAGAGCTGGGATCGGGACAGGAACAACCCCCCTGAAGATTTTATTATTCCAGGGGAAAGGAACAACCCCCCTGAAGATTTTATTATTCCAGGGGAAAGGAACAACCCTCCTGAAGATTTTGTTATTCCAGGGGAAAGGAACAACCTCCCTGAAGATTTTATTATTCCAGGGGAAAGGAACACCCCCCCTCCCCCCGCCCTGAAGATTTTGTTATTCCAGGGAAAGCTGCTTGGACATGGAGAGTTTTCGTCAGGAGAAATGATTTGGTGTGAATTTGTTCCTGTCTGCCAGAAGAGATGTGCACACAAAAATCCTGGAGGAGGGGGAGCTGCTTCCCTGAGCTTGCTGTGCATTTATGGAATGATTTCAGTATTTATTCAGTCTCCTTGATTGTTTTATACAATGAATTACTTGACTGGGTCCTTATCATGATGCAAATAATGCAGTTGCTTCATTAAAAATGTGAGGATGTGCTGCTATGAAAATTCATGATGAAATTCTGATTCTTGGGCTTTTTAAAAACAGATCATTTTTGGTTTGCTTTTAGAAGACATGTATCTTGTAGAGAACATGAAACTACAGATTCCCTTGTGGTCGGGTTTCAGCTGAAAATAAAACCCCTAAAAACCGTAAAAATACAATGTCTCCTTTTTTCCTAACCCTTTATTCCCTACTTTTCACCTTTGACACTCTCCCTGTTGAGCAGCATCTGAAACATGAACCCCTGAGACTGTAAATAACGTGCTGGCTTTGGCTGTGACTGCTTTTGCTCCAAATTCCATGCCTTTTTAGCCTTAAAACCCCAAGATTCCTGTGCTGCCAGCTTCCTACAGTGGACAGGAGCTGCACTGGGATGAGTTTGGGAATGAGAATCGGGGTGTGGAATCCTCAGGAGATGAAGGGAGTAGAGCAGGGCGCACAGGGTGACACAAATCCACACTTCCACACCCACACTGAGGTGAGTTTTGGGACTTTTCCCAGGCTCCTGGAATGCCCTCTCCTTCCAGAGAATGGGATGTTGTTGTAGGTGGCAATGCAGTGACTTAGGGAGTGAGGCTTGATCACAGGAGGTGACAAAACAAAGTGAAGACGTTCACGATGTTATTTGTCACCTCAACATGAGATTCAGCTGCTTTCCCAGTTTAAATTGAAGGGGAAATCAGGTAGGAGATGGAAATAATTTCTCTGGGAAAATGAGGGCAGCCGTGCTCAAACTCACAAGCGTTTTAACAGTGCCCAGGTATCTCTAAGTTTGTAAAAAAAAAATCGATTTAATACTTTCAAACTTTAATACAATTGGATGTTTTATTAAAGTAATGTAATGGTTGAAGTAGTAATGAGTGTAGATTTGCTTTCATGCTTGGTCAGTATTATATTTACTGATAATTATCAATATAATTTGTATTTACTGATGTTTGGGAACAGAAGGGGGAACACCCAATATTTTAATTATGCCACTCATTAGATTATTTATGGAGACAGTGATTTTTTTCCAGCCTGTGAGTCTCTAATGCAGGGAAATACAGGCAGTACTTTGCATTATAGGTGCAAAATATCTATTTCTCAATATGTAAATATCTCTTTCTCAACATGTAACTATCTCTTTCTCAAGATGTGAGCCCAGGGCAGGAGCAGGTCACTCTCAGCTCCAGCAGAGGATTCCACACGGACATCCCGAGCATTTGTGGGCATTCAGGAATCCCACATGAGGCTGGAGGAGCAGGAACTTTACCCTGGGCCTGTTTGTGTTTCTTGCTGCCTCTCCCACAGGGTGTTTGTGGTCACCTCCAGTGCTTGGTGCCTCTTTTGCAGCAGCCAGGGTGGGATTGTGCCTGTGGAGAGCTCTGCTCCCATCCCCAGATCCCAGCTGGGCTGGGGGAACAGGAGAGAGCCAGGAAAGCACCGAAATCCAGCAGAGGAAACAAGGGGCCAAGTGGCAGCTGGGCCTCCCCACAGCTCCTGGTTCATTTTCCTGCTCACACCCTTTTCCCTGCCTGTCCCAATACTCCAGGATTTAAAGGATTACATCCAAATTCCAGTTGCCATTCGAGTTTCCAACACTCTCTGCCTGGGCAGGTTCCTGCTGGAAGCACCAGGAGCCCAAGGAGCTCCAGATTTGTCAGGTCAGGCCTGGGCAGGCTCAGCTGGGAATGGGATCAGGATCAAGCATGGCTGGAGCTGTGTCAGGGGGGTTTAGGTTGGACATCAGGGAAAGGTTCTTATCCCAGAGGGTGCTGGGCACTGCCCAGGCTCCCCAGGGAATGGGCACGGCCCCGAGGCTGCCAGAGCTGCAGGAGCGTTTGGACAGCGCTGCCAGGGATGCCCAGGGTGGGAATGTTGGGGTGGAACAGGCTCTTTCCACATTTCTCCACATTTTTTTCCATCAGCAAAATTTGTCCCAGCTCCACAGGCTGCACTGAGTGGCCACAACACTTCAGGTTTTCTCACTGATGCTAAATGTTCCAAGCCTAAATTAATGAATGCAAGGCTGAAGCGGGAAGCGTTTCAAGAGGAACAGGAAATGGGATATTATTCCCTGCACGCCCTTCTCTGAGGACACCAAGGTCAGCTGTGCCTGTCCAGGGGAAGTTTCTGTCCTGTGGTACTAAAAAAGGAATGCAAGGATGACACTCGGCACCGTTCAGATCCCTGCCATTTGAAAAGGAAACAATTAAATTGCACAACTTAACCCGCACAGGTTCAGCAAGAGTGGAAAATAAAGAAGAAAATAAGAACCAGCTGCTAAAATCAAGCTGCTCGTGCTGCTCCCCAGGAACCCTTTGATGTTTGGAGCCAGAACACATCCTGGTGGATTCCCAGCACCCTCATTAGGAGGGATTATTATTGCAGGACTTTCACACCTTATCTCCCATTAATCTGTGTTTTATCGATCCCAAGAGTTTGCACCTCCTAAAGGCACTAAAGATGATTCTGTTTGTGTGGAATTTTACCCCCTCTGCTGCTGATCACTTTAGGAGTTTCTAGAAGCTTAAGAGAAGTTCTTACTCCTTGTTGTTACTGCCATTGTTTTGCACTACAACATCTGCACTTTGCTTTATTTACAACCACGTGTAATTGCAGTTCTTATCTCGGCTGTTCACTACCTGGCCTGAAAATCCTGCTTGTAAAATGAACCTGTCAGCACCTCCCGGCCTCTGCATCCCACAGGACATTCCCACCTTGCAGAGATTTGGTTAGAGCAGGGCTGGGTTTCCAGCAGATCTGTTTGCTGCTCCAGAGCTGACCTTAAATTACTCCGTCCTGCTTGGCTGCAAGTTTCTGCTTCACTTTCCTGCTCAGCTGAAACTGCTTCATGCAACAGTTGAGTTCCAGTCTCCCTGCGACAGCAAATTCCTTCCTCCTCTCCTGCTGACATTTCCAGTACAGAGTGTACACATTATACCAAATAGGATCTATTTAGATCTTTTTCTAGGTGTTTTTTGCAGGGATAAAGAGAATTTGGAAGGTGAATGTTTCCTGACAGGGCCAAGGCTCTGCCTCTTCTTTTCCACCTCTTCCTCCTGCCAGAGCTCCTCTCTCAGGCTGTGTCAGTCTGGGGGTGCTGGAGCACTCAATCAGTGTTTGATTTCTGCCCTTGCTCCAATCCCTTTGGAATCACCACATAAAAACCCCCCAGGAGAGGTGTGATCCACCTCAGGGAGCAGCTGGAGCATCCAGCTAAAGCAGAGCCGTGCTGGCTTTGGATCTAAACAAAGTGCAGGCAATTGTTTAAAAATTATTTTAAAAAAATTCTAAATCTACTTTAAAAGAATTTGGTTTTGAGATGAAATAATCTGGGATCCTGGCAGAGTCCAGGGAATTTCCTGGAGAAAAGGAGGCTCAGGGGGGACCTTGTGGCTCTGCACAACTCCCTGACAGGAGGGGGCAGCCGGGGGGGTCGGGCTCTGCTCCCGGGGAACAGGGACAGGAGGAGAGGGAACGGCCTCAGGCTGGGCCAGGGGAGGTTTAGGTTGGATATTCGGAAATTTCCTCATGGAAAGGGTGCTCAGGCCTTGGAAGGAGCTGCCCAGGGAGATTTGGAGGTGTCCAAGGAAGGCCTGGAGGTGGCACTCAGTGCCCTAGGCTGGAGACAAGGCAGGGATCAGGCCCAGCTTGGATTGGATGATCCTGGAGGGCTTTTCCAGCCTCAGGGATCCTGGGATTACCCATCGTGGAGGTTTCTTACTGCACCCCACCTGTCAGGACCACCTCTGGAAGCTTTATGTCCATACTACAGGAAGGGCTTTGGAAAAGTCAAATCCAACCTGGAGAAAACCTGGAGCAGCTGTGAATCCCCACATTTCAAAAAGCATTTCAACTCAGGCTGATCTTGTCAGAGAGTGGGAAAGGCAGGATTCCAGCCTCCTAAAACTCTGGATTATTTTCAGTGAGATCATTCACCTTTTAAGGAAAAGTCTAAGCCAAGCCCAGGACTCCAAAGGACTCCAAGGGTTTTCTCTTCCCCCACATTCCTGCTGGGTTAACTACGCCAAGCTCTCATCCCTCTGCATGAATTCCTTGCAGCAGTTCGGGGTTCAGAACTGCAGCCTTTCCATCTCAGCCCTGTCGTACAAAAAGGCAGGAATTGAGGAAGAGCTCCAAGGGTTAATCACCATCCCCAGAGCACAAAGTCTCAGCTGGGTGTGCAAACAACACCAAATACTTCACAGCTTCAGGAGCTTCTCACTGAGCACAGATGAGTTTAAAATTGGCTTTCAAGACTTTTCAGTCCTTGGTGGGGATTTGTGTCATCCAAAATGGTTTCACTTTAGAAAGCTGAATACTCAAGTTGCACAAAATCCCTTCAGTTTCTTGCTTTACCATCAGGCTTTGGTTTTGTCATGGAACTGAAACCCTGGCAAGTTTTAAACTTCATTTCCTCTCTCTGATGTGTCTTAACCACCTTCCCACCCTGTATTTAGGAGGAAATGCAGATTCTGACAGCAACAAGATTCTTTGTTCCACGATTACATCCTGGAATGAGCTACAGGAAACATTCCCAAATCCCTCTGGAGCCTCACTCCTTCTACCTGCTCTGGGAGGTGCAGCTGAAATAAATGGCCCTGAGTGGAGATGAATCTCCTGCAGAAGGAGCAGTTTGCTCATTAAATTAATGCACTGGCATTAAATCTTTCAACACCAACTTCAAAGCAGTTCTTGCCTTATTTTTCTTCAGCTTGGTGTTACTTTGAGTTTAAATATTAAGAACTGCATGGGCATAAAGAGTTTTTCCCGAGTTTTTAGCCAGCTTTTCCTTGGAGCAGCTCTTGGGGCCATGCAGGAATAGTGACATCAGGTGGACTCTCATGTTCAGCACAGGCACATCCCGATTTTTCTATGGACACTGCTGCAGGAGAGTGGGGAAGAGATGGGATTGTATCCATCTCCATCACTCCCTGCTGGGAGACAGGATGGAAACGGAGCCAGGCTCTTCCCAGTGGCATCCAGTGAAATGATGCCAAATCCCCAAAACCCAACAGAAGGAATCTGTACCCTTGTCTAACTTTTTAATGGAAAACCTCCTGACACAACATTCCTCTGGAATTCCCTATATTTAGGCTTCTTCCAAGAGTACGAGACTGAAATAACACTGATTTTGTTGGAAGGCCCCACCAGAGCAGTGTCTCAATTCCTCAGCTTGGAAGCTCCCAAAACTGGCCCAGGAGCTGTCCCTGGAGTGCAGCCAAGGTCAGGCACCTGGCCTGAGGCTAAAAGTGTTTTCCTATAAATATTTCACCTCAGCAATTCCCATCTGACCCAATCTTGGGACCCCTGCAGTTACATCAGGCCATCCACTCACAGATCCTTAAAGCAGTGACTGGTGAAATCATCACCTTAAGCTTTTCACCATCAACATACAAGACTTTTATCTAGAAAAGAAATTTAAAATTGAGTGTTTGCACCCCCCAATCCCCCTTTTCTGTGTATTTTCCCCCTCAGGTATCCAGCTTTTGTGCTGCAAGGTCTGATTTATACAACACATTTTCTTTCACCATTTTCTCTGAGCAAAACTCAAATCCAAAGTTCTGCACAGCTTCTCCCATGACTTTTCCAACTCAAAATTCATCGGGATCTGGGTGGAAATGCATCATTAAGGACTTCTGACTTAAAATTCTGAACAATTTCTGTTGTATAAAAGGATCTTTTTGTGGGTCAAGTCAGAGATTTTCAGGAAGAGCTGCAGGGCACGTGGCAGCTGTTATCCAGGAGAATTAATGCCTTTTGTTAAATCCCTTATCCAGTGAGAATATTGGCAAATATTAAATTTGCTGGACACTCCCTAAACCTCTTTGAGCTCCCAAAGGGACACTGGAAACTTGAGAACCTACAAAGAGACCCAACTTGGGTTCCGGGGAGCTGCTCCAGCCAAACAAATCCCACAAAACCAAGCAATCCTTAGATTCCATGGCTTCTTTGCCCAGCAGCACGAGATCTTCCCAGACAAAACTCCTGCTGAAAGGTCCATGAAAGCTTTTCCAGGCTGGCAGCAGAGCATGGAAAAGGGGAAAGGAAGAGGGAGATCTCCAGAGACAAACAGGATGAGACAACACAGCAAATATCCAACATTCCTGGGAGACTCCATGACAGAAACCAGGGAGGAGGAAAAGGATTGATCAAAACAGCACAGTTTAAACCCAGCTTTTATTACTCCCCCTTCACCTGCCACCAACAGGGAATTTATTATTCTGTTCTCTTTGGGCTTGCAGAGTGAAATTTCATTTTAAAGTGAACTAAAAAATGATGGATCAAAGTATCTGTAGAGGTTTTTAATTGTTTATGGCTGATTTATTAATGAATTGCTGTGCATGCTGCTCTTAATCCACTGATACAGGCATGGGATATAGTACAATACTCATCACACTCCACAGCATTTTCCAATCTTTCTGATCAAGAGCTTTCCTGGGAAGTTTTTTGTGTATAAGGGAACAGAAATTACAGTGTTGAGCTTCCCCAAAATATGAATGTATGGAATAATCCACCAATATCATAAAAGGCTTCAAACCATTGTGCCAAAAAAATGGGGAAAACCTTCCCCATGTAAGAGATTAAAGCTGTAACAGTAGGTAGGGACTATACCTAAAATCCAGCAAACTGGAATAAAATCTTTCCCTCTGCACATCCTTCCTGATGCAGAAATTGCATGGAAAGATCCCTCAGGGATGGGAGGAACTTGTGGAACTTCTATTGCAATGCTTCCACCAGAAATTGAACTTTAATTGCTGATTCTCTGCAATATTATCCATAAAATATTAATTCCAGGCCATTATTTTGGGATGCAGTGGGAGTTAAGTCACTTTTCCTGGCCTTGGGATGGTTAACGATGGTTTGGGGAGTTTTTCCTCCCCAAGGGAATATTTATTGCATTGAAGGCACTGTCCTCACTCTGTCAGCATTTCTGCTCCCTCCCCTCCAGTGGCGTCCTGGGAAATGTGGAGATCCTCCAGCATTTCAGCCAGGCTGATCCGTGGAGCTCCATCATCATCTGTGTCGCTCTCCACTGGAATATCTGCATCTAAAAACACACAGAAAAACCAGCTGAGCACAGAAAACAAACCCCAAAGCACCTCAGCAACCCCAAGGGAAAATGGGGGGAAAAAATCAAACCCACAACCCCAAAACAACCAACAAGCAAAAAATTCCTCCTAAAATCCCAACAGTCCCCTCGTGGAAAAAAATGAATTCTGCATCAAATCCTTCACCCAGCAGAGATTTGGGTGCAGGAGGAAAGTTCTTTTTCTCTCTCATGTTAAAGGCAAGGAAACAAAACCCATCAGGTGAAACACACCTGTGAAATACTTTACAGCATTTCTCCAGGCGTGGGTAGTTTGGAGAATGCAAATACAGAATGTCAGTGACAATATCTTCCCTCACACATGATTTAAACATGATTTAGTTACACCCAACAAAGCAGTTAAAAAGGCCTTACTTCTGTAAATGTTGACATTCTTCCTGATGGTCTCATCCTCTTCCAGATCTTCCAGGAAGTCCTGGTATTGTCTGTGAAAGATGTGGGATGCATTTACTCACTTTTCCTTTGGATTCATGGAAATTTATGGAGCACAGTAAAATCACAGAAACCAAGCCCATCAGACCTGAGAGCATTCCCCCACTTCCAACTCATTCCTGCTGCTGTTTTATCCCCACCTATTAATTCTCAACTCGTTTAATTTCCCCGTGCTCATTTATCTCTAATTTTCTCCTTTTTCCCACTCAGTTGGAGGTTATTTAGAAGCTGCTGCTGCTGGAGCAGCTTTGTCATTGAACAAACCCCTGCAAAGGGCAGCAGATACTGAACCTTTCATCATCTGTGTCCGTGGCTTCCCTGTCCCTTTCCAGCTCCTTCAGCTTCCAGTTCCTGCGGCGCTGCCGCTTGCTGCGGTCGTAGCTCTTCTTGATCAGCACCTGCAGGGAAAAGCAGCTCCTTTTTCACCTCCCAAAATCCCAAATCAGCACCCAACTGCACACTTGGGCATCTCAAACCAGCTGGACTGGCACTCAGCAGTGTTATATTGAATTTGTAAGGAATTTGTCAGTTAAAATGTTTCCAAACACTTGGAAAATGTTCCTGAAGAGACAAATACTCACTGGGGTTATAAAACAGTTTTCACCACCCAGTGGTTGGCAATTGGAACAAAGCCAACCCCAACAATAAATGTATTATTTAATCATCACTCAAATATTTAAGAAAATAATCCTTAAAAATTGTATGATCCTCCAATTTCACTGTTGATATCCTCTCTTCCTTAAGGCACTGTTCATTATAAAATCATATTCCCTCCTAGCCCTGGGTAATGGAGAGAACTCTGGACAGAGAAAGGGATTTTCTTACCACATCAGGAATATGTTGGGGGTTCATCTTGTTGGCAAATTCATCATTTAAATTGCAGTTGGCCAAGTCGAACCTAAAATAAAAACTGGGGTTTTATTCTGCTTTATGAAAAAAATTACCTCAGTGTGTCATGTTTGTATTAAAGGGCAGCACAGAGCAAGGTGCAGCTCCTAAGGAAGATAAATATTTCCAGATGAAGGCAAACAAATAAAAACCCACATTAATGTGCAGCTTTTATAAGTCTGAGCAGCTGCTGTTCCCAAATCCTGTTCTGCTGACACTTCTCAACCTCTGGAATCCAAATTGCAACATCCCCTGAGGTTCTGCTGGGCTCACAACATTCACATTTAAACCTTTTTAGGCATCACCTAATTTACCTAATCTTACAAAAATTTCACGTTTGTTTTCACTGTGTATGATATCCATTAGCAAACAAATAATGAATTGGTATTTTAAAAATCCTTCCCATCTATTTGTGCTTAAATTGTGATTCCAAGCTGCACTCTGAAGGCAATGCCTCAGCTCTCTTATTTCTCACAATTTTCGCATGAAAACTCCTCCTAGAATAGAGATTTCCTGGATTAGGCTCAGGATGATTCCACCCCTTTTGCTGCTTTCATTTTGAAATCAGAACAGTTCAACACTTTCTTGACAACACATGAATTCAGTCATGAAATCATCATTTAATAGAAGTTTCAGAAAAGAAGAACAGACCCCAGGACCAGGTCCCCAGGATTCAGGATGTGCCCCAGGTGAGTACAGCAGAAGTATTGGTGATCCGTGTCCAGCTCCGAGGTTTTCCTGACCCAGGCTTCAGCCAGAGTGTGCTTTGGGAATGGAAAATAAAACATTCCTTAACCAAACCCAGTTTAACCCCAACTGATTTAAACTCCACTTGTCATTAAGCTTGTGTTGCTGCATCAAATATCCAATGTATTCCTTGCTACTTCTCATTTCTCATCTTTACAGAAGGCAGGAAAGGAAAATGCCAACTCCCAGGAATTCCCAAAGGCTGTTTCTATAACTAGATGCCTATTTTAGCTTTTAACTGAGAAGATTCATTAATTCTGATTAAAAAGCAATGCTTCTATACTCCAACAAAACCCATTCAGCAATTAGAGCTGCAAAGTTAACATCAAACATTTCAATAACCAGTAACAAGCAGAGTTTAAACTCTTCAAGAAGAATTTCTGGAAGTGGAACTCACATCCTGCCTGTGCCATTTCCAAACCAAACGGTCCAAAGGGTCCCAAGAAAAGCTTTTGCCAGTGGCCAGATCCAGAACAGCCCAGTCTGACTGTGCCAGGCAGATCCAGATCATGAATTCGGCTGAGCAGAAGGCCCAAAACATGAATTTAACAGAGAAATTCTCACCTTGTTTGATCGAGCCCCTGCCCCAGCACCTTTTTTCTTCTCGTGGACCCTGTTGATATCCATGATGATGAATTCCTCCAGCTGCTTGGGGTGGAACAGGCTGTTGAAGGGGTGACGCCAGTAGGTGTTTCCATCAATTTCAGCAACTGGGAAATGAGCAGGGAGAGAATTTCTTGTGAAAAAAGAACCATTGACCAAAATAAAGGCAACTGCCAGACACATTTTGTTCATCACTGTAACACAATTTTTTAGGACATGACCCATAAGAGCAGCAGATCTGTGACAGCCTTTACTCAAAGGAATGATTCCCTGGATCCCTCCTTTTAGAAGGATTCTGCTGGCTGAGCTCACCAGCACACACAGGCACAGAACTTCTGCAAGTGGCTAAACATTTAATCCAGATGCCATCTAATTTTAGAGGAATAAACCTGACACATGTAAGTGCTTAGCAGAGACAGGAAACATCCAGGAACTCAACACTGAGCCTGCCTGTTTTGCCCGGGATCCTATGGAAACCAAGCTTGGAGAATTATGTCTTAGTTCACTGTTAAACTTCTACTGTCCAGATAAATTTAACAACATTAAGGTTGAAAAATCCAAGATTTTGTGGAAACAAACAGACAATAATTGTGCCAGCAGAAGGATCAGGTGCTGAGAAAAACCCCAAACTTACTCTGCAGGGTTCTGGGGTCGATGAGGTGGATGGTGCTGGTCACTCTGATGCACACACAGATCTGGCTCATGTTCCCCAGACTCTGTGCCAGCTTTGGTGACAGACACACAACGTTGTCCTGCAAACCAACACAAAATAATTTACATTCCTATTTCAATCATTTTTAACCAAGTCTTTAGAAAAGACTGAAATAAAGTTTTAAACTTTGTATTTTTATTTTTGTAGCCCCGGTAACCTCTGCATTTCCCATGCAGATCCCTCCCCACCCCACAAACCCCACAATCTGGCCTCCATCTCCAAATCCCAATTCTTCCCACAACACCATGAAGATGAAGCACAGGGAAGCTACCTTGCATATGGGAACAATTTCCACAGAGAAAGTGCTTTTGTAGTTGTAGACATTACTGTGAATATCGTGGGAGATCAAACGTTGGGAGGACTTGGATCTGTAGAACATGAAAACAGAGTTTTCAGGAAACAAGAGGGACATCAGCTGGAACAGGAGACCCTTGGAACAAAGTGTCTCTGTTACAAATGCAAATATTAAGGAAATAGAGGTAAATTTTACCACCGCTACATGGAAAACATGGGATTTTTGTAGAAGGGATTTTGTCTGTTTTGATTAAAATACAGGTTCCTTACATTCTCGCTTACAAAATTAGTTAAAAATGAAGGATAAGGACATTTCCCCAAAGCTTCTGAGTACTCAAGGCAATAAACAGGAGTGCTGTACCTGGATGGAACTGTACACTGAAGGAAGTCCACCATCTTCTGGGCATGTTGCTTGGAAGAGTAATAAAAATCCAGGCCATCTGAAAAGAAAGGAAACAAATCCATTTCCAGCACTGTGGGTTTTTATCAAATACAATTCACAAGCCTTTCTCTGCACAGCTCCCAGCACACACACATGAAAACATCCATCATAAATCCAGGTTATTCTGCCTCCAGTCCAACAAAGGCACCCACTCACCGTGGATTTCTTTGATCCTTAGTGTGTTTTGGTGGAGCCTGTGCTTTAAAATCAGCTGCTCCAAATAGTAAAAAGTCTTCTTGTGCACAGTCTAAAACCAACCAAACACAAAAGCATCAAGGTTATTTAAGAACCATCAAGTGCAAAGCAGGATCTCTGAAAAATAAACATTTATATGAAGAGATCATCTAGAGAAGGAGCATCCAAGTAAACAAAAAGATTTCAGAGTGCTCTACTTCTACCAAATTATTTAAAGCTTCCATTTCTCATTTTTGTGTAACTGGTTGCTAGAGAGTAATCTATTTCCTTTAAAGATTTAAATATTTGTCCCACTGTTTCCAAACTACCTTAAAATACAGGAGGGTATTTAGTTATCCACACAAGATCCTCCTGCCAGAATAATTTAAAAGAATGTTAGTACTGGACAGCAGAAAGTTTTTCTAAACTGAGCAAGGAAAAAATCCAACAATCTTGAACACAAACATATCCCTGTGGCTAAGTATGAGTACATTTTTGTCTGAGAAATCCAGAAAATCACCCAATTCTTTGCCTGATTGTTCTGCCATGATCAAATAAAAATTCAGTTTGCCTCTACCTTTTGCCTGACTTGCACCACAGCTTTCCAGAAATCCTTGGCTTCAATCCTGTGACAGTCTTCACACATCTGAGACTGAACAACGTATTCCACCACAAACACCTGCTGCAGAACCGCCCCATTTATCACCTGCAAAACAAAAGTGTTGAAGGTTTCTGCTATATTTGGGTCACAAATAACAGCAGTGTTTTCCCAGCTTTACTGGAGCAGACAAAAATTTACTTCATTCTGATGAATGGCACTTTAATGACAAAATTTAGGCAGAAAGAAATCTAATAATAAGAAGAATAATAATTTTAAAATCCTGTTGTTGTTAGCCATGAAAGATTTTTAAAAGCCACAGGGAGAATGTTGTGCTCCAGTTACCTCTTTCTGAACAGTCAATTTGAGCTTGAGCCTCTTGGAATGTGGTTCTGTCCAAATGAATCCTGCATCAATCAGCCGGACCTGCCCGTGGGGAAAGACAAGAGCTCAGCAAACCCAGCTCTAACTCCACAAACACAAATTTATGGTTCAGTCCATAGTGAACAACTGAAGAACTGAATAATCTTAATTAAAAATATATGTATTAATATCCCAAATCCAATTAATAATGCTTAGTTAGACCATGGAGGTTAACTGACGTAAAATAAAGGTGATCAATCTCAGGTCTTTTCCTCTAACAACATTCTGAACCTAAGCAATGCTTTATTCAACTTAAAGGTGTGAATTTGATTTAGTCTGTATGTAGACCTCTGCAACCCTTTTCCATACCATCATAAGCCAGTGAGAACAAATATTGCATAAATAATTCCTAAAACGTGCAAAAACCTCTAAAATTAAGGTACATTAAAAACTCATCAGCTTCCCTCAGTTCATTCTGCTCAGCTCCCATCTCTGCAGTAACAGCTGTGAACATGCTGTGAAATCCTGACAGGATCAGCTTCTCACCTTGCTCAGGGAAGCTTTGATTTTCTTCAGACACAAAGCCAGGAGCTCTCTCGATTCCAGGGCACACTGGATCCAGGTCCCTGGAGGCTGGAGATACCTGGGATACAGGGAGCATTTTACAGCACGTGGAAGCTGCTTCGGCATCTTAAATTACTCGGAAGATGAGCAGCTATTTCCCAAGATTTCAGTTTAATAACAGCAACGCAGCTACAACTTTTAGAATCATAGAAAACCATGGAAAAGTGTCTAAGATGACTGAGTTCACTCCCCCAGCGCTGCCAAGGCCACCACTAAACCACATCCCCAAATGCCCCATCCGCAGGGCTTTTAAATCCCTCCAGGGATGGGGATTTCACCAGTGCCCTGGGCAGCTGTGCCAGGGCTGGACAGCCCTTTCCGTGAAGAATTTTTCCCAATGTCCAAACTAACCCTTCCCCGGTTGCCCCCTCCTGTCAGGGAGTTGTGCAGATGCAGAAGGTTCCCCCCGAGCCTCCTTTTCTCCAGGCTGAGCCCCTTTCCCAGCTCCTCCTCACCAGACTTGTGCGCTTTTGCCTCCCTAAACCCTGAGACTGACGCATTCCAAGAGCATTTCGCTGCCATCCCCAGGAATTTCGCGGCTCCTCACCTCTCGCACTGCTTGCAGAAGTGCACCGTGCCCTGCTTGGGGATGCCCTCGGTGATGTCCACCTGCGCCCGCAGGCAGCCCACGCACATGTTGGCCGGGTTGGGCGGGATGGGGACGCCGCACTGGCAGCACAGGCTGGGACACAGGGACAGAGGGGAGTACAGTCAGTCACAGTCACAGTCACAGCCACAGCCACAGCCACAGCCACAGCCACAGCCACCCCCAGCCCCGCCGTCCCCCCGCCGCCGCTCACATGTGTCCCTGGGCCGGGGCCGCCGGCGCCGGCAGGTACTCCATGGCTGCGGAACACGCCGCGCTTTCCGGCCGGCAGAGGAAGGGGAGGAGACGGCGGGGCCGAGCTCGGTCCGGCCCGCGGGAGGGTGGAGCGAGGGGGACAAGGAGAGGAAGGCGAGGATCGTGAGGGGGGCGTGGGGAAATTGTGAGCGCACCCGGAAAGGGTCGTGAGGGGCCATGGAGAGGCCGGGGTAGCGGTGAGGGAGCCGTGAGGGGATCGCAGGGAACTGCGAGGCTACGTGGAAAGGGCTGTTCGGGGGCCATGGAGAGGCGGGCGGGAGCTGTGAGGGAGCCATGGGGGAACCGTGAGGGGGCCGTGGTGGAGCCGCCATGGAGAAGCGGGCGGGAACCGTGAGGGAGCCATGGGGGAGCGCTGAGGGAGCCCGGAAAGGGCCGTGAGGGAGCCGTGGAGAGGCGGGCGGAAATCGTGAGAGACCTGCGGTGTTACAATTCATTAATTAAGAATTAAACGATACTTTGATGTACAAGGAGGAGCTGGTACAACCCGTTCGGTTTATATTCCATTTGTGATGTACCATAATCACCTTTTGGAAAAGAGGAACCGTCGTGGCAGGGGGTCAGAATTAAATGACTTTTAACGTCATTTCCAACCCAACGTCGTTTCTGTGATTCGGTGATTCTGTGATGCCAGGGTTTGTTCGTGGATCAAGCATTTGTTTCCTGCAGGTTATGCTGGAGAAAAATAAAGCTGAATTTGCTTTATAAACACGCTGCATGGCCTTTTTTAATGTGGTAACATCCCGATGGAAAGGAAGAGTTCTTTCACTCAGGGACTGAAAATCACAGCCTGTCAAGCTGTCTGCCGTGTTTTTAATTCTTTGGCACATTTTTCTTTGGTGGGCTACTTGTGTTCACACACTGTTCCTCACTTCTGCTCCTTTGAAATCAAGTTTTTTAGCAGACCTCTCTGGAGACTCACTATGGACCATACTATTAAAAATAATGAAAGGAAAAAAGCAAAATTAAAAAAAAAAAATCAGTTTCCTTGCACTTAAGTTTTGTTTCAGAACCTGTGCTACACAGTGGGTGTTAAATATTTTTTACTTTCAAGCCCTGATGAATCACTCGATCTTTGATTTCTTTGATTTAGGAAATAAAACACTTCCAGGCTGGCATTTGGAGAGTCTGGCATTGGGAGAGGGGTAGGACAAAGCCTGTCCTTTATGGAAGCCACATCTTTGAAGTCACTGGGAGGAGAATTCCTGATAATGCTTGAAAAGTTTCCATTGCAGATTTATTTTCGACAGCAGGTGATTCCACCTGATTTTGGTGCAAATATATCAAACCTCACCTCAGAACTGGGTTCTTTGTAGTCACCAAGGTACTTTTTATTTCCTCTGCAAGCTCTGGTTGTCCTCTGGCTTCTGTGGAAAATTCGTGTGTTTTAAATTGTGGTGCAACCACTCCTGAAGAATTTTACATCTTTGCACAAAATAAACAAGGTAAAAAAGCAAAGCAGCCTGAATCTCACCCCTAGTGAAAGACATACCAGTTTGCACTGGCTTCTGATGTGTTTTTCAGTGAGTATTAAATGTTGTATTGATTTTATATTGGAGTTTTCTGCCTCTACTTCCATATTCTTTCACAGCATTTAAAGGATCTGTGTGATAGGCAAGGACAGCAAGCACACCATTTAAATATAGGTTAAATTGAAAAAAATCAACACTATTTAAAAACAGGTTTCAATATTGATTTGCTCTCAGGCTTATTTGCAGGTGGCTGGGCCCTGAAGAAAGTACCTGTAGGTGTTTTTGGGAAAGCTCAAGTGCCAAGGCCAGGAACACCAGGAGAGTGTTTACCAGTGGTGACAGCTCCCAATAGTTTCATTTTCAGTAGGAATGTCCATTGGAACAGTAAAATGGGAAAGATTCCTGTGATTAATTTAACAGACACCTGAGGTCACTATTCCCTCACACAAACCGGATCCAGGAAAGGAGGTGCCACGGCTGCTCGAGGAGCTCCTGGGACCTCTCCTCCAGCTGGAGCTGCTCTGACCTTCCCAAAGAGGTTTGTTCTGGGCTGCTGTTTTCATTACCTGTGCTCATTTCAATATAAAACTCCCAGAATTTAAGAACAGGACCAAACATAGTGTTTTACACTTTTTTTTTTTACTATTCACTCTCAAATAAATTTGGGATTCAGAGCAGTGTGCACAGCAGCTCCAAGTCACAAACAGTGAAAATACCCTTGTTTAACTGTAGGATTTTAGCAACAGCATCTGGATGGAAGCAGGGGAAGGGCTGTGCAATAACAAGAAAACACCTTTATGATCTTTACTGGTGCCCAATTGAGTTTTTAGGAGGATCCTGGTGACACCCAGTCTGTATTTTTAGCTGCTAAGGTCCTCAGTGTTCACACATTCCTCACAGTTTTGCTCCTCTTCCTTTTGCATCAAGTCACGATTTGGAGGAATGGAGCAGCTTCCATTCAGACAACAGAAGAGTCGCCAGGATTCAGAGGGGGGAATTAAAAGCAGGGGTTTTTAAGGGAGCTGTTGTAGGCTCCAAGGTGGAGGCAGCAGCTCCCAGTGCCACCAGAGACATTCTTGGGCAGGCACAGATTGTGCCCGGCCTGTGTGTGGGGTGGCAACTCCCAGATTTACTCCAGGATCTAGCTCCCAGTTTGGTTGTAACCAGACATCACCGAGGAGTCTATTCCTTTGGGAAAGCACAGCTCTGCTTGCTTTTCATGGATTGCAGCTGGGAAGTTGCAAACTGATAATTTCAGCAAGGCAGCACACACAGAGCTGTGCCTCGGCTGCTGCTGCAGCTTGTCCTCTGTGTCTGAACGGGAGGAATAACATTCCCTGATTCCACTGGGACACGGCACTTCCAGGGGCTGCTCCCCGTGAGTTCACCTGCACTAAATTTACTGGGATAATGCTCCAATTATTTTCCAGTTCTTGCCTATTTCTTCAGTTCTAGTGAGGAATCCAATTAGCAATCCAATTTATAGTGCGAGCCACGAGCATTATCACTGCTGCACTTCAGAGGCAGGAACAAGGGGAGCAGGAACAACTCCTTTAAAATAGCTTTGTGACAGTGATTGGGATATTGTGACATTCCACTTTCAGCTGATGGAGATGAAACTGTGTTGCATCACCAGCTTTAATGAGCGTGATCACAGCACAAATACCTGCGGGTTGGCTTCCTTTTCATGTGTGCGTGAAACTTGCTTGTAAAACATGTTGGATGCAGTGCAGGGATACCTCTGGAAGTGCTGCCCTGTGTCAGCACAGGAGGATAATTCCCTGCTGAAGCAGCTAGGAATAATAGCTGGATGCTCAGTGTGCCGGGGCAGAGCTGCTGGGTTTGTGCCGTCAGGGGAGCAGTGGATGCACACGGCAGTTGGGCACTGAAGGGCATCCTCTGCTTCCTGAATCCCTGGAACTTTTAAAAACCACTGCTGTCACGGGCATACAAACAGCAGAATTGTTCTTAGTAGCCTTTACAAACCAAAATAACCCAAACCATATTGAGCTGCTCAAACAAGGAGACATCCCAGATTAATGACATTAGATTTAGATGAGATATGAGGGAGAAATTGTTCCCTGTGAGGCCCTGGTGCAGGTTGCCCAGAGAAGCTGTAGCTGCCCCTGGATCCCTGGCAGTGTCCAAGGCCAGGTTGGATGGGGCTTGGAGCAACTTGGGATACTGGAAGGTGTCCCTGCCCATGGCAGGGGTAGGATGGGCTGGGATTTAATTTCCCTTCCAACCCAAACCTTTCTGGGATTCTATGAAATTGGACCTTCTGGGTATTGCAAGGGAAAATCCTCCTGTGATAACTCGAACATCATGGCTTAATCTTCCTTGATAACCACGGACAGCCATGGCAAAGGTTTCACTTTAAGGAAAAGCATGGACAGGAGCCAGGAGGTGTTGCTTTAGTCCTGGTGTGTTTGTCACCAGGCTGCACTAGGCCTGAACCTCAGACTAAGAAATAATTGTTTTAAAAAGGTAAATATTTGCTCATCAGAACACGAGAAGGATCTGAGGACGTTTATACAGGAGCTGTTTGCTTTCCTCTTGCCTTTGGTAATCTTCCATGTCCCAGATAAAACATCTCATCCCATTAAAGGAATCCTGGTGAGAGGGTGGGGTGAGCTGAGAGCTGCTGGGAGAGGGTCCACACCAGTGTCACGTGTGGACATCAGGAGAGGTTCAAGTTGGATATTGGGAAGAATTCCTTCACTGAAGGAGTGGTTAAGCTTTGGAATGAACTGCCCCAGGTAGTGGTGGGTCACATCCCTGGAGTGTTCAAACAACACTGGATGTGGCACTTTGGGATATGGTTTAGTGGGTTGGAGGTTGAAGGTTGGGCTTGATGATATTGGAGATCTTTTCCAACCTCAATGATTCTGTAATTCTGTGATCAGGAAGATGAGTGTATTTTTCACTTGGAGTTCTCTGATGAGGGAGCGTGAGAAGAGCGACATGCAGGTAAAAATATTGCACATTATGCCTGTTCAAAAGCTGTACATAGAAATTAGGGTAGAGTTGACATTTCCTAGACTTCACTTTCCTGACTTCCCTTGCCTTGCTCTGGCTGGCTGGAGACAAAACCAGGGCAAATGCCAAAAATACAGTTCAGTGAATGAAGATTGCTTGAACAGTCAGGGAAGGAAAACGTGGAAAAAGGAGGAGTGGGAGGAGGACGAGGAGGACAGGGACACTGTCCACCCAGGGCTTCACCAGACCACTGGGACATTTTAGCATTAATCATCTTCCCAGTGGTAACCTAGGATGTGCTGAAATAAATGGAATTTGCTAAATGAAATGACAATTAACTCCTTAATTATTCATTATTTTATTTTGCTTGCTCCAGTCCTCTCTGATGGCGTTTGCATTTTACAATTATTCAGCGAGATAAATTCCCAGGGGGAGATGTCGCAATTGTCGTGGGATGGATCTCTCTTCCCACCGTTCCCACCTTTGTTGGCACAGGCAGGACACGGAGCGCTGACACATCCCTGAGAAAAGGTGCCTGTGCAGGTCTTGTTCAGCCAGAGCATTGCAAAACCAGGACTCACTGTATGGCCAAGGGAGTGGAAGCTTCCCAAGCTGATCCCAGTGCTGCAGCTCATTATTTATTTAGGAGTATCTGTGTTTGTATGAAAGATGATCCCAGTGATGCTCCTTCGGCAATGGAAGATTTCTTGAGGAAAAGAGGCCACGGAGCCAGGGCTGCTGTGAGGAGCTGTTTCAGTGCCTGAGTCCTGGGATGGATAGATGGAAGGGATTGGAGAGGAATGGTTTGGGTTGGGAGGGACCTTAAAAATCACCCAGTGCCACCCCCTGCCATGGGGACACCTTCCACTATCCCACAGTGCTCCAAGCCTCATCCAGCCTGGCCTTGGACACTTCCAGGGATGGATCAGCCACCGTTTCTCTGGGCAACCTGTGCCAGGGCCCCCCACCCTCCCAGGGAAGGATTTCTCCCTAATATCCAGTTCTGATACTGAACTGGGTGTGGGGCTCTGAGGTATTTTGGTGCCACTGAAATACATCAGTGATAAGGAAGAGCTTTTGGATACCAAAATGAGCCAAAATTTGGATACCAGTTACCTCAGATTATTGGATAGCATGGGAGGCACGTGTAGTCAGCTGTGGAAGGTTTGGGCACGGGCAGCAAATTGGAATTTTTTGATGTGTCTCCACAGCAAGCCTGAGGCAGCACAGACTGCTGGGTGTAGGTACCCACACCTCAGTACCAGTCTGATTCCACTTGAGTTCACCTTCAATTCTCACGTGGGGAGAAATACTGGAAAGGGAAACCAAAAGTGTGCGGAGAAAACTTCTTGGGATGTATTATTTACCTGGAGTGAAACACCAGATGTGTCCCAAACTTCCCCTGAGCAAGGCATCATCATGTCCAGAGCTGGATGTGTTGAATTAATTTGCAGATTCTTTTTTTTGAGCTGTTCCTTCATAAATCACTCAGTCTCTGTGCATTTGGCACGTAATTAGTGCCTCAGTGAGGCTTTGCTCTTGTGCAACTGGTGGCTGTGGAAAACGCAGGGAACTGATGGAAGCCCTTTCCTCTGCCAGCCCGAAGGGCGAGGCTGTCGCTCCCCTTCTTTAATTACAGTGCTGCAATCCCATTCCAACCCTTTCCATGCTGGGCTGCTTTATCCTGAGCCTGGCCTCACTTGTTCCATGTCACATTCTCCATAATGAACATTTTACCTGCATTGTCTCCCCCTGTTCATTTTTTTAGTACCTACAGCTCGTAAAAATTCCCACAGTGTAACTCATCCTTGAGTATGACCTTGAAATAAAGAGGCATTTCTGATCCACTCCATGATTACAAAGCAACTGCCAGGAAAAATAACGGGAGCAGCACCCTGGCTGACCATGGATCTGTTCCTGACCCTGCCACAATTTACCTTCATTTCCTCCCTCTTTGCTCAGTGTTTGTAAGAAAAGCAGAATCTGATTTTTTTTTTTTATTTGCCAGAATTTGGCAGATTTGCCAGATTTACCCTATTTCCCATTGTGTGGATATTTCCCCTCTCCTCGTTGTCCTGGTTCCTGACTTTTTCCTCTTACCTGAGCACATTCCAGCACTGAGATCCTTATTTTGATGCAAAGGGTTTGTGTGCATGGTTTTAATTTCACTTTTAAACCCAGACTAATGCACGTTGGTAATTGAGGAAGGCTATAATTTATATTAGGCCACATAAAGCAATTTCCATAGCCTATTTTGAGCTTGGAGTTCCTTATTCCAATAAAAAGGAAGCCTTGGTTATCCTGGCTGTACTGAAACCCCAGGATCAGCAGAGTTTATCAGCTCTTACCTGTCCTGATGGAGCAACTGCTGAAATAAGGGTGGGGCAGGCAGGGATGATGACAAGTGGGAATTCTCGGAGTTAATTCTTACCTCCACCCGTGAATCAGAGCCTTCCAGCCAGGGAGTTTCTGTGGAAGTTGCCTGGAGATATTCTCAGGATTTGGGCTCCTCCAATTCAGGCAAAAGATTGCTTATTTGAAGGACTGTGAAGGACAAAGTTGATCATGCTTTGAGCCAAGGGGCTTTGTTTAGTGCAGGCTGAATTTTCCTTGCTGTGTGTAAGGACAGAGTGAAGAGGAGCCCATTTCCTCTTGTCTTTTCCTGGTGGAGTCATGGGACAAGCTCAGATCCAGCCTCTGGAGCACCTCAGGAGGCATCAGACCTCCTCCGTCAGCTCACAAACACTGCATTTTCAATTTCCTGGGATTATTTTCCCAGAACATTTCATTTATTTCAGCTCCCTTGATTCCCTTGACTGCAACAAGTTTGCAGCAGGGCTGCTGTGGGTGGTTTGATGTGGCTGTAGGAGCTGAGCATCTGCACTTTAGGAGGAGTCCAGCTTTGCTCCTGACTGCCCAGTGGTTCAGTTTGTGGTAGGATTTCAGGATACAGCTGTTGTTTGGTGTTTGAGGACAAAACAATAGAAATTATTTGGGTAGGGGTGAGAGGACAGCGCTGCTTTTGCGGCAGTGCTGAATATTGATGATTCTGTGTGATTAAGAGGAAGTTCCTCCATGTTCAGTAATATTTCATTTGCAAATCAGCCTGTTCTGCTTTAATTTCAGTGCTCAGCCTGGCACGTGGCCACTTGTCCATGTCTGTGCCCTGGGGTCCAGCAATTCATCTGGGAGAATTGTCCCAATTTTGGCTCTCACTGGTGCTGCACAAGTGTAATTTGTGGTTCTGCTGACTCTTCTACACCTGCTGGGCTTCTTTTACCATGGCTTAAGTAGTTGTACAGATTTTTTCCCCAGCTTCCAAATAATTACGGAATTAAATTTAGAAGCGGAGCATTCAAATTAAGGATTTTAAATTATGGCTGAATCGCAGCAATGAGAAAACCTTGAAAAGAAAAAGGAACTTGTTTAAGGTTCCAAAATTTCATGAGCACAGGAATTTTGCCTGGAGCTCTGTGTAAATTGGACACTCAGAAATGCAGGGGCACTGGTGGTGATCCTGATCCCTGTGTTCCCTGGGGAACAGCACAGAGGGAAAGGTCCTTGGGAAGCTGTTTTTAATAGTTTTGGGTAAAAGCTGCCCGCAGGGGCTTCGGGAGGAAAGTTCTGGAGGTTCATAGTCTGGGCACGTGGATGTGTTGTGGCCCTCAGTAATGGATTTGGGAGGTGATCCATGAAATTGGCCAGGAAACCTTTATGGCAGGATAAATGCGAGCTCTGATTAGATGAAATTAAGAAAATGAGTTTTAAACAAGAGGTGTATGGTGCTGAGCCCCAACATTTCCCATCCCTTCCATTAATGGGGCATTTGTACTTTCAGGCTCAATGCAGCTGGAGTTGGATCATCTCCTGCTCTGCTTTTGTTCCAGTTTTCACTGCTGGATTATTGGTTCTGTTTGCTCTTTTCATTTGGCTCCTTTTTGGTATGAAAACTTCCAGCTGCTGTGCTCAGCCTGCGCCACAATTAGCACAGTGGAGCAATTAACTACAATTAACATGGAGCAATAATGAAGCAGGAGAAAAGAGTGTTTTATAAAGAGCCTGACATATCCCTCACAACACAGCTGTCACCCACGCACTGGGCATACTGGTGTTACTGGGAGCTCCAAAATTCCACCCTCCCACCTTAGCGTGCAGCTGTGACCCCAGGGAAACCTCTTCCCATTGTCCAGGAATGGTTTTATCCCCAGGGAAAAGGAATTCAGAGCTGGAACAGTTTCCTAAGATGTGCTGTGGTCTCAAGCTGTCGAAAGTGTTATCTCACCTCCTCTCTCTTTTAGCTGGGGAAAAAAATGCTTCTGTTCCCTGCTGAGTGCCAAAAATCCTCCAAAGTCTCCTGCTGGAACCCACTGATCTGGAATATTAAGTAGGGAGAGTTATTCCAGCTTTTCTGGTAGCAAGGAGAAGTGAAAAGGGCTGGGAAGATCTCAAAAGGTTTTTAGCAGATGTTGTTTGCGGCTGTTTCTTTCCTTCCTAATAAATACCTTGCGCCTAAAACCTTTAAAATTTAGTAAAGAAGCTGAAGAATTCACACAAAAAATGAGTTTCCACTCGATTAAGGCTGCAGGGACCCTCCCAAAAAGCACCTGCTGCTGTTTTCCTGCCGCTTCCTGCACCTCCCAAAGCCAAACACAGTGAACAGGTGCAATAAGGAAGAGAAGTGCTTTGCATGGATCCCACCATGGGAGGGCAATGGAAACGCTGAACAAAGCCCTGCCCGTGCTCTGTTTGCCAAAGGAAATGTTCAAAGAGCAATATTCCATCGGGTGTGTGCTCCTGGAGACAGGAGCTCCAACCTTTGCATTCCTGTAGAAAATGGCCCCTCCTTGAACTCCTAAAATTGTGTTTGAGGTCATGGGGGAGAAACCAACTTTTTAAGGAATTAAAAAATAATGGGAACAGGACTGATGAGGAGGTGCCCTGGCATTCACACCATCATATTATCTAGATGAGCAGAATCTTTGGAGATAGAATTTACACCAGCTTGCTAAGTATAGTTTTTCCCCTCCAGCGCTGGGATTGCAACTTTTAGTCTATTTTACAGACACTTTTCAGGGGATTTGTCACAGGTTTAGCCATTTTTCATCTCCTGCGATGCCGTGTTCATTACTCCAAGTGTGATTACAGCTTGGCACCTCATATTTGCGGATTCCCAGCTGTGATAAACTGTCAGGACAGCTCCTGTTGGAGCCTAAACCTCTCAGCTGAGCCCTCAGCACACTCAGGTATTTATTTGTTAATGCCTTCATTTGAAGCAGATCAGAGGCTTTTTTCTCCCTCCGGAAACAGGAGAGGTCTTGGGCTGGAGCACCAGTGAGGATGAACAGCTCAGCTCACCCCTGGATCCTTTTAAAGGATTCTTAACCCTCACCCCAAAGCATTCACCACAAAATAATCTGTCTGCCACAGTGCCAGCCTGGCCCACACACCTCCAGAATATTTATGAATGACTGGAAGGCACAGAAGAGCTGAGTCATGCAGCCAGAGGTCGTTTCTGAAGAATAAAACTTTATTTTTTTTGCTGAAAAAACTGCATACACATGTTCAGATCTGTGCAACCTTCACCACATGTCTTCGTTTCCAAACAAACTTGTGCTTTGAAGCATGCAGGAGCCCACTGCAGCTTGAGAAAGAAGTTAAGAGGTTTTGGGGTTTTTTTTAAATTTAGAACTGTGCAAACATCATTTGAAAGCTATTTACATTTTGCACCTCTCACTTCTACTAACAGGAGCATCAGCTGGTAGAGACGTGCAGTATGCAGCTGTAATTTATGATTTGGCATCCACATTTTATTTGGGTGTAAAGTGAAAACCAAACAAATCTCCCATTGTTCCAAAACCTCCCCACAGGCAATGGTAATAAATCTAATTTCTTCTTTGTAAAGGAGATCTCTTGAAGCACTCAGCCTTCCCTGCAGGTATTAAAATATTATTTCCACTCTGGATCTTCTTCTCCCGGTGCTGACTTTGCTGCCATAGTGAGTGGGAGCAGCAAGAAACGATCTTGATTTTCATCAGAGAAGGCAGGAGGGCACTGAGACAGAGCAGGGCTGCTTCTTCCTGTCATCTTCACTGAACTGCAAGATGAGGTGGAGCATTTTTATGAAAAAGAAAATATTTTAGACCATCTGAACTCAGATGCAGAAACTTAAGACGTGAAAAAAGCTGGATTTAAGTTCATCCTCCTGTTGCTTTCTCTTCCAGTTTCCTCTCCCATCCATTAAAGCCTGGAAGTCAGTAACCAGCCGGGTATGAGCACTCAGATCCTGCTGGATATCCTCATTTTTTAATATCCCCTAACGTGGCCACCGGCCCGTGCCGGTAGGACTCGGTGTGTGATGAGCCACCAGAACAGTCTCTGCCAGAGTGATGCAGTGAGGCTGCTGGAAGCGGGAGCTGCTTGGGTGCTGTGGCATTGCAGGTGCTGTGTCCCATTCCCAGAGTGTTTATGGACGAGGGGCTGTGCTCAGCGCCTCGCTCTGCTCTCCAGCCCCGGCGGTGAAGCAAGCAGGGTTTTCCTAAGTGCCAAACTTCAGCATGAGCACGATTTCACAAAGCTGCGAGAGCTGCTGGGCCCTGCTGCCTCCGGCTCAGTTCACCACGGTGCTCTCGGGCTGGGCCCCGAAAATCTGGGAGAAGAATTGCAAGGCCAGGCGGACGTGGATGGGCACGAAGACGTAGGCTGTGTACACCACCATGGCCAGCACGGTGACGGTGATGGTGTGGAACATGGACTGCTCCCAGGGCTCCAGCACGTAGCTGCACGTCACCAGCTGGTACTGGTAGTACAGCCAGTAGAGGTAGTCCTTCACCCTCTTCACGTCCATCTTCAGCTCCAGGGGGCTTGGAGGAGACCTGGAATGACAGGGAAGTCGGGATTACAGCTGGGATATCCCATGGAAACACTACACAAACTTGTTTTCCAAGGCATCAGTGCCTCCAGCTCCCTGGAGCAAAGGGAAGTGTGGAGTTCTGCAGCTGCTGCTCGGTTATTGGAGCTGCATCAGCTGGGCATTCCCAGCTCCCAGAAAAGCTGTGGCTTTTCCAGAAGTGTCCAAGGCCAGCTTGGAGCAACCTGGGATAGTGGAAGGTGTCCCAGCCCATGGCAGGGGTGGAACTGGATAATTAAACTCCCTTCCAACCCAAACCTTCCTGTGATGCTATCAATTGCCACATTCTGAGTGTGTTTTCCTATTCATTCCCTGTGGAAATCAGGGAAACAGGCATTTAAAAGGAAAGACTTTGGGCCAGCTTCCATAAATGTTCCATAAACTCCACGTATGCCCTGGAATAAAGATGAGATTAAACAACTGCTCTGTAACAACTCCTCTGCTTACTTTTGACAACCATTTTCATTGTTCTGCAATTGCTGGGAATAAAGAAAAGTTATGAAACAGAGAGGGAGAAAAAAGTAATCTCTGATTGCAGAAGGATTTTTTTCAGCTCATTCCAAAGAAATGAAAAACGTTACAGATTAAAAGAGTATTTAATGGAAACTACAAGTCCAGGGAAGATTTTCCTCTTGGGTAATACCTTTATGCATTCATTGTTCCTGGCTCCACTTGGAAAGGAGAATGGCTGAGCAAGAATTAACGAGGAAATAGGGTTTGCTTCCACTGTTCATTGCTAAAATTGCTTTTTGGCATTTTAAACAATCTTTAAATGCAGGCTAAAAACATCTGTTTAGAGAAAACAGAATGATAAGAAACTGTACAAGGCTTTTCACAGGGATTCCTTCACTTTGGGGTTTAAGGACATTCCAAGTGGATCAGTCCACAGGGAACACAGCAGATTTCCCTGCTGGAAAACCTTCCAGTGTCCCATTTTGTTCTACACTTGTGCTGCCTAAAATGCCAGGAACAAAGAGGCTTGGACACATCCCATCCCTCCAGTCTGGTGCTCGTGGTGAGTTTGGGCCAACAGAACTTTGCTGTCCCTCAAAGCAACAAATCCTAAAGTAGCACTGGGAAGTTTGCAGCCTGGGATTAAAATCATGATGGGCCACTGCTATTGGTCAAAAAGATTACAATATTCAGTGGTTTCCTGCTCTGTTCTGGGGAGATGTGGGGATTTACCAAAGGGAAGGCAAGTTTTCCCCCTAATTCTCCCAAAGCATTTCCTTCACTTCCATCCCCCCGTATTTCCTAGACCAAGAAAGTTCTTACAATTCTTTGGGGGACAGATGAACATTTTAAATCTAGCAGTGGCTGTCTCTGTGACCAACTTTCCTTGCAGGGGTTCAGGCTGGGGAGAAAGGCACCGCTGCTCTCTGGCCTGGCATGAATGGAAGCTGAATCCTTCCAGATCATTTATTTTAAGGCAGAACTCCAGAGAGAGGCCTTAAAGCCTTGTAAATACTGCAAAGCCTTCAATAAAAGTGGCCCAGCTGGCAAACTGGGACTCCTTGAGAGCCAAAAGTGTCTCTGTTCAGACCTTCTGCAAAAAGAGCAGCATTTGCCACTGAGGAGGTGAAGCCCTTTCCTGTACAGTGGGAAGGAGGGGGAGGAGAAGGAGAAGGAGAAGGAAAAGGAAAAGGAAAAGGAAAAGGAAAAGGAAAAGGAAAAGGAAAAGGAAAAGGAAAAGGAAAAGGAAAAGGAAAAGGAAAAGGGCCCTCTCACACTCTCCAGGGTTATGGGATTTACACTGGGGTTGGGGCTGTGCTGGTTAAACTCATCCCTTCCGTGGGTAAATCCCTGCTAATCCCAACCCCTGCATGGAGAAGGTGCAAGGCTGGAGCACTGCTGGGGGTGTTCAAGGCTCTGAGTGAGCAGAGGTGCACAGACTCTTGTGCATCTCCATCCAGAGCTGGTGTAAAGAGCAGCCAAAGGCAGGAAAAACATTCCCAAGGCTGATTTTACTGATATTCCAGGCTGCAGCCTCACCACCAGCGCTCGGAGGGACACATGAATAAAGGATGAGGTAGTTAAAATGATGAGCAGCCCTTTGGATTTAACCAAAGCCCATTTCCAGCCTGGGGATTGCATTTCCAGGCAGCTCCAGCACAGCCTGGGTCGCTTTCATTCTCCCAGCCCCCGGTGCAAGGCAGTAATTCCATCCCCAGGCACTCAGACATTCTGGAATACCGGGAGGAACACGAGCTGCCTTGATGCTCTGTGGTCTCCTAATGAATGATGGAGGTTGGGATAAGTAAAAGGCAAACAGCAAATTACAGTCTGTGCCCTCAGCACTGACACACTTCCCCTGCTTCTCATGCAGCCAGAGACTGCCTCCGTTAGCAGGGAGCTGGGAGGGATAACACAGCTCCAGCTGCATCATTTATAAAGGAAAACACAGGAGGGGAAGGGCAGAAAAGCCGTTTGAAAGCAGCTGCTGAGGCAGTGAGAGACGAGGCTCCCCCGTGTCACTGTCACACAGATCCCCCGGGAAAGGGACAATTTGCATTTGGGCCCGGTGTGAGGAGTTAGGAGCAGCCCAAAGCCCACAGCTCCAGAGATCTGTGCTGGCTTTACCACCCCAATGAATTGCAGCAGCAATCAAAGGGAATAGCAGATCACTGCACAAACTTTGGAGGCTAAAAATCTGTATTTTAAACAGGATTGGTCCTAGGGAGGCTTCACTTCCATTACTGTGTTTTATTCTATCACTGCTGGCACTCCGAGTTGAAATAACCCTGAGTTACTCACTTCTCAGTTCCCACTATTCCAGAGCAGGAGATAATTTGTTCTTATGCAATTTTAACTCACCATTCATTTGTCTACAAATTTGGATTTAAACATACAGCGGTGTTGGGGAAATGCCTTCCTGCTCAGAGGCCACGGGACTGTAACAGCCAGCTATGAGGGAAATGATGAGAATTCAGCTCCTATTAAGCAATATTCAGATTATTTTCAGCAATTCCACTTCCAAGGGAAAAAAAATGCAAGAAGAGAAACCTGTAAAGCAGCTTTTACTGTTTTAAGTGGCTGCCTGATTTTCTTGCTTGTTGACACATGTCTCTGATTAGAGCAGCTGAAAAGATAAACCAGCATCCAAATATCAAGGTTTCATTTCAGAGCATGCCTTATCTCCCAAATTTATATATTAATGACCTTATTTTCTGGAGTCAGAGCTAGTTGGGAGCTGGAAGATGCCAGTGTTAGGTCCTTTACTCTGTAATTTCTGCTCTCAGCAGCTGGGATTTGGGGAATTTTGTTCCCATTATCAGTCTGCAACTCTGACCCGTGGCCGGACAGCTCCTGCTGGGAAATTCCTGTGGGAAGAAACATTCTTGCAGGGGAACTGGGAGAGACTGGTTTCCAAAGAATGCTTGAAAAACACCTTATGCCCTCAGCAGGAGGGGTTGCTCGAGTTACACGTATGGGGAAAAAGGGTTTCCAACATACACTCGGGAAAAGTTTCTCTGGAGTGGGGAAAAACAAAGCCTGGAGCTGGAAGTGGCCTCATGGTCATTCAACAGGTGATCTCTGCTGCTTTAAATGTAAAGTAGGGACGAGGTAAGAAATGAAAGCAGCAAACAATCAATCCATGCCCAAAATGCAAATATTTAATTGGCTAAAAATTGGCCCTTTGCTGAATAATGGCTGGGATAGCCCTGCAGCAAGAGTGGGTGGGGTTTGCAGCATCCTGAGGGAATCCTCTCGTGCTGGAGCTAAAATAAAATCCTCCCACGAGCCCCTGAGGGGGTCTCAGCCCCATCACCCCTGAGCACCCACATGTGGGCAGGTGCAACCAGGCAAAGTGCCAGAATTCATTTGAAGTTGTCTGATCTGTAAATAATTTGGGATGTTAAATGGGTAATCACCCCCTTGGGATTGAAATAGAAACTCTATCTGCAGGTTATTTATGTGGAGCTGTTCTTATTTGTAACTTCACTGTGTTAAATGGGTTTGTTCTGCTGAATATCCTGACTTCTCCAAGGCACCGATTTTTGTCCCTCCTAATGCTGGCATAGTTCTGGGATGAGCCCAGTGGTTTCATGCAGGCCACGTTCAAACAGAACCAGGAAGGGATTCTCATTCCCATTCCCATTCCCATTCCCATTCCCATTCCCATTCCCATTCCCATTCCCAGCCCATCAGGCATTTCCTTTCATGTTTTATTCAGTGAGCACAAGCACTGTGCACAAGGAATGCAATGCAGTGGATCAGCAGTTGGGCAGAAATTGAGATGAGGCAGCAGTTGGTGCAGGGAATCCAAATCCTGGGATTCCTGGAATTTCCTGGGAACCCCACCTCAGCCTGTTCCTCCGGTGCATCCCTGCGGCTCCGATCCCGCACGGAGCGTGGCCATGGAGCACAGCTCAGCCTGGAGAGCTGCCTTCCCCTCCTGGCAAGCACGTTCCTGTAGCACTCTCACGTGGATCTTTAAATGAACCCTCCAGCTTGTTCTCCCAGGGAGGGGATTCCAGACAGAATGGGAATGAGAAGAGCAGCAATAATCCCAGCACAGCTCCCACTGGACAAGGATGCACCTCAAAAACCATCTTGACTTGCAGATTTTCATAAATAACCACCCCTGGCATTCTGGAGTGCACAGCAGAGTGAGGCAATCCTGGTTTCTGTCCCTCGGCTCCCTGAATCAGCACCTCAGCACCCTTGGCCATGCCTTACAGAGCTCCAGGAAATGTCAATCCTGTCCATATGTCCCGTGCAGCACCAGGATGAAGTTTTACTGCTGTGCATGACTCAGCCATCCCACACGTGGGTGAGCGTGGTTGGACTGCGCCGCTGGGGTTTGCTGCAAAAAAAATCTTCCAGGAGTGGAAGGGGAAAGGCAGAGAGAGCAATGGTGTTTCCAGCCCCGTTTCTGCTTTACCTCGCTCAGGAGAATGAACTCCAGCATCTTCCTAATCTTTAACACCAACTTCCTTCCTGCTGGCCCCACTGGGAGCACGCAGGGGCTATTTTGGTTCTTTCAAATGTTCCGTAATGCACACGAGGCCCAGGAGCTCTCCCTGTCCAGGAAGACTTCCTGTAGCCTCTGGTAACTTCAAACCCCTCCTCGAATGGCAGGGCCACACCTGCACAAAGTCCGACCCAACTTCCTCGTCTCCACCTGAGCTCAGATCCGTGTGTGTGCTCCTCCTGCAGCAGTTCTGGGCTCCCAAACTGGGCTTTGGTGCTGTGATTCAGCTGCGTCTCTGCCTGGAGCACATGGATTCTGGAGCCCATGGATTCCTGTTGCAGTCTGCCTCCCCAGCTGCACGGAAGAACAGCCTGAGGATTGCTGAATTTGCTCCTTCAGTTGGGTTAAGTACCCAGATGGAGTTTATGATGGCCTAAAGTCCTTTTAGATGAGATGCCCAAGTTTTTGACTCTCAGGAAAGCAGAGCTTGCTCTGCAGCAGCCGCAGGGATCTCATTTGGAGAGAGGCTTCCAACCATTCAGTACCAGCACAGCAGTTGGAAGCAGTTGAAGTTCAGGCTGATTTAATTCCTCTCCTGCCCCTGACAGCTGGAGGCTGCTCCCAGCAAAGCCACAGCTCTAAATAACTCCACTGGCCCTAACTTTGCAGCCTGGCTGATTGCTCAGTGCCCAATCCCATCCTTACTCAGGCACAGGGAAAGGAGAAGATGCAGCTTCTCTGTAACAACAGCATTCCTGGAGCAGCTCTGTCCCATTTTCTTCCAAGGCCAAATTAATTTTTCAACAATTTTCCTGTTCCTCCCTCCCCTGAAGTTTCCTCAGTCGTTTCCTTACATAACCAGCTGCTCCTTGCAGTTTATGGACAGATCCCTTCCTTTCCAGCTGTCCCTGGGCTGGACATGGTTTGGGCTCTGGGTCCTCCCCCTGGGACAGGATTTGTACCTTGAAGCAGAACAGGTGAGCAGCTCTGCCAGGGAAGATGGGGAAAATGGCAAATTGAATCCCAGGGAAAGCTTTCCCTGTATTTTCAGTGTAAGGAATATGGTTTGGACAGAACCATTCCCAACCAAAACCTCAGATGTGGGACTAGAGACCAGCACCAGGTTTAAATTGCAAACACTTTAAAAACTGAGAGTTCTCCAAGAACTGTTCCAGGAATGTCTCAGAGGGGTTTTGCCTTCGCTCCTGGTGACAAAACTCAGTTCCTTGTGAGACTTGGGACATCATCTACATCCTTCGAAGGCTTTCAAGTTCAGGAGGTTGTGTAAACACATCAAGCTATAAACAAAATAACTGAGATGTCTGGGCTCTAAAAAAAGAGATTCACTTTCAGTTGTGGCCCTTATTTTATTCAGACTGCTTTGCTTTGCTCTGAGTCATTTCTGAGGCAGCTGACGGTAACACCTTGGGTTGTGTGCAACGTGAGGAGGTGAATATTGCCACAGCTATGACAGGTATTAGTGGAACACAGGGACCAAACTCTTGTGGAAGTGCATCTCCCCTGAGATCTCCTGAAAGGAAGCAGTGTTGCACCACTCCAGTCACTGCCCCGAAAGGGGAAAAGCAAAAATGGAGAGATTCTTGCAACAGATAAGAAATGAAAAGGGAAATAAATGCACTTTATTCACAGATTTAAGCCCATCTATGCAGCGAGGAACAGCTTCCTTTGCAGGCCACTTCCTCCCTGTGAGCAAACAGGTTTGGACACACAAAGCTGTTGATATCCATAAAACAAACTAAAAGCTCCATAAAATCTGCCTTGCCAGGACCCAGAGCGGGGCCCTGGCTGCTTCTCAGCCAGCTGGAGCGTTGTGTCCTGGTGCTTTGCACTGCACCTCCTGTCCTGGATGCTTTTGGGCCACAGAGGGGTGGGACAGGCATTGCCATGGGCCCAAGCTGCTCCTCAGGCAGCGTTTCAGCATCTCCCATTCCCGCTGGAATCACATCCATGCTCCGTGCACAGCTCCCCTGCTTTTCTCCACTGAACCCGCACCATCCAGAAATCACTCCAAGGACTCATGGAATTGCTCTCAAGACACAGTTATTTGTACCATACTTGTGATATTCGTGAGAGAAAGAAAACCAAGCACCCAATTCCTAAAGCGTCAAAATCCACAGTCCTCAAAGTCCCTTGTGCTGAGTAAGCAGACTCTAAGCATTTATTGCAGGGATTCTCCTCCATATTATCCAAGCTTTATCCAACAGGGAAGGCAGCTCTTGCACCTGCTTCCCACTGAAGGCAGATGCCAGCAACTCAGAAAAAACCAAAGAGCAAAAATCCGCCAGCAGTGAGAATTCCCAGCACAGTGGTGTGACCAGCACAGTCACCTTCCCTCCTCCGTCACCCCCCACCTACTGCAACCTTTTCACTCCTGGGTGTTTGGCTCGTTTTCAGGGAATTCCTAAGGCAAACCATCTTCCTGACACCTGGAAATCCCCGGCTGCAGGGCTGCAGCAACAAGTCACAGGATCACGGAATGGTCTGGCTTGGAAGGGACCTTAAAGCTCATCTCATCCCACCCCAGCCACGGGCAGGGGCGCCTTAAACCCAGAGAGCCCTCGCTGGAGGCTGCAGGTCCGGCTGGAACGCCACCAGCTCCATTGAGGAAGGCACTGCACAGCAAGCCCCGGAGGTTCTGCGGCTGCCAGCCCCGCTCCCGGCCTTCCCCCCTCTCCTTTCCTTACCGAGCCGCCGGGGACCCGCCGTGGCAGCGGCCGCGCTCGCCAAGGTCAGCGGCCCCTGCCTGGGGGATGCTCCGGGACGCGCCTCCGCCGCGATGCCCTTGGGCCAGCCGAGCTGAGCGGGGAATGAGCGCCGGCACCGGCAGCACCGGGCTGCGGGAATGTCGGGGCTGGGCGGCACGGGCGCACCGGGCTGCGGGAACACCGGGCTGCGGGAACACCGCGCTGCAGCGCACCGGGATGCAGCGCACCGCGGCCCCGCGCCTCCCTCACCTCCGCTCCGCTCCGCGCACCGCAGCTCCCCAGCCCGGCGCTGCCCGCGCTTAAATCCCCACCTTTCTCCCTCCCTCCTTCCCTCCGTCC